>JANVCQ010000232.1:39339770-39370016 GCA_025531925.1 Erythroxylum plowmanianum
CATAACATGAGAGTTTATATCAATCAAACACATATTATGTATCATAAACACAATTAAAGAATGGAATGCACACAATTGGCTCGAGAGTTCCATAAACACGATAGAAACTGAAGTTTACCATAAACACGACGAGTTCATTTTCAGATCTCGTAGGCCTCAAGCAGGCAGCCGGGAGAAGGCTAGGGGGTCAACGTGCACGTGACTATCGAAATAGGTTCTCTCTTGCCCAATCACAACCAATTTATGCTCACATATTCAAGCATAAGAATAGCATTTTATGCTTCTTTCATTCTTTCGAATCATCATAGTTTCATTCTTTTCTTTCAAATCAAAGGAATACACTTTCAACATACACACAATATAACAAAAATAGCACACATAGGGTATTTGCCCATTACACAACAACTATAAAAATGTTACCCACCTATCGTCGGAAACTGAATTCAAGATTGCCCTTCGAAGTGCTTCTAAAAAATCTTCTCTACTATCTGGTTCTATGTAGTGATTGATCCTCTAGGTAGAGAATCTATCCATTGATTCACCATATTCCTTAAAATGAAATGAAACCAACCTTAGTCTGATTGCATTTAATGGCATTGTTGACTTTAAATGTATAACGAATCTTTAGAAAATTGTCAATGCACATTAGGAGAAGCCCGTCGAGTTGGACATACTAAAACACCATCTGAATAATGTTTAGTTTATTCTCGAAGTTGTTAGAAGTGACAGTTCAAGTCTAACTTAGCATAGTCAAACATGGTCCTTCGTTGGTCTGCCACAGTTTTCGATCCGTTAGTCCTAATCTAACCTTCAAGTCCTTTATCTGTCGATCTAACCTGAACTATCTTAAGAGAGCCCTTCAAAAATTTTCTACAAGCCAATCTTCTCAATTTCTATATCTTCATCAACTAAGTTTGATGGATTTCATTGCGTCATAATTTAATTAAGCTCCAATTGTAAGTTACCGACTAAGCATATATATCACGCAAATGACAACTGCTACAAATTCATCATTCGCTAATTGTCACGGACATGAAACAATTTCTGCTTGGTGATCGCTTATCTTGGAATCAAGTGGTATTTGAATTTTAAATTTGAACAAGTCTTTATCTTCAATTTCCAACCGTATTGAGACACTAAAGTGCCTAAAGAAACAAAAGGTGAGCTAGCAATGTTTTGGAGGTTGTTTACTGCTACAGGATAATCAGGTATACTGGAAATAGTGCCATCATATACAGTTAACAGATTGGAACACTTAATATTACATACAAATATCTATCTATAGATCACCCCCTGAAAAACGGGTCACTGAGAAATGGGTTAGAAAATGTTCCTCCACCATTAGGGAAAAGGGTGAGAAAACAAATGAGACCAAGGACAATACCCCAGGCAAATCTGTCATCGCCTAAAGGGGTGATCTCATCTTGAGCAGGAACTTCCTCTCCTCCCCTGAAGAAGGTTGCGAACAATCCCCAAGCCAAGCAAAGAACGCTTCCACTCAGCCCGCCAATGCCAAGCAGAAGTGAGGTTCCAATTGATAGTAGAGTGGCTGTGCTTCTTCCAAACATGGCTTGAGCTATTCGGCCTCCTTCCAGTCTTCCACAGGGCAGTAAATTCAATGAAGTCACCACCATTCCTGCAAGATGATAACATACCAGCATTTATAAGATGGTCAATGTCTTCACTGTTCGACCTGTACAAGGTTCGCCAAAAATCTGGCCTTAAAGCCAAAAAAAATAACTACACTCACCCAGAAGTCCAGCAAAAGCAAGGGGGTCAACAGGCACCCCAACGCCCTCCACTGCATAAGGCAAAACATTTCCAAGGTCGTCTGTATAAGGTCCAATAACAAATTGGATGAAAGATAGCAAGGGATTGTTGAAGAAAAATTGTGGCCTTATGTACCTGCAACAAAAATGGTTTTTGAGTTGAACAGATTAAGAAAATTATGCTTGTCACCTTTTAACAGAACATAATTTTCGATTACCAAATTCCTAGCCCCAGTTGGTAACGTCCCAACTTCTGGAAAATATAGCCAAGTACTCAAAATCAAAGAGTAATATCTACTTGATTCATCTATACCTCCAAAATCTCTATAACAAAAGTACAATTGCTAGCCAATTATGTACCTTCAATAACAGTTAAGTGATCTCAATGCATATTAGGGCTAACGAAGATAGTTTTAAACTAATTTTAAACTTGACACTACAGCAGTATGCTTCCTGGCTTAAAATTTTGAGGAAGATAGAAGAGAAGGAAAAGGAAACGATTATCTTTTAGGTCCTAAAGGTAAAAGACTTACAATGCATTGTCACCACCGTTGAAGCTACCATCAGATACAAAAGCAACAATTGCCAGTAATAGTGATGTCAAATATGCACTAGCAGTGCGAGCCACTGGAATGTCGAAAAGGGCCTTCTTATTTGGAAGCAAGGATTCATAGTTATTCATGACCCCCAAGCAACCTGTCCAGTTAGATGGAACCAGAAAAGAAGGACTCAATTTAACACCATACCGAGCTGCTGTGACCCTGGTAGCTATCTGCAAAATCCATATCGTAACAACAGTTCAGTGGCTACAAACAACAGAGCTAGTTATGCGCACAAATTATAGAAGAAAACTGATTTGAGGGAAGGATACCTCAGAAACTCCCAAAATGGTGAGGAAGCCACCAAATAGAGGAACAACATTAGCTACGTAGTCATCAAAAGTTGCATTTGGTTTGAGGAAGAAACCACTCATCAGTGCGATGGTTCCAAAAGTTGCAACACATAAAACCACAGCACTTAAAAAACCCAGTGGTGTGCTCAGCTTGGTTGACTCAAACTGGAGATCCATTTCTGTCTTTGGTTGCACAACACAAGCCTAGAAGAGCAAGAGTAGCAACCATGACCTTATTAAAGAAAATTATAATAGTCGTTTGACAGAGAGAACAGCCAATTGAATTACGTTAAAGAGAACAGGGCATGTTACATACTCTGAAATCTTATGTAATGCAGGCATAAAACAACCGATTTTTACCTGTTTTGTAATATTCTCATTCTTTTCCTCCATGAACCATAGAACGACCTCCCTTCCTGCAGCTTCAGACAATTTTTTCTCCAGTTTAGGGATAACCTCTTCAATTGGCCGCCTCAAATTTCCAATAAATATACCCCCATCACCAAATCTTCTAACGTCAGTTGCAAAAAATGTATCAAACCCAAAACAGCTCTTTAGCTGCAATGACACATCAACAAGAGAGACTTTCATAATGGTAAGTTTTAGCAATGAAGAATCGTGTCTAATGATTGAATTTTAAGAAAGATACTAATATCAATCGGTTGCAATACATTGAATTTTTATCATAAGATGCATCATCATAGTAAACAAAAATAAACACCAAGCCTTTGTCGGTAGTAGTTTTGCACAAGTTAATCCAAATCAAAGTCACTTGAGATAATTTAATAACTAGTTACATGGGTTTATGAAGATAGAGATAACCATACGAAGAGGTGGCTTAGTTATTAAGTTAACAGGACAACATGCAAGTGTGTGCGTTAACGTATTGTCGGAAGAGAGAAATGTCTTACTACTCAAATAAACAGAATATCATACAAATAGACAGAAATTCATGTGAAATATATGTAATTAATTACTAACCTTATTAAGATCAAGAGCCTTGAAGGTCTCTTCAGCTTTCTCCAGCCTCTCTTTCTCCCTAGTCAGACTATCACGAACTCTGTTAAACAATTCCACCAGTAGATTGCCACTACTTTCGCTATCAAGCTCCTTGAGTTTCCTATCAGCCTTTTTTTTTTCCAGTTTAATTGCAGCTTCGATGGAAGGATTCCCCATGAACTTCTTGAACTCCTCATCTGTCTTCCAGTCCATCTCTTGCTGTTCTTCTTTATCAATTCCCGGCTGAATATTCTCTTTGCTCATTTCCTCTTCTTCGATAGAAACCTCATTCTCTTGCTTACTTTCATTATTATTATTAACCACAGCCACCGAAGTTGAAGAGGATGGCTCACTTTCTTGCTCATCTTTAGCGGAGAATTTGAGTGGTTTCAGCAGATTAGGCTTGGTTCTGAGAGATAAACACTGGAGCTTTTTCTTTCCAAAAGAGCTTCCTGCACAAAAGGAACTTAAAGAACTCTCATTTACGCCACTTTCTCGCTCATTTAGGATAATGAACTTGATGGGCTTCCTTGGTTTGCTTTTTGAGTGGAGAGAAAACGAAAAGGAACCCTTTTGGACAAAACAGTTCCTAGTCGAAGAACGCCATATGACCATAACTCTACACGGGTTGCTTTTGCTTCTGCAGTTGTTCTTGTTTCTGAGAGTGCACGGAGTTAAAGAAGAACGGGAAGTGACAGAAAGTGTGGTTGCCATCAGAAAATTGGCAAAGGGATGCAAGTATACTTTGTCATTATCCACTCTTAACACATATATAGGAGAAGAAAGGTCCCCGAATATTAAGCTAGGCTGGTCTAGAAAGTTGGCGAAGTGTAACAGGTGGATGGTAGTTGAGGACTGTGACAAACAACGATAGACCCCACTTAGATATCCATTCCAAAGTAAAGTTGTGTGGATGACGTGCTCCAATTGCAATGTCAGTTTCGATTTTGCTGAGAACGCGTGTGGATTAGAGGCTTAGAATTAGAACACAGTACATAATTTCATGCTTTGGACCGAGAAGCAAAGTGATGTTGGTTTTTCATTGTTTTGCCTGTTTACTTAAGGTTCAAATTGAAGTTTAGATTCCTAGAGATTAAATAAGTTCATGATACTTAATGCAATTTTATGTCATCTTTAAACAGGCTCAGTAAAGTGCTCAATTGGTCTGTGTAGTCAACTAAGTACAGACAAGTGAACTTGCCATAGAGGTCACCTTGCTTCCAAAGGAGTCTTGGCCGCTGATACTACACACACACAGTTGTTTCGGAGAGCTCACTCTTTTGTTTTCTGCAAGACATTCTGCATAAGATTAATCTTCTAATTTATGACTACGTTTTTGAAGTGATTAACTTGTATTTTAGTTCATCTATTCGCAAATTAATCAAAATAAATCACTTAGTAATTAGTATAAACTTATTATGTATGTACAATAAATTGGAGAAAGAAGGCATCTTAATTCAAATATTCAGAAAACTATTTTAATTTATGTAAATACTCTAACTAATTGTTATAAACATATTATATGTAAAATAATTGGGATAAAGAAAACTAATCAAAGGCCCAAAAAATAACATATCTCTAAAATTTAAAAACAATGAACGAAATTGAAATGTTAGTCTCATTTAAGAATAACTTTAAGATTTTATTCGAAATGATAATTATATTGTCATAATTTTTTATATCTTTAGTTCTCAAAATTAAAAAAAAAGTAAGTTGATAAAAAAGAATAAAAATACAACTAAATGCTTATAAGATGTATGATCATACTAAGAAACTATTAGGGGATGCTTGGTTAAGGAGTATGAGAATGAATTAATAGGTAAATAATAAAAAATATTGGTTGGTTATTTTTTATGATTGAATGAAAAAAAAAATTTATATCATATTTTTCAGTATTACTCGATACCCCCACATATGGGAGAAATAATTTTCATTCCTTATTAATAGGCAAGTGTCACAGGCATGACAATCTCTACCACACTCGTGATAATAAGTGTCACACTTTTGACACTTACTGTTTTTAATTTTTTAATTAAATATAATTAATTGACTACAATATAATTAATTAATTATTTATTTATTTATTTATTTATTTATTTCTCAATACTTTTAACAAATCAACTACTATCGGTGACAATGGTAATCATTTTTTCTTCTTAATCAACCATCATAATTATAATGATGATATTCATTCTCATTTCTCACTATATTCATTCTTACTCATATTATCATTCTCCCATGTAAACCAACCGCCCTCTTAATAATCTATCTTTCATCGTTATATCTAAGAAAAATGAAAGACAATCATTAAAAAGAACAGAACAAATATTTTATTGTTGATTCAAGTATTTTATGCCTAATCTTTAAATTATATTTGATTAAATATGTTCATGATTTTTAAAATTAGAAAAAAAACACAAACCATGCAATGCAATTCAAGTTAAATATTTTAAAATATTAATAATATGTTTAATTATTATATATATCTTGGAAACTCTAAATACAATTACAAAATATAAATTTGTCAATATGAAAAGAGTTCCTAATTTATTTTGTTATAATATTTTTCAAACGCACTAAATTCACTTTTTATTTGATTCTAACACTTTATTTAAATATTTATTATATTTTATAACTAATTAATTAAATTTCCATCAATTTATTGTACTTTCAATGTCTGTAAATTTGTATAGAAAAAACTTAAATGAAAATATTGGTTAGAATTATTTTAAATCCTAAAAACTCATAACAAAATTTAACTAAGTGAAAATATTTAGTACTAAATTAAAAATCATAAAGTTTTGTTCCTTTTAAGTAGATATTTCATATAAGTTAAAGTTTTTGTGCATAAGAAAAGAGTAAATTAGGTTGCATATTTATATTTAAAATATGAAATGAATTTATTAAGAAATAAATTAGTAGGAATCAAACAAGTTCAATTACATCTAAAATAAGTTAACAAGCATGCTTAATCACCATAGAGTGAAGATGAGGCCAATTATTTCCAACAATCACTATCCAAAATTGACCTATAATACTCTAAATGCACAAGCAGTTAATAGGTAGCAAAAACTTAGACACACATATCCCAAGGGTGGTTAGGGTGGGGCTTAGTATAAGCCAATTGTTTTGAGTTAAGATGAATTGTTTAACCTAAAGAAGAGTTTGGTTGGTAAAAAGATGAAAAGGAGTGCTCTTACCTTAGAAGACTCTTAAATTCCTCTCCCTCTATAATGCATAAGTCCCATAACTTAAAACTAACTTGAACACCAAAAAATCACCCCTAGAAGTGAATCTAACAATACTAGTGCAAGATATAAATTAAGGCTAATACTAGGACAAAACTTGGAGCTTGCATGTTATGGCTTTGAAGAGTGAAGTTTCAAAGCTTGCAAACTTTGAAAGATAAGAGGATTCCTTTAAATATATCTACAGTCTCCAAGTTTTTTCTTAATGACTGACTACAAAACAAAAGATGCTTTAGGACAGTTATTAAGGAACTAAGCCATTCACAACCAAGGTGCGTAAGTGTTAGGAGTTTTGATTAGACGAAGGTAAGAACTAGTTGTGAAACATTTGGAGCTTTAATCTATTCACTAAGGTTTTTCCTCTCCATTTCGGTTTAGAAGATGGCTTGGGAACTGGTATTTAATAAGAGACAAACCTTTAGAGTTACTTAGCCATTCATCTTGACATATTACATAATTACCTTTTGCCCTTGTGGAACCAAATGTTGCAAATGATTATTTCAATTTAAGAATAAGTCTCCTTGTACCCCAATTATCAAACCAAAATAGGGATCCATTACCATTTTCAATAACAAATTTAATATCATTATACGTAAGATGCCTTAAGCGACGAATTTGATTAAAAGACTAGAAGAAGGAGGACTTACAATTGATATTATATAAGCTTTGATCCTTGATCACAGAAGTATGGAACCACTTTACCAGAATGGATTCATGATACATAAAGAGTTTCCAAATCCCTTTTGCCAAGAGAGCTTTATTAGTGACTTAAATGGATTTAATACCTATTCCACCCTCATGGTTAGGGAAACAAACCTCAGACCATTTCATTTGCACCAATATGAATATATAAAGACCTAAACCACAAGAAATTCTTCAATATTCGCTTAATATAAGTCTTTTATCATAAACACGAATTCCTAAATACTTAAAAGGGAAGCTAAAGTGAGCAAGGCTGCACATGACGAATATATCAATAGACACTGAGATCAACAAGACGCTAATCAAGACTTGATGCTGCCTCATAGCCCCGCAAGTCGGACTGGGTTTAAAAGATGCAATGCCGTGTTAAATTCATTCGTGGCTCGCGTGGTTGATGATGGTTTCTGGAAGAATCAAGATTCTCGCTCGCAGCTTCAGTTTGTTAGTTTGGGCCAAGTTCTGGGCTCAAACAGCCCTTGACAGGTGTGCACGAAGGCACGTACGCCAGCGCCCAGCAGACCAGACGTCAAGCTTGCCAGGCCAGGCGCACCACCTGGCCTCTTTTGCCTTGGATTGTTTTTCTACTATTTTTTATAGACGATTTAACAATATTATTTTACCTATTTAGGCCCAGGATGTTGGCCCACTTTCAAGTTATTTTGGCAAGTATAAATAGTTGCCTTAACATTAGTTTTAGGGTTACACTTTTGATAATTTGAGAGCTTTGTGAGGAATTCTTCAAGTTCTTGTTGTTCCGCAAACCTTAACTCTACTTATCAATTAATCTCAATTGTGGCGTATTGTTTTAGTTCAATTTTCTTGGTTTACTACTTGGTCTAGGTTGCTTAGACAATTGTGATCCGTGAGGTCTAGAAAAGTATAAAAAAACCTTGCTTATCTAGCTTGTTTAAAGGCTGCCGATTCATATCAAGATTAATCTTCGTCTGCGCGTGCATCATCTTTGGTATCAGAGCATTAGTGTGGAGGAGAATTCATATTCAACTCCATCGAAATTCAAGAAACCGCCACCCATCACTATTCAATTATCATCAGTTCATCAATCCAGGTGTGAATTAACTTTCATTCTAGGGTTTTCAATTATTCTTCTTGTTTATTTTGTTGAAACTTTCGGGTTATATTGAAAAAAATCGAAAAAAAGAGTTTAAAAAAAAGTTCAAAAAAGGTCTGAAAATGGAAAAAACCAAAAAAATTCGAAAAAAAGAGAGAGTTCGGTTAAAAAAGAGTTAAAAAAAGGCCTGAAAAAATGAAAAAAAAATGAAAAAAAAAGTTTTTTGTAGAACTGAAAGTGTTACTATTGAGTTCAAAAATTACGCTATTTTTGAAAGTCTACGTAAAAGATTGGTAATTGAATTGGGTGAAATTTTCGACTTATTTTACATGACCATAATTTGAAAAGAGTTCCAAAACTTGGCGTCATTGTTGGATTTCTTGATTGGAAGGAATTAGGTTTTCCGAAGCATAACTTGAACGTTGAGGATTCGAGAGGAAAAGGCAAGAGGGTGAGATCATTAGAGTGGCCAAGACACACGAGGGGAGTATTTGAAATTCGAGTGAAACACATGAGGGAGTGTTTTGTGAGGTTATTTTACTACTGACTTTTTCTTTGCAGGAACAATTTTATTGGAGGTATGTCTACCGATAGCGTGAAAGGCCAACGATCGGGCGGAGTGTAAGTAGCCACCTTGGAGGCGATCCAGCAGCTGACTAAGAGCCTAAACACTACTCTTGCTGGAATTAGAGGCGAAATGGAGAGGCAAGCTCGAGAGATTATTGACTTGAGGCGTGGCGCGCGCGAGGAGCCACGAATGGGACGCATCAATGCTAGAAACCAACATGCTCCGATTGTGTTAGAAGACTATGGATCTAATGACGAGGGGGATTATGTGAGACCATGAGGACAAGATCAACGAGCCGATTTTGGGGATAGACGAGACAATGGCATTAGGTCTATTAAGATGCAAATTCCACCATTCAAAGAAAAGAATGATCTGGAGCTCTACCTTGAATGGAAACGAACGGTGGATATGATTTTTAAATGCCACAACTTTTCAGAGGAAAAGAAGGTAAAACTCGCAGTTGTTGAATTTTCCGATTATGCACTAATTTGGTGGGATCAATTGGTGATTTCTAGGAGAAGAAATAGGAAGGAACCCATGAGTACTTGGGCTGAAATGAAAGCGATCATGAAGAAACGGTATGTTCCATCTTATTACTAATGAGAGATGCATCAAAGGTTTCAACGCCTAACATAAGGGAATCAGACTATGGAGGAGTATCATAAAGAGATGGAGATCATAATGATAAGGGCTAATTATGAGGAGGACCCTGAGGCCACAATGGCTCGATTTTTGAGTGGTTTGAATAGAGAAATAGTCAACGTAATTGATTTGCACAACTACATCGACCTTGAGGAGATGGTGAACATGGCAATGAAGGTTGAGAGGCAACTTAAGTCTAGCGAAACAGCGAAGAGTGGGACGAGTTCTACTTTGAATTGGAACTCAAATTGGCCATGAAAGGTGGAGAATTAGAAAGGAAAGGGGCTGGAATCCAAAAGATCAAACTAACCTCTTTCGGAAACTAAAAGTACATCTAATACCCCTAACACTCAAGCTTCTTCTAGCAAACATTCTTCAATTAAATGTTTTCGATGTTTTCAAACTGGGCACATTGCCTCCCAATGTCTGAATAAAAGGGCCATAGTTTTGAGATATGATGGGTTAATTAAATCCGAAGATGACAAGGAATGTTTTGAGGATGACGTTTGGATGGAGAGGAAGATGAAACTTGTGTGGAACAGGCTGTTAAAGGCGAAACTCTCATGGTTAGGAGGGTGCTTAATGCTCAGCCTCGGACTGAAAAGTTAGACCAACGAGAGAACTTACTCCATACGCGATGTTTGGTTGGTTGCAAAGTTTATAGCTTGATCATTCATAGAGGGAGTTGCACCAATGTTGCTAGTTTGGATATGGCTAAAAATTAGGGCTAATGGTTCTAAAACATCCGAAACCGTATCATTTGCAGTGGTTCAATGACAGTAGGGAAGTTAGTGTGACCAAACAAGTGCTACTATCTTTCTCCAATGGATGGTATGAGGACGAGGTTCTTTGTGATGTAGTACCTATGCAAGCTGATCACGTTCTACTTGGAAGATCGTGGCAATTTGATCGTTGAGCTAACCATGACGGATACACCAATAAGTACTCATTCAAGTTCAAGAGGCAGAATTTCATTCTTGAACCAATGGCTCCACAAGAAATTTACTTGGACTAAATTCAAGCCTTGAAAGGAAGATTGGGTTCGGGTAGTGAGGAGAAAAAAATAAAGAGGGACAAGAAGCCCAAAAAAAAGGAGATAATGGCTCATCGAAGAGAGAAAACACATAATGGTTCATCGGAGAGAGAAAACACGAGTGAGCAAAAGAATGAGAGATGTGCAGAAGAGAAAAGTGTAAGGAGGGAAAACAAGAGAGAACTGAGAGAAAAGAAGGTGAGCTTGTATGCGTGCAAAAAGGACTTCAGGAGAGCATATGGAGCAAAGTGAGCATTGATTAAGATTAGACAGAGGGATTGTTTTCTTTCGGATACTAGGCTTAATGACGAATCTTCGCCCGGTGCTTTTAAGTCTCTTTTGTAGGAATATGAGGATGTTTTCCCAGAGGAGATGTCGAAAAGGCTGCCCCCTTTGTGAGGTATAGAGCATCAAATCGACTTTATCCTAGGAGCACAAATTCTGAATAGGCCAGCCTACAAGAATAATCCAGATGAAACGGAGGAGCTTCAACGACAACTAGATGAATTGCTTACAAAAGGGCACGTGCGCGAAAATCTTAGTCCTTGTGTTGTCCCGTTTCTACTGGTGTCAAAGAAGGATGGATCTTGGCGCATGTGTGTAGACTATCGAGCTGTCAATAAGATCACGGTAAAGTATCGACATCTTATTCCTTGACTTGATGATATGTTGGATGAGTTGCATGGTGCATGTGATTTTACAAAAATTGATCTGAAAAGTGGTTATCATCAAATTCGCATGAAACCCAGGGATGAATGGAAAACTGCGTTTAAGACTAAATACGATTTATATGAGTGGTTAGTTATGCCATTTGGTTTATCTAATTCACCAACTACCTTCATGAGATTAATGAACCATCTCTTGCGTGATTACTTGGGTAAATTTGTTGTTATGTATTTTGATGATATACTTATGTATAGCATTACTTTGAATGATCATGTGGAGCATATGCGTTGTGTGCTTGATACTTTGAGACGTGAGAAGTTGTTTGCAAACCTTAAGAAGTGTACTTTTTGCATTGATAAATTGATATTCTTGGGGTTTGTTTTGAGCTTGAAGGGGATTGAGGTAGATGAGGAGAAGGTGAAGGCCATTCGAAATTGGACAACACCAAAGAGTGTTTCAGATGTGAGGAGCTTTCATGGTTTAGCTAGTTTTTACCTACGGTTTGTGAAAGATTTCTCCATAATTGCAACTCCTTTGACCGAAGTTGTCAAAAAGGAGAAGGGATTTAATCAGGGAAAAGATCAAGAGCATGCATTTAACTTGTTGAAATAGAAGCTATGTACCGCACTTGTGTTGTGTTTGCCTAACTTTGATAAATCTTTTGAAGTAAAATGTGATGCCTCCAGGATCGCTATAGGTGTTTTCTTAATGCAGAAAAATAGGCCTATTGCATACTTCAGCGAGAAATTGAGTGGAGTGCAACTCAATTATCCAATGTATGATAAAGAACTTTATGCAGTGGTGCGAGCTTTAGAAATGTGGCAGCATTATTTGCAACCAAATGAATTTGTCATCAAAACCGATCATGAAACTCTTAAGTACCTGAAAGGGCAAAGTAAATTGAGCAAGCGACATGCAACATGGGTGGGGTTCTTGGAAACATTTCTATATATGCTGCATTACAAGCAAGGTAAGGAGAATGTAGTCGTCGATGCTTTATCACGCAGGTATTCCTTAATCTCAACTCTTACTTCAAAACTTTTAGGGTTTGAGTATCTTAAAGAATTGTATACTAATGATGTGGACTTTGCTAGTGTCTATGCCACTTATTAACATGGTGCTTTTTAGAAATACTTTAGGCATGATGTTTATTTATATCATCAGAATTGTTTATGCGTGCCTAATTGTTCATTGCGTGAATTATTTGTGCTTGAAGCCCACGGTGGAAGATTTACGGGGCACTTTGGTGTTGCTAAGACCTTAGACATATTGCATGAGCATTTTTATTGGTCAGGTATGCGAAAGGATGTAGAACACATTTGTGCCTGTTGTATTGCATGTAAGCAAGCTAAATTGACAACTAAACCTCACGGCTCCTTACCTGTACCTAGTCACCCTTGGATGGACATTCCTATGGACTTTGTTGTAAGGTTGCCAAAGACAAAAAGGGGTGTATATAGCATTTTTGTTGTTGTGGACAGATTTAGTAAGATGACTCACTTTATTACTTGCAAAAAAACTGATGATGCTGTGCATCTTGCTGATTTGTTTTTTAAAGATGTTCTAAGATTGCATGATATTCCTAGGTCAATAGTTTCGGACAGGGACACCAAGTTTTTGGGACATTTTTGGGGTGTTTTGTGGGCAAAATTAGGAACGAAATTGTTGTTTTCTATTGCTTGTCACCCACAAACCGATGGGCAAACGAAAGTTGTGAATAGAACGTTAGGGAGTTTGTTGCGTGCTATAATAGGAAAAAATTTAAAAACGTGGTCTGATTGCTTGCCGTTTGTTGAGTTCACTTATAATTGTAATGTGCATTCTACTACTGGTTATTCTCCTTTTGAAATTATTTACGGCTTTAACCCTTTAACTGTATTGGATATGATGCCTTTACCTTTGTTTGAGTTAACTAGCCTAGATGGAGAGAGGAAAGCTGAGTTGGTTCAAGAGTTGCACGAGAAGGCTAAGCAACATATGGAGCGCAAAAATGAATGCCAAGCCAACAGAGGACGCAAGGAGGTGATCTTTGAACCCAGCGATTGGGTTTGGTTTCATCTTCACAAGGAGAGGTTTCCTAACTATAGGCGGTCCAAGCTTGATTCGCGAGGAGATGATCCTTTTCAAATCTTGGAAAGGATCAACAATAATGCATATAAAATTGACTTGCCCGGTGAGTACAACGTGTCCGCTACTTTTAATGTTGCTGACTTGTCTCCGTTTGATATGGATGCAGATTCGAGGACGAATCTTTCCGACAAAGGAGGGGCTGATGTGAGCAAGGCTACACATGATGAATATATCAATAGACATCGAGATCAATACGACGCTAATCGAGACTTGATGCTGCCTCCTAGCCCCGCAAGTCGGATTGGGCTTAAAAGATTCAAGGCCTCGTTAAATTCATTCGTGGCTCGCGTGGTTGATGATGGACTCCGGAAGAATTAAGATTCTTGCTCGCAGCTTTAGTTTGTTAGTTTGAGCCAAGTTTTGGGCCTAAACAACCCTTAATAGGTGTGCATGATAGGCACGTACGCCAGTGCCTAGTAGGCCAGATGCCAAGCGCGCCAGGCCAGGTGGTTTGCCTTGGATTGTTTTCCTACTATTTTTTATAGATGATTTAGATAGTATTATTTTACCTATTTAGGCCCAGGATGTTGGCCCACTTTCAAGTTATTTTGGCAAGTATAAATAGTTGCCTTGACATTAGTTTTAAGGTTACACTTTTGATAATTTGAGAGATTTGTGAGGAATTCTTCAAGTTCTTGTTGTTCCACAAACCCTAACTCTACTTATGAATTAATCTCAATTGTGGTGTATTGTTTTGGTTCAATTTTCTTAATTTACTACTTGGTCTAGGTTGCTTGGACAATTACGATCCTTGAGGTCTAGAAAAGTATCGAAAAACCTTACGCATCTAGTTTGTTTAAAGGTTGCCGATTCATATCAAGATTAATCTTCGTCTGCGCGCATATTAGAAGCTCTTGATGTTTAAGATGATAAATAGAGGATAAGCCATAAATTTGATATTTAGCAACATAAGAAATATAAAAACAACTTTTAGTTTTGTTAATAGTAAGACCAAATAGCTTGATACCTATTTCAATGATTTCATTAAGCTACTATTAGCTCCGTAAAGCAATTGTAAGTTATCTGCAAAAGCAATATTAAATATCCCAATCATTTTATAGTGGTAGTGAAATTCAAAATAGCTCTTTGAGGTAGCTCTTTTAGTAATCAACCTTGTTAAGATTTTCATACAAATTGCAAACATATACGGTGAGATATGGTCACTATGTCTTAAGCCTCTCATGCCCTTAAATTATCTGGTAGCTTCCCTATTCATGATGAAATAGAAAAAAGCAGTGCAAAGACAATTAAAATTTTATTAAATCCAGAGGAATCTTAAGTTTTGGAGAGTTCCACCTAACCTGCTCTCGATTTGAGCATGGTCTAAGCATAATGGATTATGGAAGTGATCAGAGCTACGAGGGAACTTAGATAATTATAAAGTAGCTAATGCTATGCCAAACTTTTTCCTGATCATCTAGAAACTAACTTGATTATTAAATCAAGAGCAGAAAATACCATCAAATCTTAGATCACTTAGGCTAGGCCAATTCAAACAATACCCAAACCCTTCATTATTGTAGCCCTTTAAAAGTCTATCTCCCTTAACCTTATAATAATGGAGGATACAGTTAAAATTCCCAAGGACCAACCAAGGATTTCCTAAGGAGTGACTTATGAAAGTAAGGTCTTTCCACAAAGATTCATTTCAAACTTAATATTTGATGCATAAGTGAAAGTGATTTTAATATCAATGGAGAAATTATCTAAAATAAGCATCAAATGGAGGAATTGGTTAAAAGATATAGTGCACTTGACCTAAACTCTAGAGGGATCACATGCCACCATAATTCTGCATATAAAATGGTATTGGTGATTCGTAATTATGGTCCAACCCTTGCAAAAAATCTACTCAATAAAATTAACATTTTTTACTTAATATTTATTTTGAGGAGACCTACAAGACAAAAAGATTTAGAGAATAAGTAGTTAGGTATCATTAAAAGTTTTTGGGAATAATTTATGCCTCTAACGTTCCAAGTAGGAATCATTAAAAGGAGGAAGGGCTAACAAAGCCTTCTTTTTTATATGTCCATCCATTTTTTCTTCATGGAACAACTATAGAAGTTTCTTCAAATAACTCTAAGCATATAACCATATTAGTACTGAACAAACTTATCCTTTCATCATTTATCTCTAGTTGACTAGGTTTATATGGATAAGTTTCTATTGTATCAGGTAAGTGACTAATCATAGTATAGGAAGGCATTTGTACTACAAGGTAGAATAAGGGAGGAGATATCATTAACTAGATTTTTCAAGTAAGAACCTTTCTTACCACTAATTTGGGAGATATAAGGAATGAGCTCTGAAACTGTTTATTCAAGGATATAGGCATCTACATCAAGCTTAATAGGAGTGGGAGCTTTAGGAGCCAAAAACCCAAGATTATTCGGGGAAGCAATAACCTTCCTTAGATCAAGTTGAGGTACCACATAAATGTTCTAAGGGAGGAGTTCCTATGATAGACTTGTCTTAAACTTTCTACTAGTTTCTCTCTAATTCTTCCTATCAAAAGGAAAATCAGGCTTCTAATCATAAATAATGTGAATGACTTCTTCATATAGTTTCTTATAATCATCAAGCCTTATAACTCTGAGTGTATATAGAAGTAGAGAGTATATATATCAGCGTCAATGCATATTCTCACAAATCCCACCCTTTTGAGTCTAATAATAAAATCACCCAAGCAGAGTGGTCTCTTGATAGATTTAACCATATATTTTAGATGCTTTGTAGTCCAAATCTTCAGAGAAACCCTATGAAACAAAACCCACAGAGGAATATGCTTGAGGTTAACACTCCTGAGGTTTAAACTAGCCCTTTACCTAACCGAGAAGAGGAGCTTACATTGAATATGCTAAAGCCTAAATTTAAAACTCTTACCAAGTTATGTTTACCAACGAATTTGGAGAGGAAAAGCTCCTCTTCGTTAGCAAGAACTTTTCAAGACCAAGTTTTGCACAATTTATAATGGCCCATTTTATGTTACAGGAAAAGCAAGCCTCTTATCAACAAAAAAAGCTAACCAACATATTTACCCATTGTTGAGCTCTAGGTTTTAGTAAATCTAAAGGAGGAGAAATGATTCCAAAAGGAGAGTCTAATGAGGTAGGGGATTTGAAACCTAAAGGTTTTGAAACCTAAAACTTGCCCCAACTACCTAACTTCAATTTCTTTTAACAAAAGGAGAAGGGGTTAAGAGGGGAAATAAGAAAAGAGGCTAAGCTTATACTAGGTGAAGGAGCAACAATATTAAAAAGGTAAAGGGGAGGAGATAAGAGAAAAGGCAGACAAAGAATCTAGAATGGGTTGAAGAGGGGTAAAAAGAAAAATCTACAAATCCATAACTAGAAGAAAAAGAAGATAAAAAGAAAAGGTTGTAGAAGAACAAAGCAAGATCGGTGGAGAAATAGCAGAAAGAAGAGACCAAATTAGCAAGTTGGTTTTGTCGAATTAACGATTATAGATGAAAAAAAGAGACAAAAAGGGGATTTTTGTGGAGTTTGTATTTATATGGTTTGAGATATTTATCAACTAAATTTGAAATATAAAACTTTGTGTTAACAAATTTTAAAATCAAAATTCCCTTTTACGTCTTCAATCAAATCTATTAATAGTAAAACTTTGTATAATGTAGTTATCCACATTGCCAATTTATATGAGGCATGACAAGTAATTTTATTGATTGACATGATGTTAGTTACTCTTTTTAACTTCTCCCTTTTTATAAAGAAAGAAGATATTGATTAATAGATAATATAACTTTTAAAGATATTTTGCCATTTTAAAATAGCTTTATAGAAAACAACATCATATAAGTGCTTATTCTTAATAATAAAAGAGGCTTCAGTTTCAAAACTTACAAATACAAGGTTCTTATATCCAAAATTTAAGTGATACAAACCTTCTTTATAATCATCTAAACCATTATAGTTAAATAAACTCAAAAATAAATAAAAATAAAAGAAGAAAAGCAACATATAATATATATATATATATAGTTATGTGTGTGTGTGTGTCTGAAATGATAATCATTTTTAATAAAAGTTTCCAATTTGAAAAAAAGAGTCTCATATATGAGATATTCACCATACATCAATTATTACGTATAGTAATAATATAAGATAAAATAAAAATATTCAATAACTTGCTTCTTATAAGATTAAAAAAATAATGTACGTGACACTTCAGTTTTCTTATTCCTTATTTATTTTCTTATACTTTTAAAATATCACTAAAGTTATGATAAAATTATTACAAAATATGTATTTGTTAGATATCATTAAGTTTTACTATGATTTTATGTTAGTTTATGCCCTGTAGGCATTCAGTTAGTTATAGTTTAGTTACAAAATAATTTTAACACACTATTTATCTTGTAAATATTAAGATGTATATGATAAAGTTTATAAAATAGATATATATTGCAAATAAAATTATGATGAGATCATAATTATAAAATTCATATTGTATTTATGTACTATCGTTAAAAAAAACTAGCATATGCTATGTTTTTCTTTATGAAAGAAGTGATGAATCTCATATAATAAAATATGGAGATATTTAAACAAATGTGTGGGTGCATATTAATTAGAAAACAAGTTCATTGAACTAATCCCTTATGAAAAATCCATTTAGAACATTATTTATATGTCTATAGAAATTTTCATTGTGATGATCATATAAGTGATCCTTTCACTTAAGATCTCCAATATATCTCATATAAAGATTGCTATATTTTTTATATTATGTATAACTTATTCTAATCATGGATAATTTAGTTGATAATCATTGGACAAGGCAAAAATTATATGGGGGTAGTTGAGTGATCAATTTAGGATTCATCACCTTAATATGATTAGGGATAATGTTCTATTGTTCTCAATTAGTGTTGACTCAAAAAATTCTTAGCCAAGGAGAAATTACACTTTGAAAATAGTTTTCAAATATCATTAATTAAATCAATTACTAATGATGGATAACTAATGTAATTGAACTCAAATAAAGTAGACATTAATTTCATCTCTACATCTAATTAGAACATTATTAAACAAAAATTGAATTACACGAACAAGTCATGTATGAAAAAGGTCGTCAAAACTACTTCCAAGTAATGATCTTTGTTTTTGTTTATATTCTTCCAGCATTATCATTCTTTCCATGAACTAATGATAGTTTATTATAACTCGAAATGTTTTTTTTTTATGTTCATTTGATTGTTGTTTTTGTTCTTTCAATATAATATTTAGTTAGGCAATGCACATAGTTTATTCATATACTCTATCTAATAATTTAGTGACCTTAAAGGACTTTCTATTTAAATTTTCACTTATCTAACAACTGTTAAATCAATGTGTAAATGTCTTTTCAGTTATAAAAATTATTCTGATTGATCACACAGAATTATTAATTTCAGTTAAGTTTTGTCAATTTAAAAATGTGATTTTCTTATAAAGAATATTCAGTAAAATTGTTAAATGTTATTATTAATGACAATGGTTTAAAGTTTGACTTAGTATACTTTGGGACCATAAAAGTCTGGGTCAATATGGTTTAACTGAATATGTTGTGAAATAAATTTTTAGATAGCTAAATTTAATTATATTAAATTAAGAGATTGTTTCGTAATAAAATTAATACTTTATCTTTTTATAATATATTCCTTTAAACAATATAAATTAAATTCAAATATTTTATATCAATTTTTTATTTGTAATCTTCAAATAATATCTACATGTGTTACTATTCATTTCAATTTTTATGCATGCATCCATAAGTTATTTATTAATTCCATATAATGAAAATTATTAAATATAATAAATAAATATTTTATTTATGTTCTTACAATTTAATTAGTAACTAAAAACTAGTAATTTCCCAACCGAATACAATTTTTATCATGCTTAATATTTTAAAAATACTAATATGTGAATGTAGAACACTTAAAACTTTAATAAAAATATTTATTTAAACATTTGCTTTTGAAGTAAGGTTAATTCATACGTCATGAAAATTTATTCCACCTTTCATTCTTATATACATTTGATAGTTAAATTGCACTTTAAATTATTCATTTTACGTGTACTTAATTTATTTATAAAATAAAAATATCTAGTACATGGAAATAATCAAAAATAATTTTTAAACTAAAATAATGGATCATTATTATCCTTAGGAAAGAAGACATAAGGCTCCTTTATAATTTAATCATCTTTAAAAAATATCAGTTTTTAAAATTTTCAAAAAAGCTCCTTGTAATTTTTAAAAAAAAATTCACTCTCTTAAAATTCAGTTGAAAGATAACAATGAAACATTTGTAGCATGAATATCGTATGTGGATTAATCAAATGTTGCTAATATAATAATCCAACTTAACTCTTAAATTGACTTGAAATAATTAAACCTTACTCAACATTAATAATTTAATACAATTATAATAAGTTATTAGTTTGAGTCGTAATTAATTACAGTTAGAATTAGGTCCAGGAGTTGAATGAGGTTTTTATGTTAACAAAATTTAATTATCTATATGTGATGTTTACACTACTCATGTTTCATTGTTATTTTCTAACAAAAGGTTAAAAGAAAGATTACAAAATTGAAAATTTCAAAGAATTTTTTGAAAAATTTTAATGATGAGGGAACTTTTTTGAGAGTTACTTAAACCATGAGGGAACTCTACCATAAGGGAACTCTACGTATTTTACCCTTATCCTTATTATTAAATACTTGATATACATAATTTTACTTAACTCATATAATATAAACTTAATTGGACTATACAAGACGTTATAGTGGTTTATAAAGTATAAATTAAAAATTAATTAATTAAATATTAATTAGTTAGAGGCAGATTTAAAAGTTGAATTGGGTCTTCATGTCAACAATATTTAATTGATAACATATGACGTTTATGCTGCATGTACTTTATCGTTATTTTTTTAACAGAAGACTAACATAACTTTAAAAAAAAACTAAAAAATTGCAATGATTTTTTTTGAAAAATTTAAAGATGAAGGACTTTACAAATAATATTACTTAAGCCACAAGGAAACTATGTATCTTTTGCCCTTATCCTTATCATTAAATATTTGATATACATGATTTTACTTATTCTTATATAATATAAACTTAATTGGTCAATACAAGATATTATATACATATAGCCTATTGCAATATAATTTACAAAGTAAATTCCAAAATGCTTACCACTTAAATTGAAAAGCATTCTTAGCAACTTGATCAGCTATGGTCAAGGAGCATTTATGTATTAGAGGTGCATTAGAGATAACAATTTAATTGCCCATATTTGTTTAAAGATTATTATGGGAGTTTGTCAATATGAGGTGATGTAATCAAAGAGGATTTCCACAAAGATTTTGTTTTGATCAATTGGAATTTCCTCTTCTATATTATGACTGCCTTTAGTTTTCTATAAAAAATCATCTTTGGATTCTCCAATGTGTCATAACCTCCTCTTGAAGCATCTTTATGAATTGTGAGCCATCAAAGCTATAGAGGAATAAGATAGGGAGACCCCTTATCCCTTTATCTATTTATTCTTTACATAAAAGTTCCTATAAGAATTTCATCAAATAATATTAATGCAAACATTTAATTTAAATATCACCAGCAATATGGGACTTTTCAACCTTTCTTTTATAGATGATTTTCTATTATTTTATAGAGTTAATTCCAATTTCTTTAAAACATTAATTGATTCCTTAGATTAATACAAAAGATATTAAGGTTATTAATCATTCACTCTAAAAATTCTATTTATATCTCTATAGGTACTTCCTTAACGTTTGAGCAACTTACTCAAATTTCAAGTTTTGAGGTTTAACTTCTGCCACTTAAATACCTAGGAATCCCTTTGTCTACCATAAAACTAAATCATAGGCATTATTAGCCTTTATATGATGCCATCTACATTAGAATTGGAAGTTGAAATAGTAAGTTCTTTCTCATGTCCAAAGATTTATGCCCATTAATTTAGCTAAAACTAGCACTAATGTCTATTGGTGCTTAAACTTGCCTCTCCTAACCAATCAAATTAAAGTAATTGAAAAGATGATGAATTTTCATTGGAGGAGTAGGAAGAGAAGATTTTTCAAAAGCTAAGGTTATATGGTCTGAGGTTTGCTTTAAATTTAAAAAGAGGGGTTGGCAATCAAATCCATCATAACTTAGAACAAGGTGCTATTAGGGAAAAGGGTCTAAAATTTATTCAACGATGAAGAATGCCTTTAGGATAAGTGAACACAATCATAATTCCTAAAACGAGTAAACTTCTAAAAATTATAGGCCAAAAGCTCTACCTCTTAAACTATAAGACTTATAGACAATATTAACCCTATATTGAGGTCAATATAGGGAATGAAGCAAACTCATCTTTCTGATATGACTATTGGCACCCATTTTGACCCTTTTTTAACTTTCCAAATGCCATTTCTCAGATGTTTGCTATACTTGAAAACTCAAAAGTTTTAGTTATCATACATAATAATGCATGATGTTGGCCTCCCCCTCTCTAGAGGCTTCATCATCATAATCAACTCCCTACCTCTCAAGAGGCTTTGTCATCATAATGAACTCCCTATCTACTTATCAATATAACCATCTTTCGAAATACAAGTTTCTCTGGCTGAAAACAAGTTAGGTATTTTCACATATACTTCGTATTGTGATATATTCTCTAATATTAAACAATAAGTAAAGTGGAGGAACCTTGCCTAGTTCCCTATAAAACACCCTAAATTCACTTTTATCTTTTGATTGGAAATTAAAGAGAGATTATTCACCAGGGATATGATCAATCTCTCTCATCTTTTTAGTGATATGAATCTGTTTTGCTGTTAGAAAGTTGAATCCTATGACCACCTATTTTTAATATGTCATTTCTCTTCTTATTTATGGAATAGGATTTAGACCTAACTAGATATGAGTTGTATACTCTCTTATTGGAATAATATCATAAGATGGGAAACTAAGGTGTCCTATAATTGTTAAGATGATCTAAACTTATTCAAAATCTCTTATATTTGCTATATCTATTCCATCTAGAGGGAGAGGAACAAAAAGATGTTCAAAGGGGTCTATAGATAACAACACCTCTTTTATTATGTTAATTCAGTCTATAAGAGAGATCATCATTAGGCCTGGTATTTTTTTGGGCTTGAATTGATCCAGAGTTAATAGTCTCAATTTGATTTGTTTAGGTTGAACTCTTTCTTTTTTTAATTTTTAGGCTTTAGGTTATGCTCAAGCTCAAGCATATCTACCCAACCTGACCTGACTTTTGAATGTCTCATTGGGTAATTAGTGAAATGATGTCATTTTATGATAGGCAAAATGTCGTCATTGCACTACACAATATTCCAATTACTATTTTTATGTTGAAACAATTTCATTTTGTTAATAAGTAATATGATGTTGTTTAAATATAGACAATATCCTCTCTTTAGTCAATAATGAATCAATGTAGCATAATTGAAATAGAAACCCTCCTTCCTCCTCTTATGTCATCTTACACCTCACCTTTGCTTACCTCGCTAGTCACCAAATGCCTCACCTCTGCTTATCAGTTTCCTTGCCAATCACCTCGCCTATGCTTGCTAGTCACCTCGCCTCTACTCACTAGTCACCTTACCTTTGGTTAGCAACAGATTCCTCGGCTCATCTCGCCTTACCAATCTCACTAGTCTATATTAAAAGGTAGTATCAAACTTTAATTGCATTCTCAATTTTGTAAAACTCAACCTAGAAGTTAACTCAAGATGAGATGGGTATTTTGTTGTAGCATTAAACTATAATTGCATTATGTTGATCCATGTCCATAATTTATTTTTTTTCCAAGTTGTTATGCTATTATTGAGATATAAATAAAATTTTATATCATTTAGGTAATGATGAAAACCTACATAAGTTGGTCACATTTTTAATTGTTTATTTATTTGGTCTTATTTTCACCTAATAGTTTTTAATAAAACATACAATTTGATAGAACATAAAATTTGCCCCTAATGTTTGTCCAAAATTCTATTAATGCCTAGTCATTATCTTTGGTATTAGTTCACCCTTTAATGTTTATAAAATAGAATAATTTACCCCAAAAAATCACTCTATCATGTTCTATTAATTAGATGTGATGCTGCCATTATTTTTCAATACGTGGCATACTGGATAAGCTCATATACTAACTTGGTAGCTAGCATGCCATATACTAATTAATTTTGTTTTCTAAGAATTTGGTCATTAATTATTTATAAAAAATTCTTAATTTAATTTTACACCCCTAATTTACCTCGATGCCATCTATAAAAACCCCTAATCTAATAAATCATTAAAATTGAACGATCATCTACAAAAAATTCCTTATATTCATTTAATAAATCCCTAAAACCTATAATCCTCTCTATCGTCTTCTTCCACTTTACACATTCGTTGCTCATAAGTTTCGATCTCACTATCTCATGTAGACAATCTTTGCACCTAAAAGCTACCTATATAACTAGACCTAACAACCATATTTAAATCCAAAGCTCAAATTAACAAAAATATGAAAATTTTGGTACGAAGTGTTTTACGAGCTTACATGAGAACAACTGTGCCCATCAAACATGCCAAAGAAGAAAACTTCTTTGCTAATAAATGATTGGCATATAGAAACTGCATCTTCCATTGCTCTTTAACCATGTATAGAAGTCATACCAAACCTAGGAGGCTCTAGTTCGCTAGCCTCTAAACATTGTCTCTCCAATTTTACAATTCCATCACATATAACCACTTCATCTTCAACAATTTCACAAGATTTATCACAATCACATAAAGACATAAAAAGAGAAGTGGTTGTCTAAAGAGGAAACAAATCAGGTTTCCACCTTTCCCATCCACTTTCCAATGGAGCCACCACACTATATTGGTGAAAGAACTAAATGGCCAGAGCTTAACCTCCTCTTGTATAAGGATATTTTAACCATATCTCCTTCACTTTTACCAATTCCTCCATAATAAATATTGGCCATTAATCCTAAAATAAAACTATAAAAATAGTAACAATTATAACAAAAATTTGAATTCTCAAAATGTTTTCTTCCAAAGTTAACACCAGGTTAATATAAACTCAGTAGTGATAAGTACTAGAATCGATAATCATTATGGATAAATGTTAGGTATTTCTGCAAATGAGTGTTCAACTTTGGGGATTTTTAAGATTTAGAATTTATATAGACAGTGTCATGGTTATTTGGGGGGTTTGAAATTAGATTAAGATTTTTCTTTTTTTAAATAGTTAATAAGTAATTTAAAAAAAAGTTAAAAGTTAATTGATATATGACATGTCAGTTGCCAAGTTGACATTTAAGCTTATACAACATGCCATGTGTTCCAAAATAATGGGGGTGTCATGTCTAACTAATGAAAACATGATAGAGTAAGTCTTTTTAGAATATATTTTTATAAATGTTGGGGGATGAACTAATACCAGAGATAATAAATGAACCCTTTTAGACTTTTAATCAAACATTTAGGCCAATTGAAATTTGATTAGGCTCAAGTTCAAGCCATGTGTCTCAAGTTCACTTAGGCCTTTGGTCATGCCTAAACCATTATAATTATTTTTAGGCTATAGTTCAACTCAACTTATTAACAAGCCTAATCATTATGTCAGAAGCTTAAAAAGAGAATTAGCCAAATTATAACTTTAAGATGAAATATCTTTACAAGTTCTTAGTTACATTATTTTAAAATTTTTTGTAATTTAATAGTTTCCTTTAGTTCTTTAGTTACAATTTCTCTTATTATCTGACTAATGTTTTGAAAACGTTTAATGGACTATGTTTTATGCATATATTTATAGTATTTTGATTGTTATTTGATAGTTTTATGTTATTTTTGGTGCTTAATTTGCTTTTAGGTCTAAATTGGCTTCATGGATGAAAAAAGAGAAAATTGCAAGAAATTAGGGCAAAAACTTAAGAATCAGAACTATTTTAGAGGTATACACCTATGTGATGAGGTACATGCTTGTATAAGTAGCATACATAGTCATGTAAGGGAGCATGTAAGTCATTATGAACATGTAAAGCTTTAAAGGCGTGTAAAGATACATACTCATGTAAGTCACACACACTAAGCTCTTATGAATATGTAAATCCACAATTCTAAATTGTTTATAAGATACGCAGTCACTTACACAATTGTGTGATTGACCGTGTATATTCTAGAAATCCTAGTTTTGCACTATAAAAGAAAACTATAATGGCTAATCAAAGAAGAAGCAAGTAGAGTTGAAGTTGAAGGTAAAGTTAGAGTTTAAGCAATTCTAAACCTAGGACAATAAGAAACATGAAAATTACTTTAGAGATTCGACATTCTAAGGGGATTACATTAGAGGAAAGGAGGATATATATCTTATGGTTTCTTTTCTTTTTAATTATTCTTTTGAACTTTTAAAGTTTATTTTGTTTTTTTATGTTTAAGAACTATTTTTTTATTAACTAGGTATAATGAACCTTAAGTTAGGATGGATATTATGATTTGATCTTTATTTAATGTAATTTGGTTGATTGATTCATTGTGATTCAATTATGCATTTTTATTCTTGAATTAAAATATCTAGGATATTAGTTCTCAACGTTCATTTCATATGATTAATATTGACAAATCCTTTTGTTTGAATAGATCTACCATAATTGAAATGATTGCATGCAAACCTAAAGATAGGTGAATATAAAACCTTTAGATTAAGGTTAAACTTAATAGTAAAATTCACGAATTGAGTAACACAATCTTAGGGATTTTAACTAGAAACAAGTTTCAGTTAATCAACTTTTAATCAACCGAGGATTAGTTGTCAATAGGATTGTGAAAGATATTAACATAAGATAAGAATTTCTACGATCCAATGATCAATAATTGAATTGCATGATAATTTGTTAATACTTAAGAAATCTTAAGGGATTCATTACCTAGGTATTAGTTATTTGATATTGATTAATCTTAGTGTTATATATGTTTAGTGATAAGTGTAAATTGTATCATGTTTTAGGGCATAGTTTGATACGTGTTTAGCTCTTAATTCAATCATTTGGTATGTGTTTAGGTTAGATTGTGTTAGTTTGTTAATTATTTATGTTTTAAGTATTTTAAGGGATAGTACAAGTCTTTGAACTTAAATATTATGCTTTTTAGGTACCTTAATCTGTTTGCTAGTATTTCAGGGTCAACACCAAAGAACGAAGGAGTTTAGGAGACATTAGGGTTGAAACAGCGACCCACGATCGTGGCATATTAGGCCACAATTATGACATAACCTCCAGATTTGGCCCATGATCGTGGCCTGCATGCCAAGATTGTGACAGAAGGCTCATATGTGAGCCACGATCGTGGTTTATAGGGCCATGGTTGTGGCCTGTATTGGGCACATGAGCAGACACTTAAGAATGTCAAGTTTCGAGAGATTTTTTGGACCTTTCGGACCTCAAAAAAGTCCTAGGGTTACCCAAAATTCAAGAGGATATAAAAAGAAATGAAAGAGGTAGAGAAAGAGCTTTTACATTAGCCACCTTGAGAAACCTAGAAAGAAATCATCGAGAGATAGAGGAACAGAAGAAGGAAGAGAGAAGAGGAGAAGAAGCAGACTCGTAGTACTTCCTGGATCAGGACGTTTTTTGACGTTACTGCCTCCCATCATCCAGTTTAGATTGTATTTCCTGTTATTTCAGTTTTATTATCATATATAACTGGATTGAACAGTTGATGCTAGAATCTAGAATGCCAAGGATGTTCTAAACTCACCTTTGGAATTTTATTCTTGAATTAATGAGAATCTGATTATTTATGTGTTTATTATAAGTTATTGTGGTTTGATTCTATTATTACATAATTCAATAATAAATTGAGAGGTTGAATTGAAGGAAAAATGATTAAATTGGACTAACGAGAGTTAAGTGATTTAATAGAAACCAAAATTGAATCAGATTGGTAATTTGTGCAAAGAGAGATCTTATAGGGGCTTCCGATAGTTTATTATAGAACTTCAGAACTAATTAGGGTTTTGGATAAGTTATAAATTGAGAGATTGCAACCTCTATAATCTTATTAGGGTTTATGATTTAGGGTTAATGGTTATAACTCGAGAGAGTAATCGACCTTATGATAGTCTAGAACCAACAATCCAATAATTCATAATCAGTTAGGTTAACATTAAGGATATATAAAATTCCCTTTCTTTCAACTGGTAATTTCTTTCGGTTGATTCTTGGTTGTGTTGCAATTATTTAGTAATTATTAGTTTCATGTTGGATTTTCAATTTGATTGTTTAAATTAAATTCTCATTTTAGTTTCGTTGCATCTTGAATTTCTGTTATTTATTTATGCCCTTAGATTTTAGGATTAGATTAGTTCCCTCCTCATGGGATCGATACCTTTAGTACTACGCTAACGAACCGTGTGCTTGCAAATTATCAAGAGTTAATAATTAAAATTTACACACAACCAAACCATAATCATTTAGGTATATTATTTATGTTGAATTTTAGTTGAATTTAACTTTAATTAAATCATAATCCTATTTTCTAGTTAGATAATAACAAAGAGGTTATTACTACTACTTATAGTCCCTATGGGATTGACACTTAATAATCATTGACACTATACTATATTTTGACAAGCATACTTACTTGTGACATCTATAGAGTAGAGATTGGCCCTTATATCAAGATTTTTGCCCCATTATTGGGGATTAGAAAAACCTTGCTTTTATTAATCTAACCATTTATTTATTTTTTATACATTATTTATTTATTTATCATAAGATCTTTTTATCTTGATTTTGTGTTTGTGACTTATTTTTATGATTTAAAACTCGTTCTAGCTATAATGGAAGGATAGAGAGGATAATATTCTTAATAGAACTATAATAATGCCATCGTTTATAGTAGCATTGGAAGTTTGGAACTAGAGGAATGATGATGTCTATTTAGAAGCTCAATCAATACCTACAATGTGATGTAAAATTTGTATGGGTAACCACTACAATTATGAATATCATACACTAAAATATATATGGGAGCATCTAAATTGCATGAAGAACTAGCTTTAAGACACCCCATACAAGAATACATATAATCCAGAGTGGGATAATACTTATGATTATGTATGAAACGTTTACGCTTCATCTTAATTTATACAACATTAGCAATAATAGGAGTATCCACATTTTAACAATCCTTTTATGAAATTCATTGCGTCAAATGAGGCTACCCTCTATAAAACTAAAGAGTTAGGTGTTTTATCTGGATACACTAAGCGAAATTTGGTAGAACATGTGAATACGATAACATTACGGAATGGAGAGGAACTGGAGGTTGAAGAAAAAAAGGAAGCTTTTATTCAAGAAGAGAAAGCATAAGAGACAGTAGAGGAGATATAGAAAGAATATGTGGAGGAAGTTACTATTCAAGAAGGGAAAGAAGAATAGAAGGAAGAAGAAAAGGAAGATTGCAAGGAAGATGAACAGGAGGATCCAACTGGGGAGGCTATTAAGAAATTACTGATACTCATCTTAAGTACGAAAGGTTCTTCTATCCTATAAAACAAGTTGTCAGGGTCAATTGAAGATTCAGAGCATCTTATTGTAGCTTATTATATTGACAGTTTGTTATTAAAAAGGACGTCAATTGATGTACTTGATTATATTTATTATCTTTCAAAAAGTGACTTATTTGTAGACTATTAAACCACCATTATATGGGAAAACGAATAGAAGTAAGTCGCTAATTATAAATATAAGTTGATTAAAGGCTTGATAGGTATGGTAAGCTAAAGACATTAAACAAGGGCTACTTTAGAGGTAACCTAATAATTAGGATAGTTATTGTTGGACCCCAATTTTTAAGTGAAATTTAGGAATAATAAATGATATTAAATGAGTATTTTTGTATGCGTATTGTGTTATAAATGTTTTTATGCTTTGAGAAAAATTGATGAGAAAAGAAGTGATAGGTTTTGATGATTTTATTTTTTGAGTAGTTTTGCATGATTTATGAAAGTTAAAGTGAATGTGTGGATTGAAATAGAAATTGGAAATCAAGAAATAAAGAGAAAAAGTGTGAAAATTTGAAGAATGTAGAAAGTTTGACTTTTGGGGATGAATAGTACTAGAGAGTTGACTTTTAGTTGACTTTTTAATTTAGGTAGAATTTGAGATAATGATCTTCATGAAACTTGTAGCTTATGTTAAAAGTTTTCTGTCGCCATAAAGTATGATATTTTTTGATATCAGAATTGAAAGTTATGATTTTTCGAAGTTAAGGTTATTTTGCTTTGTTTGAAAAATGCTATTAAAGTGTATATTGTGCTTTGAAATGAATTCTGGACTGATATAGTTTGAATTGAGTTAAGGAATCTTCATGAAAGTCAAAGAAGATTTGCCTAGCTTTTGAATGATGTATCATGTGTTATTTGTGGATGTGAGAATTGGAAGTTATAGAATTTTAAAGTTTGGTTGTGGTATAGGAT
>JANVCQ010000232.1:39379817-39396776 GCA_025531925.1 Erythroxylum plowmanianum
AGATATTACAGCTAAGGAGAATCTATAAGGATAATCCCTTGATTAAGGGACTATCTACTATTATGGGATTCTCTACAATTAGGCATTTGGTCGTCGTCTTTTTACAGCATGCATAGCATAATCATGAAGTTAAGTGATTGGTGCAAATGGAAGCTGAAGTTAGTATTTGTCTCTAAACTACATGAATGGGCTAAAGCAATTGTCTTTTAGCCCAACAGTGCTGTGCTTAATATGTCTGTCTGTACATGATGTAGACTTTGTTGTTTTTCCTTTATAGTTGCTTCAACAGAAATAGCTGTATTTGCCGCAAAAGATACTGTCTTAGGTTTATATATTTGCACTATTTAGTCATTTACCTTATTCTATTGCACATTATATATTTCAACACTGTCTGTCATTTTATATGTTGTTTGTGATGATTGGTTTGGTAAAATTTGGTTCCCATTATTTTTTTGTTTGAGACACCTAACATCATTCTTATGTTTTTTAGTTGTTTTCTGATGCTCCACTTGTTAGCAAATGGCCAATAACCCTCAATATTCGGGCATACAGGTAATATTCCATGCGAGCATATTCTTGTTTTCTTCAAAAAGCATATGGTCTAATCATTTTCCGAACTTCAAAATTTAGTCGAATTGAAATTTTCAATTATCCTGCCTCATGAAATTTTAAGCTGCAAAAGTATGTTTAATCAGAAAATCTTATCTTGTCTAATAGGCCTATATTCACTATTGCATACCTAATATGATGTGCACTGAAATGCAATTTAGTGTCTGCAAATTAATGGAATATTGATACAAGTTTAAATTTCTGTGTTTGATAACCTAAGAAATGGGAATTTGAGGCAGATAGTTACATGATGATGATGTTGAATATGGTGTGTCCTTGTGAACCACTTTCTGAGTCCCAAAAGTTTCATGATAATGACAAGCTCACTCGATATGATGATGATGTTGAATATGGTGTGCCCTTGTGAACCACTTTCTGAGTTCAAAAAGAATGACAAGCTCACTCGTTATTCTTGTTGTACATTTATACCCAGAATTTTGTAGTACTTTATTATGAGACTATTAATGTTATAAATGCATAGAAATGCATTTATAGATAATGATTTTATGAGGGCTAAGGCTTTACACATGTAGGGTCACTTTATTTCTCTAGCATAGCTCCCAATAACTGTTTAACTTTTTCAAATTGGTGATTTACTGATCATAATGGTGACTTTTTCATCTGCTCATGGCTATATTTGAAAGCTACAGGTCAGTAGCAAAATCCGGATCTCTCTCTTTTCTATATTATTTTTGGGGGTGAGGGAAGGGTAGGGAATGCGGGGAGGGGGGAGGGGAGATGAAGATCAAAACATAAATCAGTACGTGAAAGAAAAGACATTGCTAATTCTCAATGAACAAACAATTCTAGAAACATAAATAATTCACATTTCGTTAATGATATTTTGCACATTTAACAACTACAGACAATTGAAGGTGACCAAAATGTCTTTGTTAGATTGATCAAGTGTAAATTAATTGTTGTGGCGTTGTATTATATCATTATTGTTGAAGTAGCAAGTTAATATGAGTAGTTTTTTGTAAGGTATCTAATATAAAATAAAATTTTCTTTTTAACATAAAAGTAAACTTTAGTAGCTTACGGTAAAGCAATTTAGTTATGAGGTTAATCGTTCTTGATTGATATTTACATGTTAGTTTTGGTTTTGGAGTGTAGAAGGCATTATGGGTTTTTAGAAATCAGCGTTCAGCCCAACGCCCAAATTTTTGTCGTAGAGAGCTAATGATGTCTTAATGTCAAGAGCAAACACATGTTCTTGTGTAGCTAAACATTGGGTATGAAAATCGATGAGGAATGAAGTGTGCTACTCAAATGCTTCCCACATCTATCTATTGTAGGCAGCCTTGACTTGTTCTGCAGTAAATTCTTTCTGCTTCTACCTGTTGAAGATTCAATTCATTTAAAAAATGTCTTGCAAGATGAATAAGTTTTCCACTTCTAGATGCTCACAACAGCATATTAATTGTTGTTTGAAAGTAGGTCAATTAGATTGTTTGCTATATTTCTATGTTCTTTTATTAGGCTAATTGTCAGTTTCTTCTAAGGTCCTTGACATGAAATGCCATTTTCTTCAGAGTGTTTATGTGAATTATAATTAGAAATTTCTGCATCTGCCATTGCTTTGTCAACTAATGTCAGCAAAGCATTTTTCTCTTGCTAACTTTTTACTTGCCTTCTGATTGGAAAGCCCCCTCAACCTCCTTTGAGTGGCTCAATGGATCCTCCTAGAAATTTTGTTCCTTCTGTACCTGGCCAGGTAATCTTTCTTTTTGCTCAATATGACTGTCAAACAGAAAACGATTCTGAAAACTGGTTCTTGATAATTGTTCACAATCGATTATTCCTGCAGTTCCGACCAGCTGTTCCACCACAGCCATTACAACAGTTCATTCCTATGGTTTCTCCACATTTTCAGCCTGTTGGTCGAGGTGTCACTGTAATGAACACTGGTTTGCCTAATCAACCTCAGCAACTTCCATATCCTCAACCGGTGCAGCATTTGCCTCTGCGACCTGGCCCACCAGTTCATGGTCCACCCCCATCACAGGTTATTACATTCCCTAATACTCAACCAAACAACCATGTTATCTCTGGATCAGCTGTAGCGCCCCCTAGCATTCCAACACCGAGTAACTTCACTCCAGGTTTTGGTGGCTCTGGAGCACCTCTTTCGTCTTCATACACTGTAAGAAATGTTTTTCCATATAATTGCTATGATGTATCTGATCCGTTGATTAGTTAATTAGTAGGATCTCTATTTTGCAGTTTACACCAACTTCTTATGGTCAACCAGCAATAAGCTTTAGTGCTGTAGCTCAGTATCAGCCTGCAAGTCAAATGCATGTACCAGTCATTCCTGCCGGTGGGCAGCCTGGACCATCTTCTTTGAGCCAAGGTGCTCCTGTTACACCTGTGCAGAATACTGGAGAACAATCTTCCGTTGCCGCTGCCAAGGTTTTGGTTGGGAAATCTCTCATTGTTTCTCTCTCATGCCATTTTGTTACATTTGCCTATCTAAAGCTTTCCAAAAAAATTGGGGATGTATGCAGGCAACATCTGTCCAGCCTAAGGCTGCAGAAGAGCCCCCAACAGACTGGATAGAGCATATATCTGCAAATGGAAGAAGGTAGTTAATTTTGTCTGTTTTCCATGATTATTGATGTTCACTGATAGTTTGGTTTGGTTGTGGTACTTTTGTTCATTTGGTAATGTAAAATCTCACCTTCTAATGGCTGAATTCATGAATATTGTGATCTTCATTGGGTGATAAGGTGAATCTTTATCAGTTTATGTGTTTAACTATAAACTATTTGTCTCTCTTTCCGTGGTATTTGATTGCAACTTGTGAGTACTTTGTACTTTTGGCCCTCCACCGTTTGAGCTTTAGATATATCTTGGCACTCTATTAATTTTGGTTTTAAGCTATGAGATCATGACTTGGATGACCAATTTATTGTATATTCTTGCTGATTTATTTAGTTTCACTTTTATATGAACTACAATAGACAATTAGAAGTTATGCCACTATGTCTTTAAGGCTTTCGATGGGTTACATCTTGATGTGGCGTAAGTGTTGAATTTATGACGGGATGCTGATGGACATGTTTCTTGCCCTCAAATAAATTCACTTACGATCCTGAAGTATGAAATGATTCTGGCACTGAAAAAAATGTAATTATTGCTTATTTACGTCTTTCCTATAGCAAGTAGAATCGGCAGTAGCTTCTGAATCTTTTACCAGTAGGTGGAAACTTTGTGCCCTTATGGGCTTAAAAAGAGACTATGAGTATGTAGTGATTTCCTTTAATGCCCATTTGATATGAATGGTTCTCCTTTAGATGGCCATTTCTTGCTGGATCATTAAACCGCAATACCAAAATCCCTAAAGAAAAATTTTCCATCTTTTTATATTATTTAGTATCATTTTGGTCTACCCTCATGCTGTTTACAGTGTATGCTGATTGTCAAAACCCTGGTCTTAGCAATCTTTTACGACCAACTGTCAGTAGCTTATATGTACAACTGCTGCTGTTTGCATCACCCTCTAGATTTGCTTTTCATTATAGCTATTTATGCTGTAGTTTGGTGGTTCATCTTTGGTGGTGCATCTTCATTACTAGTGAATATTCTTTTCATATTTATGTATTGTTTACAACTAACTCACCCTAGACAGCTTCCTCCATTTCTTTTGAGTCTTTACGTTCTACTTCTATATAATCAAATAAGAATTTATGGTTTTAGGTGATCAAAGGTATGGAACTCTTCTGTTGCATGATTAATATTGTATCTCTTGCGTAATATTCAGATATTACTACAATAAGAGGACAAAACAGTCTACCTGGGAGAAGCCTTATGAATTAATGACAACAATCGAGGTGAGTTTGCACTGTTTCTGCTGCATAACTTGCTGAATTTTTATATTTAGTGGTTTAGTGTCTTAAAATTTCACTTCACTGCACCCTTGTATATGTTTTCATCCATATAGTTATGAACAATTGTGTTGAGCTTGAATGTGTTTGAGTTTTCTCGCTTCATGATTTTCTTTCCTCGTTGCTTTAGTAATTTATGAGCAGATTTTATTCAGGGCTAGTGTGTAAAATATCCACTTAAGCCCTATTACTGTTGGGGATTCTCTCCTTAGAAGGAAATCGTTTGTTAAAATTTGGCATCTTCTTGTGTTGCTGTTAGGAAATTACTTGCCTTGTCCTCTACTATTTAATTTGTGAGAAGTTTTTTAATATCTCAAGTTTCAGAAAGAAGCATTTTTCTGTGGAAGGAATTTTGATATTATTCAAGCTCATGTATCAGTAGTTGATGGAAATAATTTTACTTCATCTAACTTGTATACTTCTTTATCTTGTTTACAATTCTTTTGCATTTGAAAGATATGCACATCTACTGTCTTCCTCAGCAAACACCCCTCAACCCCTCTCTTTCTTCTGTCCCTATGTAGCTAGCTAGTGCTATAATACCTTCTTGCTTATGTGGGTACTGCTGGGGACATGAATATGGTTCTGATGGATCTTTGAAGCAAATTGAGTTATGGGCATATCACATGTTGAAATAAAGCACTAAACTAGTTTTCTGTGTTCTCTTAACATGCTTTATCTTCCCATGTTTTGAACATTATATGCTTGCAGGGTACAAATCTTTTTGGCATTTGTTCTAAACTGATTCCACCAGTGGATTTATTTACTTATTTATCTATGCAGCGTGCAGATGCCTCAACTGATTGGAAGGAATATACGAGTCCCGATGGCAGAAAGTGTGTAATTTCTATGTAGTTTTTTGTGATTATTTATGTTTGCTCCTGTTGTCCCTGGAACTCCCCCTCCATCCCCTCCATTATGAAACTATGTTAAATGTTTTGATCCTTTTTTTTTTTTTCATCTTCTGCAGATATTACTACAATAGAGTCACCAAATCGTCAAAATGGGAAATTCCTGAAGAATTGAAGGTTTTCTACTTTCTCAACTATTGACATGAGAGATCGTTTCTCATTTTTTCTAATCTATTTTGCTTTTTGTTGTTTATGCTTCAAGGTGGCACGTGAACAAATAGAAAAGGCGACCACATTGGAATTGGAGTCAGAAAACCTTGGTTCTCCGCCATCAGCTTCTGTTCCTCCATCATTAGATAAAACACCATCTAGGGCAGATACTTCCACTGTGGTCCATGAGATGCCATCAAGTCCTGTTTTTGTTGCACCTGTTGCTGCAGTTGATTATCAACTGCAGTCAGATTCGGAGTCACCAAATATACCTGTTGTGTCCTCTTCTGCAGCAACCAACATTGACGATGTTAAGACAAACATGAGTCCAGATGACGTTATTTCAGCAAGTATGGAAACCATCATTCCAGCTGTTGACAGTGTGATGGCACCAAGGTGTTATTCTTTCTTCCTATTTTTGTGCAAGTATATGTAGCCAGTGCAAGTTTAATGTCATGCAATTGACTATGAACTTGTAATTCATCAAATATTATAGGAATGACTCCAACTGTATTTCAACTCGGGATATTCCTAGTTCTGCAGATAAACTTCCTACTCAAGATAAAGAGGTATTAACAGTTATTAGCAACTCGCTAAGTGTGGAAATAGATGCTCTACTAGTATAGTGAAATTGTGAATACCTTACAGGAAGCTGAAAAAACTGATGAAAAAGCTGATAAAGTTAACAGCATCTCATTGGATGAGAGGTTGGTTAATCAGGAGCCTGTAAGTTACGCTGATAAGCAGGTATTTTACCATAAAGTTACCACTTTTGAGCTTGTTACTTGGAATTGTATGGGTATTATCATCTTGATTGTCTTGTCTTTAATAATTTAGGAGGCCAAAAATGCATTTAGGTCTCTTTTGGAGTCTTCAAATGTTGGATCTGACTGGACGTGGGACCAGGTACTTCAGAAAGATTTTTATAATTTCATTTCATAGCGACATGAGAATGTTTAACTTTCATACTGGTTGCACAGGCCATGAGAGTAATAATCAATGATAAGAGATATGGTGCTTTAAGAACTCTTGGTGAGCGGAAGCAAGCATTTAACGAGGTGGATGTTTCTCTTTATATTACGTTTCTACGTGTGTGGAGAGAGTTGTGTGTCTTTTATGTACTCTGTTTTGTCCTTTTTTCTTTTCTGTTTCCCTTTTTTCCTTAATCTTTTTATGCAGCTTGTTTTTTCCTTTGAAGTTTGTTTTCTAATTTCTGGAAGGAGATCCTTGTCTAAAATGTCCTGGTTGTTATGGGCTTAAATTTGTAAAGCTATTCTTTTATTGACATTTCCGGAACAATTACTGCCCAGCTGGTCATATTTTATGAATGTTGAGCTTGTCTTCAGGTATGTTCACATGTTTTTTTCAGTTCTTGGGTCAAAAGAAAAAACTAGAAGTAGAAGAAAGACGACTTAAACAAAAAATTGCAAGAGAAGAATTTAGAAAAATGCTGGAGGTAAGTGATTGTATATGTCATTTGTTTGATTGGGATCTTTTTTGGAAGTTCTTAATTAGTATTCATTTCGACTAAAATTCTTTTTAGGAGTCTACAGAGCTGACATCATCTACCAGATGGAGGTTTATAAATATCTTTCCAAAATTTTCTTTCATTTTTGTTTCAATTATGCTTGTTCATTGCTAATTGCAGATAACATGTTTATTCTCTTCATAATTTCTGTTATGCTATTCATAAATTTACTGTTCAGCAAATTGGTTACAATGTTTGAAAATGATGAGCGGTTCAAAGTGATTGAACGGGAAAGAGAACGTAGAGACCTAATTGAAACATACTTGAAAGAACTCGCAGACAAGGTACACTATCTTGCTAACTGATCTCTTCTCACTGTGACATCTGGTGCATATTTTGATTGAATCTAGTTGACATTCAAATTATATAGCACCATTGCAGCTTCATAATGCAACTTGAAATCATCTTACACAGCCTCTTATAACCTGAACTTGAAATGAAATGTATAACATACCATTAATATGTAGAGCCCATCTTGGGTCCTTGGTTGGAAAATGAAACAAAGAGCTCAAATGCTCTCTCTTCCAAGTAGAAATGCTTTTCCTTTCTTTTGTTGTTAGTAGGGAGGGGGTGGGAGGGAATAGGGTGCTTAACACTGGGCTACCTCCTCATTCCTGTCCACATATGATGGACCGCAGCTCATGTTTATGGATGGTGCATGTCTCTGGTTATATGAATGATATTACTTGACTATTCACATATAAGTCAAGACAATAGGGGAACAACTATGGCTAAATTGATGTTTTTGTATTCACATTTTAAATTGCTTCTTATGATGATTGCACCCCATCTATTTATTTTGAATGTCACTGTTGACAAAGGCGTAATGGACGAACCCTACTGACATCATTTGAAACTGTGTTTTGAAAATTAAGTATTTGATGTCTATATGCTGAGAAGTTCTTCGGTCCTTGTCATGATCAGGAACGTGCTAAGGCACAAGAAGAGCGTAAGCACAATATCGTGGAATACAGGAAATTTTTGGAATCTTGTGACTTTATTAAGGTAAGCTTCTGCAAAGCTGTGATTCATATTTTCCACATTTATCTTCATCAAAGTTCTACTATCCACTATGTTCACAGGCAACTACGCAATGGCGAAAGGTTCAAGATCGTTTAGAGACAGATGATAGATGTTTACGCCTTGAAAAGATTGATCGATTGGAAATTTTTCAGGTAACTTTTGGTTTTCTGGTTAAGTTTGTCGTATCAGTAATGACTAATTTCAAGATGATGTCTCAGGATTACTTGCGCGATCTAGAGAAGGAAGAAGAAGAGCAGAGAAAGATACAGAAGGTGCTAGAATTGATAACTTCTACACCAAGTTCTTCTCTTTCTGTTTTTATAATTATGTTGTTTTGATTATTAAACTAAACAGGAAGAATTAAGAAAATTGGAACGTAAAAATCGTGACGAGTTCCGCAAAATGATGGAAGGGCATGTTGCTGATGGAACTCTTACAGCCAATACCCACTGGCGTGATTATTACACGAAGGTTAGGTTGAAAATAATGATTATGTCAAGCCACGCTCTGGAGTGTTGTCTATCTATCCTTTCACTTGAAGTTGGTTTTTATGTTAAAGATTTAAATGATAATTTGGGACTCAGTTTCTCATTTTCCCACTTAAGATTTTAAGCTTATAGATTCTAAACATGGTAGGGACTTAAGGCCTCATTTTTTGCTGGACGTTTTTGTAGGTGAAAGATTTACCTGCATATTTGGATGTAGCATCAAACACCTCAGGTTCAACCCCTAAAGATTTGTTTGAGGATGTTGCCGAGGAGCTTGATAAACAGGTGATCGTGCTATTTTTTGCAATTCTGCTTGACATTTACCAACTCTAAAAACTATATACTGGGAAATATTTATTACCATAGACTTGGAACAAACTTTATATTATTCCTATATAGTTTTACAATTAGAGTTTCTTGATCTTTCTGTGTGCTCTTTCAGGTTAATTCTTCAGATTTTCAGATTTGTGTCCACTTATTATCGAGATCTATAGTACCTTTTGACTTCAATCTCCTTTCATTGGACAGGCTGAACAGTTCTGTGTTAAAAGTGCATTCTACCCGCCTACAAATTTTAAAATTTTCTTAAATGTTTTGTACAATCATTAAGTTACTGAACACATTTTGGTTTCTTAGTAGGTTCTATTTTTGTACAATCATTAAGTTACTGAACACATTTTGATTTCTTAGTAGGTTCTATGTTAACTAAGTTTCAGGCTTTCTAACTATGATGTTCCATTTGCTTTGACAGTACCATGATGACAAAGCGAGAATAAAAGATGCAGTCAAGTTGAGAAAGGTCTTAAATGGAGTTATGTTCTATGTTCTGTGCACCCTGTTCTTCTGGATGTCTAATATACTGGTAATTTTGTCAGGTTTCTTTGACATCAACCTGGACACTTGATGATTTTAAAGCTGCTATTGCAGATGATATAAGGTCTCCGCCTATATCTATTGTGAACTTGAAGGTAATTTAATTGGTGATTGTAGCTGACTCTTCTTTTTAAGCCTAATTTTTTCTTATTTGCAAATGTTGAATTGTTTGAATTTAGAAGTCCGTTTGCTTCCAAAAACTGGTGTTCTTTGAGTCCCAACGTCCCAACTTTGATCAGTTTTCACTTTTTCCTGGATTTTTCATTTTATTTTGATCTTTTACTCAATTTTTGATTACTATTTCCAATTAAAAAATAGCTAGAGAGATGCTGAGAGTTTCTTCTGCTTTGCTAATGCAAGGCCTGAATATAAGAAAGACTACATATTTATATCAAAAAAGCCCATTGTATAAACTCCTCTGATATGGTCCTGGGCGTAGGATCTGGTCACGGGAGGTCCACCAGGGTATTCTCTTGATTTCTTTTGTTGGAGTTCTTCCCTTTTGTAGAAGACCCTATGTTTCTACACAAAAGGGAGACCTGTCTGTGACAAAGTCTAGTCCTCCAAGCAATATTTCTCTGATAATTTGTCTGATGCTTTATTCATAAATAACGTAGCCTTATATAGAGGCTGGTTACATCAGTTTATTTAGGACAAGACTTCTAACAGGAATAGACCTACTAGTTTATTTAGGATAAGACTTCCAACAAGAATAGAGTATGGCTCATCACAATTAAAACAAGGTCCCTTTGCTCGTCTTTCAGCCATCTCCTCCCTTGACAAACGATTGAAAAACAAGGCTGAGCTACATCCTATACAGGAGACTGATGTTGGAGAACCTTGTAGGGGTTTGCTGAACCGTCGCATGGTTGGCCCAAGAGCTTTTGGCTGTTGCCCAAGCTGAAGCGTTGCTTATGGCTGCTGCCTAGGCAGAAGTACGTCGAGCTTCCCACCCTGGTCCATCAACTGCTTCCTTTCAAAAGCCCTTGCCATGTTCATGGCTGTCCCTAGCGTTTTCGAACCTTGCAGCTCCACATCTATCCGTATCCATTCAACTAATCTAGTTGTAAAGAGGCCCACCTGTTGTTCGGGTCGGAGATCGATGGCGCGTGCTAATAAGTTTTGAAATTGACACTAGTACTCCTCAACAGTACTCGTCTGTTTGAGATTGGTTAATTCTCCTTACGGGTTAGTGCTTAAGGGGACCAAATCTTGTGTTACATTGTGACTTGAAGTCCTCCCACAACGTTCCTAGTATCTCCTGTTTCAACTGGTAATACCAGAGTTGGGCCTCCCTTGTCAAGTGAAATGCAGTCAAGTCTACTTGGTCCTCTTTTGCCGTCCGTTGGCTATGAAAAAACTGATTGCAACAGTTCAACCAAACCGGAGGGTCCTCTAAACCATTGTAGGTGGGGAATTCCAACTTTGAATAACGCGGCACCATCTGGGCCTCGGGATGCCCTTTGTTCGGCCTCTCCCCTCAGCTAGCTGAAGCATGGCTACTGCTCGTCCCACTTTCATGCCCCCCACAATTTGGTTCATTTCCTTGCTCCCTAAACTGACGATTCATCGTTTCGAATTGGGCAGTTGAGTTACTCTACTGCAGCTATTCCATCTACTGGAAACGTTGCTCAACCCTTTGCATAAAGGCCTTGAGCTCATTCTAGATATTCCCTGAGTCGTCCATCGTGTTTGGCTCTGATACCAAATTGATATGGTCCCGGGCGTAGGATCTGTTCACGGGCTGATCCACCATGGAATCCTCTTGATTTCCTTTGTTGGAGTTCTTCCCTTTTTTGGAAGACCCTATGTTTCTACGCAAGAGGGAGACCTGTTTGTGACAAGGTCTTGTCCTCCAAGGAATATTTCTCTGATAATTTATTTGATGGTTTATTCATAAATAACGTAGCCTTACATAGAGCCTAGTTACATTAGTTTATTTAGGATAAGACTTTTAACAAGAATAGACCTACTAAACTTCTAACAAGAATAGACCTACTAGTTATGATGCTAAATATTTAAATAGACTCCTTCTAAGGTAGGATCTCCTATTTTAAAGGGATGTTGTAAATCTTCTATCATCCTCCAAATCCCAAGATTTGAAGTTCCAATTAAAAAAAGGGGGCTTTTCACCAAATTTCATCAAGTAATTTCGTTTGTAATTTTCAAAAGTCTCTTTCGGACCCTAAATGTGCTCCATTGCATTTTATTTTTTATGAAAACACCCAGCCCTGTTATCTATGGATGAACTTGTTGAGAAAAAGACAATACAACTTAAGTTGGTTTTGATTCATGAGTCCTGATATGATGAAATTTTAGATGAATAAAATTGAGGTGGAATTGCTTTGTAATAGAATCCATATGGAATAAGTGTGAATATCTTGTTTAGATCTAGCATTGTAGAGTTTTGTTACTAGCTAATTAATTTTTCTGTTCATCTTAGTGCACCATTTCTACTCAACAAGTTCTATTTGATATGAATAAGCCTCAGAATTTAAATTAATTTGAACCGCAATCAGAGCCCAAGTCAAGATAGTATTTAAAAAAAATGAAAACAAGTTGGAGCTGAGTGAGGATATAATCAACCTTTCTGGTGTCAGAGACCTTACCATCTGTGGAGGATGAAGTTATGTCTACTTTCCTTTTCTAATTCTGTTCAAGAATTTTTGTGTGTTTTTTCAAGTATCTAGGCGCATGCAGAATTTGTGTTTTATATGTAATTTTATGAATGGACTCTGTGCATGTTTCTAGTATGAATCTGAGGTTTCAGTCGATTTATAGGATCTTAACAAGAAATTTCCTACAAATCAATAATAAAGATAAGAACAGTGATGTGATTTAGTGATTGAACTATTAATTGATGTAAGTTTTTAAACAACTTTTTCTTTGTGGCTTTTGTTTTTTGTGGTACTGATGGTTTTCTTAGCTAGTGCTCATTGGAAATGTAATTTTTGATGTCTTTTACCTATATCAGATGGTTTTTGATGAATTACTTGAAAGAACTAAAGAGAAGGAGGAGAAAGAGGCCAAGAAACGCAAACGTCTTGCAGATGACTTTCTTAGTTTATTGCAGTCTATCAAGGTCTGCAGCATTGCTTTTCAACATGTTAATTTTGCACTTTATGGAGTTGCAATATTATGTTTCAAATAAGTGATTACTACACTGTGAATATCTTTTTCATAAATATAACTTGTCTTTTTCTTTTTTGGTAATGAGATATCAAAAGGGGATATTCTTTTCACTTTCCTCTTGAATTTTTGCTGCTTGTAGGAAATAACCACATCTTCTGAGTGGGAGAACTGCAAGTGGCTTTTTGAAGGTAGCAGAGAGTTCAGGTATTATCTGCTAATTCCTCTGTCAATTTAGCATAAGCTTTGATTCGTGTGCACAATATAGTCCTACGTTGGTTAGAATGGCTGATGTTTAAGAAAATTTGAGTCATGTCCAAGATCTGTCACAGACTGTTGAAAGTTATTACACAAATCTACATGCGATTAGCGCTTCTTAATACTAATGCTTTTTTGAGAACTTTGATGTGTTCAACACGCCAAGGGAAAGCAAATACTAGTGTAAACTGATAATATGAAGCATACAAATACCAAACACAGATAAGCGAAATATGTAGAAAAGAAATGAAAAAGTTGATATTAGGAATGTGTATATGTGAAATTGGTTTATCAGATTGAGAGCAATTCACATAAATCATAATTATATTTAATCTGTTTATAGAAAGTTTTGCAGGATAAAGAGCGCCCTTTTCCTTATGGTATATAATAAAATAGAGCTACCCTGGGTCCAAATTATTGAAGTTCTTTATTAAGTTTTTTTAATCTCAGGTACACTACATATAATTACACCAATTGTTTTTATTCTGTATCTTTAATTTCTTCTCCAAGTTCCTTTTGGATTGCTATAAGACTTCTTTAGCAAATGTGCAACTTAAAGTTCAAAAACAATAAGCTCTTTTAATAAGTTTTTTTAAAAAACTAAAATTTAGATAGCATCTGTATTTATAGTTATCTTATGATAAGGTGAACTTGTTTTCTTCAGATTGTTATGTAATTAACAATCTAGTATCAATTGTTCTACTTAACTTGGAAAACTTTTAAAATTAAAATTTTTATCAAACCTACCTATTAATTGATTAATTAACATATTATTGCATAGGATTTTTTTTTTTTTGGATTTGAAAAGTGCATTTTCTATCATTCAGAAGTTCATTTTGGCATTGGTCTGTGATACGGACTGTTGGATGCTATGCAGTTCTATGGGGGAGGAGAGCTTCTGTCGGAAGATATTTGATGATTACATCAATGAACTGAAAGAACTGGCAAAGGAGAGTGAGCATAAAAGGAAGGAGGAGAAGGTACAAATTAGCTTCATAAGTTTCTTGCCCACTTCCAATTCACAAAGTTATCCTTTCTCCAAAATTTTGACATAAAACAAGTTCAGATGAGGAGTTCTGGGTTTTAAAAAATGCATATTACTTGCATTCACAAGTCTACTTCTATCTTGAATGTTGAATACTAGTTTGAATGCAGAGACTGACTGAATGATCAGTTGGTACGCGGTAAAACTCTGTAGTGTTTAACTGCCACTGCAATTGTTTATTGCTTATAGTGGGAAACTTGTATAATAGTATATCTTAAAGTAAGCAGTTATTATTATTTTGCATAAACTTCGTTCTGCAACTCAAACTGTGTGGGTTAGGATTGACAGTTGCCTGATGTGGTTTAGTTAGGTTTAAGATGGAAGTTTCAACTTGAAGAAACTAATAGCTTTGATATTACTAGATGTTGAAAGATTCTAAAGATGTGAAACTAGTGATGTAACAGTTTGTGATATCGTTTTAATAGAGTGAAGATGTGAAAAATGGATCTACTAGACTTTGGACCAAGCTACAGAAGTGTTGTTATATCTCACATATGCATCTTTTTGTATGATCTAGCTATGCTTAATTTATTTTATGCTGTTTGTTTTTTGTATAATTCATATATGCTATATTGCAATGCTTGCTACTACTCAATTCTTGCATAGCTAGAACTATAGAGTATAGACTGAAGAATGCTCCAATTCATGGACACGATTTTTGAATGCTTGTGATCCTTCTCAACACCTGCACCGATTTGTGCATGTAGGATCTGAATCTGCTGACTTATATTTTTCTTCTGAAGGTGAAAAGGGAAAAAGAGAGAGAGGACAAAGAAAGGAGAAAAACCAAGCATAGAAGGGAAAAGGATAGGGAGTATGAAAGAGTTGATAACGGTAAGAGGGATGAAGCAGACACAGGCAATGCTGATATAACAGAAGATCATGTGTCTGATGACAATAAAAACAAGAAACACAAGAAGAGACATCAAAACTCTGCAGATGATCTGAATGAAAGTGGGAAGGATAGATCCAGAAGTTCTCACAGGCATAGCAATGACCATCGAAGATCTAAACGAGTAAGCAGATGTTTCTCTTTTGTCACTTTTGTCGCTTCTGTTGCTCATGTTATTTCCTTTCTGATGCTATCACCTGTATGATTATGAAGCATGCCTCCACCCCTGAGTCGGATGATGGAAGCAAGCATAAGAAGCATAAGAGAGATCTCCGTATAGATTCCCATAAAGATGGCGATAACGAGGAGCTTGAAGATGGAGAATTCAGTGAGGGTGGAGAAGCTCAATAATTATCATACCGCGGAAGTTAGTTCACAATTTTTGGTTCCTTATCTGTTGTAAAGATGCTAGTTTTTTACAGCAAACTTGAGGCGAAATGTTAGATTAGCTTAGGTTTGTAGTTCCTGATTAAATACGTTATACATCTACGTTACTGTCAAAGGTAGTAAATTTGGTCTTCCTAATATTATATTCCAGGTATTTGATCCCTCATAGCACCAAGCACACTCATTTCTGATGGATCATTGCATGCTATCTTTCTGTGTCGTTAGAAGGGAATTGAAACTTTGTTGTTCCAAACCCTCCATCAGAGAAATATGCATAGATACTAGTTATTTATCATGAAGGCTAAAATCAAGTTGCTGACGTTTTGAGATAACTCGTGAAAACCTCAGGACGTGCTTCTCAGCTCTTATTTTCTACGTGCATTGTAAAGTGACTTGTACATTGATGAAAATGAGATTGAAAAAAGAAAAGAGGGAAATGAATATCATGATAATATAGAAAAGTAGAGAAAAGACAACAAAAATTGGCTCCTTAGGTCCTTGGTCTTTTTCTGCCTAAAAGAGTGCGAATTTGAAGAAGGCTAGGGTGGTAGGGTCGAATGCAAGTGAAAATATTGAATGGGAACTCTAGCTCGTGTATCAGTTAAATAGTGGTAATAAATTCCACACTTAATGTTGACGGTTGGCTTCTTCTATCTCTACTTTATAGTATTTATACGAAAAATATTGAAGTCTTGGACGGACCTAGACAAGAACTTTCCAGTCACAGTCACAGTATGATAAAGTTGGTATAAATTAATAATTTGATTAGTATTACGTTATTAATAAATAGAGAACTACCTTTCCATATCAAGTCAAACCTTGACACATTGATGTTATCGCATGACGATCAGTCTAAGTTGCTACTCTAAAGATAGTAACAAGAATGGTCAGTTTAGTCTCTACGCCAAATTTAAGAATACAAGTTAGATAGAGAGCTTTTCATTATTATAAAAAAAAAAGATCAGGCAGCTTGCAGAAGCAAATCAAATCCAGCCCCATCATTAAAAATTGCAAGGGCGAAAGAAAAATGTGTTTTACCAGTGAATTAAATCTTAAAGTTCAGGTCAAAGATGGCCAATACATGACCATAATATACGAGGGCTTTCATTGTCAAAAAGAAAGAAAAGACAACAATTTGATATGGATGACAACAACGGATTCGTCTCATTAATTTTTTAAAATAATTATTTTTAAATCAAAAATGTAAAATAATATTTCTTTTAATTGAGTATGGTCTGAGTTGTTGATATCCAAGTTATTTAAAAAAATTAAGTTTAAGATAAGTCTGAACCTGATTTAACCCATGAGCTGATCTATTCAAATCGCATGCATAAGATACTACTTTATCATTCCTACGGATTGAGTCTTCAAACAGTAAAAATGTTATTACTTGTGAACGATGACGTGAATCCAATTACCAAAGCTTTGTTTTTAGGATGTTATCTACTAGATATAGCTCCATATCACCAAGACACCAAGTCTATCTATTAACCTCATAATGTTTGTTCTCTCTAATTTCATATCAAGAGAGCAAAGGAACAAAGGAAAAATGGCCTACAACAAGATTTTAAAACCCGGACTGGACGTCAAATTAGAGGTTTTACTGATCACCGGTTTAACCAGTTTGATCACTGGTTGAACCGGTGTGACGTCATAATTACGTAATAATTTTATTTAATTATATATAATATTAGTAATATTAAAAAATAGAAAATATACCAAATAATATAAATAAAATTTTCAACCATCAATCATATAATTGTTCTCAAATAATAA
>JANVCQ010000232.1:39396876-39425226 GCA_025531925.1 Erythroxylum plowmanianum
CATCCATTGGCTTAGAATTCCAAAAAGGGGAAGACCAAAAAAGAAAACATAAACTGGGCATTTAGACAACAAAGCAACACCTGAAGAACCAAGAAAAGAGGGAAACAGTACTAAGAACCTGAAACTTGATATCCTAGAACGAGAAACTTCACACTAATCGCAAGAGAGAATCGTAAGAGAGATTCAGAGGCAGCCAAACGTAAGAAACAGATTATCTAGTCCATAAAAACAATCGCATAACCTAAATAAAGTTCATTTAGACCAACAAAGAAATCAAAAGAGAACCTGAAACTTGATGAATTTGAAGGTGAAACTTGATGAATCTGAAGGTTGGGAGAAGGACAAGAGTTGAGAAGGAGATATCGATGAGACTCAGCCTTTTACTTTCAAAACCTAAATGCTCCAGCTCCGCCCCGATTCTTTCATTTAAGAAAAAAAAGCAAAATAAAAAATAAAAAAATTATTGAATCAGTGGTTAACCGGTTCGACCAATTTTGGTTTAACCGGTCAATTGATCGGTTCTTACCAGTTCGCACTGGTTCAATTGGGGACTATTTTTTAGGGGTCAACCGGACCGGATAGCCAACCGGTCATCGGTCGATCCGGTCCGGTTTTCAAAATCATGGCCTACAAGGTCAACCCTTTTTGCCTCATTGCTTTCCTCCTCCTATTAATGACCCTAGCCTATGCCTAGCCGGTGCATGATTTCTCCGACGTAATTGCGATGCGAACTGAACATGCGGTGCGTTAACTTCATTAAACAACACCATCAACTTTCATGGTTTAGGTCCAGTTTCAACTTAAACTAATATATACATTGTATTTAAAACATATGTGCTTGTTCTTTGTTGAAAGGTCTTGAGGAAGAGCAGGTTCAAGTGGAAGAGACTTGTGGAGGAGTAGATGAAGGCGAATACTTGCGGAGGAGAGAACTTGAAGCCCATTTGGATTACGGCTATATGCCTGTGAACCTTTAAGACCTTTTGCTTTCATGTTTGTTCCAAGGTCCTCCATGTATTAGTTTTCCAGGAATAAAAACTTGTTCCAGTTAAATTGTGGATTCAATCTTTCTTTTTTCCTACTCTCTATTAAATGGAGATCAAGTAAATCGGTTTGCATTTATAATTAATTGTTCATACATATGTATATGTTCCGTCAATCAAACAAGGTGCTTAAATTAAAGAAAGATATGATTGCATTGAGTTATGATGTTCATACAACCGTAAGTAATAATATGCAACATTCTTGTATGTGAGTTTGCATAAGTAATAAATAATGGAAGCAATTAGATTAGTGTTCGTATGATCTTCTTCATATGTGAAAGATTTTGATTACAAAGTTATAGGATGATCACAATATGCATGACTAATAAGAATACGATGTATTAAGAATTTTGTTATGTCTTTTCACTTATTAAAGGATGATTTTAACTTTCTTTATAATTCTTAATTTTATTCTTAGACACTTTTTTGTGGCCAAAAGTATAATTTGTAATTCAACTTTTCACATCAATATTTTATGAGTCAAAATTGCTTAGTTGTACCATAACATAGGCTAAATTTATAATCCGTATAATATAAACTATCAAAAACTTGACTATGTCTGAGATTTAGGGTACTGCTAATACCATTTTAAAAATATTGAAGTATAACATGATATTATAGATATCGATAGGGACCGACTTAAACTGTTTAAGAAATATTAGGGGCAATTTGTTTCTTTTTGAAAATAATATCTTATATTATAGTTTTTTTTAGTAAGAGCAATTACTATAATAACTTACTACCATAGCATTATGGGTGCTTGTATCTATCATCTCCCAATTATACATAATAAAAATTAACTGATTAAAATTTTAAAGTTTTCATATCTGTGCAATTACTTGTACAACCAATATATATATATAGACAAATAAATCAATTCTTAAGAAGATTTTATATGCTATATTTTAGATCGTATCTTACATTCTTATTTTTCTTTGATCTTGTTTATTTCATCATATTGTTATTGTATTTAATTATTTCACAAATAGATAGTAAACACTTTTGAATACATATTTCATCTGAGTTACCAACTTAAATGATCTTTCTTTACTTTAAATTTTGTTAAAATGTATTTAATTTAATTTTATAAAATTTTCTTATAAGATTGCATAACATATGATCCTTTAGCAATACTTTAAAATAACAAAATTTAAATTTAATTCTTAAAAAGTAGACAAGAGTCATGAGATTATATTATGGGACTTATTTAAACTCTACGATCTCACACCGTGTAAGTTGAGATCTTAGAACTGATGTTAATTTCTTTTTATTGTCGATTTTAGACACATAATAGGAGTCATTTGTTATGATATTAAGTCCTTTTTGTTTAGAGTGGATATCTCATATTCATGAAATGTCATATAAATGTTGGCTCAAACATACTAATGTTTCCTAAAGTTCATTAGTTTACTATAAAATTTATCTTTTTAGAACTCATGTACGTTACTTAAGAAAGATAGTGACCATTTAATCAATCGAAACTTATTTATTTATTTTATTATTTGAGGCGATATCTATGGCTTAAGATTTTTACTCTTAATTTTCACTTAAATTATTAATCTTAAACATGTCTCATCTCCATGTATTACAATTATACTATAGACAATTGTTTGTAAAAGAAGGACAAATCTTTTATATATTTGACTTACTCTTTTATTCATGTTCAAATATTTTTATATAAAAGAAAATTACTTTAGAATCAAGTGTTACATAATGCTTATCATATAATAAATAATGTCAATTTGTATTATGTAGTGATATATAGCAAAACATTGAATGCACATATATTTATAAATATTTATTAACAATATATCAGTATCTAGCTTAGTGATTTCACTTGTCCAATATATGTATCCCTTAGAATTGACTTTGTCATTGGATCTGCACCATATCATGTTTAGACACATACTTTATATTAACTTCACTTTGCATAACTATATCTTTTAGATAATAATATTTGGTACTTATATGCTTAGTTTTGAAATAAAATTTATCGAAGTGATTGCTACTTGATGCTTAGATTTGTAATAAAATTTAGGATCTTTTATATAAGTGATTGCTAGTTGTTTATAACAATTGATTACTAATGGATTAAATTTTCTTTTAATGACTACCAAATGAACAAAAAATTGTCAAAATTAAACAACTTCTTATGTTTCACTTGAAAATACTATGAATTCAGCTTCTATTATAGAAAAACGTGAATATTTAATAAATTTCTATGATGATGCATCACTATTTAGTAAGAAAAACAAATCTAAAGGTAGAATTTATCTCATTTAAATTTTCTCCAAAATATGTAATTATAAAACCTTATATGCATAGGTCATTATCTTAATAACACAATACATAATCAACAATACCTTGTAAATATCATAATATGCTCTTTATTATTTTCCATTATGTTAAACTTGAATTTTATTGATATATGTTTATTCTAACAATGTAACAAATATTTAGTCTCGTACATTGTTTCATACATAAACCTTACAAATACATTGGGATATGGAACTTTTTTTCATTTGTTTCTTTTCTTGCTATGTTGCTAGATAAAACTTTTGACTGAGACCTTCTCCTTCAGTTATGAAATTATTAATTGGTTTGCAATCTTACATACCGTCCAAGAATTTTCTGAATATATGTCACTATTTAAAGAGACAATAATATGTTTGAACAATCTCTTGAAATATTTAGCCCAAGAATGTAAGCAACTTTACCTATGCCTTTCTTTTCAAGTTTAAATGATAACTAGTTTTGATTTGTTTAAGAAACTCTTATTTACTATAACCAATCAAAATAACATCTACATATAAAGATATAATAAAAAATTGGATCTTTTTATGTATATATAATGATCTTCATCAATCATGTGAAAATCATTAAAAGAATTATATTATAAAAAAGAATATATCATGGTCTTGATGATTGTTGTAAGTTATAAATTGATTTTAACAATCGACACATTTATATTCTTATCTTAATGAGAACTATAAATTGTTCCACATATATTTCTTCTTCTAGATATCCATTAAGAAAGGCAACTTTTGCATCTAATTGATATAGTTCAAGATAAAAGCTAGCTACTTTCCAAAATAATAATTTAAAAATTTTCAAAAAAAAGATAAAAGCTAGCTTTCAAAGCCATGATTATTAAATCAACGCCAATCTCATAATAGGTCAAAATGTCCCTTTATAATCAGTTTTCTCTTTTTGTATATATCCTTTAACCATAAGACTTGCTTATATCTTTCAATATTTTCATCGACCTTTTTATTTATTTTAAGAAACTATTTATTGTCAAGAACATTTTGCTAGAGATCAACCAAGTCTCATACTTAACTGGAACTTAAAACATTCATTTCCTCTTATATTATGTTTATCTATTCTTCTTTATTAAGAACATTAAGAGTCCCACCTACCGTTATTCACTCAGCCTCTTTTCGTAAGATAATTATATGAAATCTTACTTTTATTTTAAAATGATATCAGAGAGTTATTCCATAATTACTTATATAAGTGAGATTCATAAGACATAGATCTATCAAAGTCTCGATTAGTCCCACTCAGATCAAAATATAATAGGCAGACTCTTATCAAGTTATAATATAAATTGATCTTAAGTTAATTCTTTATTTTCTATATTGATCCCAATCAAACTGACTACCTCTTCCTAATTTTGGTAACGAAATCCCTTTGATCATAAGTCTTATATAAAAATAGTATTTTTATTATTTCATCCTATTTTAGAAATTAAATTTTGTAAGAATGTGACATCTTGTGATTCAAATTTAGTTGCTTCTTTTTTTTTACGTCATTTATCTATAAATACATATTATTTTAAGTGTTAGGATATCTAATAAAGATACTTTTCTTCCTTTTAAGGCTTAGTTTCCCATATACGTGAGAGAGATCATGAATATAGGTAACATATTCTCATGGTGATGTGCCATATTATCCATAACCATATAGATTATTTGTAATTGCTTTTATGGTTACACTATTAACACTATTAAAGGCATGAGTGTTTATGAGCAAAGCATCACCATAATATGTGATAGGCACTACTTATTCCATTATAGACCCATCCATTTCTAAAAGCATTATTTTTCATCTTTTCGCACATCCATTTTATTTTAGGGCTTAAGGAATAGTCAATTTTATTTCTATCCCTTTTCATCATGTAATATATTGAACTTGTTAGATAAGTATGCTTGTCCTGACTCATTTCTTAAAGCTTTTATGTTTTGGTGTAATTAGTTCACTAAATTCATATATTTTAGAAAAAGCATTTATGTTTTTGATTTTTGAGAAATCAAATTGAACGTGATTATATTGAGTAGAGTCATATGTAAAAGTGATGAAATACACAGTCCAACGTCTTGCCTTCACATTCGTAGGATCTTTGATCTCTAAATGATTAATTACAATAAATTATAAGCTAATTTGCCCTTTTCAAATGGCTTTCTTATTATTTTATCAACTAGAAAATGCTCATATATAGTTCATTATACTTAATCTAAATTACCTAAAAGGTAATTCTTTAGCTAATCGACTTATTCAATTTTGAACAATGTAACATAGTCTAGTATGATATAAAATTGTATCATGATTGAAATTAGTAGATGATGTAAATAAGGAATAATTTATCTTACTACTTAAAAAGCAACATCTAGTATAACAAAACCATCCAACATTAATCCATGACTATAACAAATAGTTTCAAGATAGAAATTTGTCCCATCACCGTGGAAGGCTACATTAAATCTAAATTTAATTAATAACCAAATAGAAATAAAATTCCATCAAATCTTTGGAGCAAACAATACTTCATATAGAATAAAGGGTGACAACAACACATGTTTAACTTATATGTATCAGTCCCTTGTACAATAACTCATGAGTTATCAACTATATAAATATATATCATATTTCATATAAGATTTTGAGAAATTATATAAAGATATTCAATCCTGTGTTACATGTTTTGTTGCTTATAAATTTTGAATTAGAAAAGGATGAAATTTAGTTAAAAAATAAAATAAGAGACACATACAGAACAATTATATGTACTAAAAGATTGTACTTTTTAAGCTCACTACAATTTGCCACAATTGTAGCACTTCACTATTTTCATGTTTTTCTTTCTGAAAGGGTATTTTACTTTTCTATGTTATTTCTAATTGGCCTTTTATTATTCGAGTATTGTGACTATTTTCTTATCCATTTTTTTTCACCTTGACTCACCGTGATGCTTATGCTTCCTATTCATAGATCTATATGAGCTAGAATTATCTATATATATCCTAGAGGTCATTTTCAAAACCTTTAAGATGTTCTTTTTCTAATATATGATACCTAAGAGCATTTGAAATTGATGATCTTATTATGTGTTAAATGTATTTTTGTATGCATCCAACTATGAGGCAAAGAACATATAACTATTTATAGGTATTGTTCATTAGATAACGCGTTACTAACATCTCAGAACTTACTTATCATATTTGACATATGCCTTAAATACTTTTTCTATTCTATGGTCAAATTACTTCTTATAAGTGTAACACTTGATAGTGAATTACCTCAATTTAGTCACTAAGCTGCTTATAAATCGAGCAGCCAAAATGGATCATATATCTTAAGCAATCACATACTTTCTAAACTGGTGTATAATGTCGCTATCCATATTACTGCTCAGCAACATAAAGCGAGCTAACAAATTCTTCCTTTTCCATATCTCATATACATCACAATTATTGGACTTTATTCCCTTTGTCAGGGTATTCGTAACTATGTTTAGTGATTCTAAAGTTTGCTCTTTCAACATATATTGAATTTTTATACTGTAAATTTTGTAATTGTCGTTAGTCAATTTTTTTAAAAACCTTTGTTGAGTTTAACAACAATATTCATTAATATAGTAGTCATATTTGAAACATTAAGTTTCTCCATTAAGAAAGAAAATAATGTGCATAAATGTTAATGTCATATTATGCAAATACATACAATTTTCTTATTGTACATAAGATGAATAATTAGTTTTCAAGTTATGAAATCAAAAGATTATGAAGTTCTTAATCAACATTCATATAACAACTAAATTTCAATTATAATATTTAAGTTTATTTAATTATATAATATATGTAACACAAATAATAAGGTTAAGATAAATAACGAGTTTGACTATATGTAGATGAACATAAAATAGATGACCCAATAGTTAACTAGTTCAATATATCATATAGAATATTAAGACAAACACGTGCATTCAATATATCATATAGAATATTGATACAAACATGTGCATACTTAGCTAAAAAATAAATGATCACAGATTATACATACAGTAACACCTAACTTAATCTTTAGGAAAATCCAATATAAATGATATATATAGAGATGACAGTTAAGCTTAAAGTAAACGGCCAGGCCTATGTTAATCAAACCTCTGGTTAGGCTCAGGTTCAGGTTCAGGCTCGAGCTATCTGGATCTAGCCCAGCCTAGCTCAAGGCTCAACATTTACAAGTAAAATAATGTTGTTTTTACATTTTTAAGGTAAAAGAGTCATATTTAACCTTAAGGTTTATATCATCTCTCAAATTTAACTTTAACATTTTAGAGAGTATAAATTAAATTCTATCAGTTGACAAACATTAAAATTCAACCATAAATTAACTGCGAAACTGACAGTGTTTACTAAGTCAGTGATAACCTAACATATATTTATAATATTTTAATATTTAAGTGAGTCATATGATTGCAAGTGATTTTAAGCTTGTTTACTTAAATTATAAAATTTTAATTTTAATTAATATTTAAAAATGTGGGACACACTCACTATAATTATTTAACCCTAATTTTGCTAACCTATCAACTTAAACTAATTGACCTATTAACTTTTTAATCTTTGTAGTCAAATAACCCTTATTACGACCTTAAGTTAATCCTGCAGCTAAATAAATATAATCTTCTTCTTCAGAAACCCTATCCTTCCCGACCATTTGCTTTAACAAAGTATCATCTCTGTTGTCAACATCCAATCCACAATGTCGATGACTACAACCAACTGTCGCCATCATTGGAATCGCTTCCTTTTGCCACCACATCGAGGAGCATCCATCACTTCCTTCTTAATCGACAACTTCCTGAAGCTACAATGTTGCCACTTCTTGAATCATCTTCTCTAACATCACACCATCATAATTGCATTTTCCACCCACCTGGTGGGATGAGTATCTTAACAACCTAGATGCCACTTTATCCAACAATTCTAGCCCAACCACAACCACAGAATCTCCATCAACATCAACAACTACCATGGTCTATTTCCATAATTTATGAGCTAAATGTTATGTTATTATAATGGTTTTCATACTTCAAATAAAACCAATGGCAACTCACAACCCACCGCAAATAGATTTGCGAATGAGTTCACCATTTTGCCATAAATACCAAGAAGAATGTAATGTGTGATTTACCAAAGACCAGACATTGCTTCAGGGTATTGTAATTCGTAACAATACCTTAGTTATATATCCTGGATCAAACGTGAAAGGGCAAGAAACGAAGAAATGCTGAAATATCTGATTTCGCACGAGTTTTTCGAAGCTGAAACGAGTATGAATCCATCTCCATCTTTACGGGAACTACTCTTTGGGACACAAGTAAGATCTTTCTACAGTTTTTTCATGACGTAAGCTCTCTTAACGAGACAAAGAATCCTTATACCTACGATTGATTATATGAGCAACTACAGGAGATCTTAACTTTTATATATAGTTTCCATATAGGGTTTTTTTGTCACAAGACTGATATGAGTCTGGTCTACACTAATTGGGATCTATTTTTCATCCGAACATCGACCCATTAATTTAGATCATTTATTAGGTCACTTTATTATCTTTATCTGGATCAAATTATGTAACTTAACCAATAAGTTATTAAAAATCAAAAAATGCAATTAATAGTTGTAAAACTTTATGAGAAAGGACAAAATTGTCCAACATTCTCCCTCTTGGACAAGTATTAATTGCAGTTTTGATCCTAGTTTAAAAACTCGGTTAAGCCACGTTACTAAATTAGTCGACTAAGTTTTAAAAACAAAATATTTGATCCAAAGAACACGAAAGTCCATCATTCCATCCTATAAGATTTTTAATACCAAAAAGTATCAAATGTATGTGTCATGTGTGACAAAGATCTAATACAATCATATATATACCTAATACCTCACTAATATGACTGGGAAAATGAAGTATGGCAAACTAGGATGATACCTTTATAATCTAAATTATATCATCTTCATTTGTACGTCTCAATTTCTCCAACTTTATGCTAAACTGCATTAGAGAAATCCTGCTTTCTCTCACCGAATGCTAAAAAGCATTAGAGAAAACTTGTTTTCTCTCACTGAATGCTAAACAACATTAGAGAAAACCTTTATATTCTCCATCTGAATGCTAAACTGTATTAGAGAAAACCTTTATGTTCTCCAACTAAATGCTAAACTGCAATAGAGAACCTTTATGTGATTAAAAACTTATATCCCCTATGTTATGTAAAACTTCATGGATATATGCTTAAAACTCTATACGTCTAAATGACATAAGAACAAGATCAATTTGTATATATGCTCGATAACCTTTAAATGCTTAAGATCGACATAAATCTTAAGACTTTTATACATATTATGACAATGTATGATAACACGTATTACTGAGGATAAATAATGATCATCTCTATTGATGAACCATCATACTGTCATAACATATCAAAATTTACAAATATACATGGAGCAAACATAATGATCCTTCTAACTAATAGTGTCTAAGGATGTTAAAACACCCATACTATATACTTGTGTCACAAACACAAGTGGGCAAAATCCTTTAGTTAAAGGATCTACTAACTTTTCCTCAGTCTTTAAATGCTTCAAACCTTAATGTCACTTTTTTGTATCAACACCTTTATGACCAAACACTTGACTTTTAAATGCTAAGACCCTGTTATATGCTTTGTTGTTATTAAACAACACGATAAGAAGATTAACACAATACAATCAAATGGGTCTAACTACTGAATTAATCACAGACAACTTAGAAATCAAGTTTCTGAGCTCAACCATCTATGAAGTAGCCCCATAGCATGCATTCTGTATGCATAGTCAAGAAGGTTACCCGTGTCTACTTGATACACTTTCACGACATTATACCATTTGCAAACTTAAAACTGTAATCTTAAGTGGACTTTCGATCATTCAAACATATGGCTAAAATTTGAATTTGAATTCCTTACGAGGTTTAGTCTGTTGACTTTTTTATATGTTAACATATAATCCTTAATTCCTTTTAGTATCTCAACACTCGCTTGACTGCATTTGAATGGTCTACACCTGGATTAATCAGATATTGACCAAACAGTCAAATGATGAATGCAATGTCCTGCCTAGTACATAACGAGTATACATCAGGCTATCAACTGTACTAAAATATAGAACATTCCTCATAACCTCTCTCTTTACTTTATTCTTTGGATACTGTGCCAAAGATTATCTCTCACTATGAGAAATAGGTGCCATGAGAGGTTTACTGTTAACCGTATTAAACCTTTGTAATACATACTCAATGTATGCATTCTGTGAGAGGTTTGATGAGTGTTGAGGTCCGTCCTGGTGAATCTGAATACTTAGGACAAAAAATGTTGCATCACGGTCTATCATGTCAAATTTCCTGACCAAAAGTTGCTTATCCTCATACAACATGATCAAGTAATTTGACGTGAGTAATATACTATCCACATATAGTAATAAGAAGATAACTTTTCTCCCTTGAACTCATAGTACAAGCATCTTTTTAATTTTATTTTCCATGAAGCTGAAAGAGGCCAAACCTTATCAAATGTAAGGTATCACTTTTAGGAGGTTTGATATAAACTATACATTGATCTGCTTAACAAGCAAACCATGCCAGTTCTATTTGGATCCTGAAATCCTTCAGGTTGTACCATATAGATAACTTAATAAAGGTCTTTACTCAGGAAAGCAGTTTTGATAGCTATCTGATGTAACTCTATAACATCATAAGCTACACTTTGTCATAATTACTTAAAATTTATCCTACATGGATATGATAGAAAAGGTAAGATAAAGTCAATCTTTCTCTCTGAATGAACCATTAGGCAACTGAGTGAGCCCATAAACTGCTGAACTTTATCCTGAAATCTATTAGGTCTTAAAACTTCATTTACAACTAACAAGGTTTGCAATTTCAATGCAAATCAACTAGCTCCTAGATCTTACTATGCTTCATGGCTTGCATTTTATCAGTCATTACATCCCATCACAAATTTGCATTAGGTCTAGAAATAACTTTTATAAAAGTAACTGCATCCATAGCATGTCTAATAGCATAGTCCTGTACACCTGATAGACTATGTAATTAGATGGGATAGCAGGTCGTCTCACTCTGGTGGATTAACTTAACTATATTAGATTTTGTACCCCCAGGAATCTCTATGTGTATAGATATGTGTTCTTATTCCTATACAGGCACGATATAAATACCTAGATCCACTGGATCTAACTGTATGAGTAGCGAGTGCATGATAACTGTAGTATCTGCCTTGCTATCATCCGAAGAGTCAAAGGGACCACCATCATCATAGACAATGTATACCAGAAACTTAGCTATTTGTGATTTTACTATTCCGATCCCTCTTTTACAGTAAAAGTTGTAGCTTTAAAGTGGTCAGGATATCTTACTAAATAGTAGTGAGTACAATAAGCATGCAATTTATCTTTATAAGGGTTATACTACCTTAGTAGGGCAGCTCCATACACGAATGTGTGCAAAATTAGGTTTCCACACTTTTAAATAATCAGGTAGAATAACCTTGTTCTGCATCAACTTCTTCAAATCCTTTAGGGTGCATGCCTTTAGGAATACACTATTTTGCTTAGAACTATTTGAGATAGTAAATTAAGTCGCTATTCTAACTAATTCCAAATATGTAGAAAATGGACCTTTTAAAGTCCCGAAATACCATTTGTCATGATATTCTCCTCTACTGTCAAATCTGACTATCTTGATGAATTTTTTCAATTAGTTCTCGACCTTTAGTGTTTAAGTAAGAACACATAACTGTAAAGGAATAATCAACATCAAATGTCAAAATACATATAGAATTGCACAAAGCAACTGTATAAGGTCTATTGATATCTTTATGTATTAGACTCAACAAGTCAAAAGCTAACGTTGACCTCAATATCTTTATTATTCAACTTACCCCTGCAACAGTCATCATATATTCCCAGATCATCATAATCTAGAATTAAAAAATGCTTTCCTTGATCAATCTCTCAACCCTAGCTTTGAAAATATGGCTTAAACTTTTATGTCACACCATGTATTACTTCTCATTAATTAAGGTCCTTTATTTCATAACTTGTTTAGCAAGATACGAAGAAGCATTTATTTAATTTGGGGTAAGACACATTCTATTCAAATCATATGACAAGAAAGTTGTACCATTATATTTTGCATTAAACAACAATTATACAATAGAAGCATTAAATACAAAATATTAACCCTCTTTGTCCAAAATTGATCAAAAGAACACATATAAAATGTGTCCTGTAAAACCAAAATAAACTTTACAACAAGGTTCAGTACATACATTCCCTATAGATATTACTTATACTTCTTCATTGCTGTCAACCATCAGTTCCTCCTTCCCTTTAATTTGACTTCATCCTAGATATGAACCACTGCATTGTTGAAGCACCTTGATCAGATGTTCTACTATATGGCGACCAAATACTTAATGTGACTATCACAAATTAGATTCATAAATTGATAAGCCAAGGATTTACCTAATGGTCTCAATCTTTCCTTTTAAACCTCATACTACTGGTTTCTTTATGTGATGCGAACCTTTATCAGCACTGATTTGACCAACATCAGCATGTGAAGAAGATTTGAACTTTCTACCTTTGAACCTTGTGGGCTTCATCTTTGTCTTCCCTTCAGTTGCTTCGAGGGCTGTAGGAGTAGCAAACTTGAGTTTCTCCTTACTCATCATGTAATGGGCAATTAAAACATTGAAGTCCCATTCCTCATCCAGCGAGTAATATTTCATCACCAGATTTCTAAACTCTGAAGGGAGTGTATTCAGAGTCCGGTAAAAATGAAGACATCAGGAAAAGAAATGTTCAGCATCTTCAGTCTACTATAAAGATAAATCATTCTTTATATGTACTCCATTGCTCCCCCTTCTTCCATATATCTCATGGAGTGTAATTCTTTCATCAAGGCACTTATCTCAATATTAGGTGAGACTGTGTACCTTTAGGAGATATTATCAAGAAACTCCTTCACTATGTCTATGTCAGAAAATCTACTTAGCAGATGGTCAGGAATGGATCTCTTAATGGTCATCAAATATAATCTGTTAGACTAATCTCTTGTACTGTTGTTGCCTACAATCAAATTCAAAAAGAAACCAACTTCCGTTAATACAAATTAATGTAGTAGTGATAAGTAGATATTGTTCCCACGAGAAATTTTTAATGGTAAAGGTTAGCGAGTTTAAAACTAAAACAAAGTAACAAAAAGGGGAGGCTGTTTTCAATTCACAAAATTTAAGAAATAGATAACAAAAATCTGAATTTAACAAAAATGATTGGATCTAAAATTTAATGAAAAAACCTTGATTTCGGGTCACCGATGTTGTCATTCTAAAATAGATCCTCGATATAAAATTTCAATCATTAATAAACATTTATTGGGGGGTATTTTCTCTTAAGTGTAAATGACTAGAAACATTTATCCTAGCATTCTTAATAAACAACAACCTAGATACGATCGTAGGTTCAATTGAATAATATATTTAAGAATCAAGAAACCAATGAACAGGATAATACATGTACGACATGCAATTAATCAAGTGAATATCTTCTTATAATTTCCAACTCTAACATAAAGAAAGTAATCCTAATAGTCACTTGCGATTAGTGAAACTGAACGTCATATTTCATTAATCTAGCTATTGAACGAATCAATCCCTAGTTGCACACCTAGAAATCAATCAATCCAATTAAAAAAAGTAATTCAGAAGATAGTCAATATTCATTAATGGACAAACTTTATTGAAACATCTTACACATAATAGGTGATAACAAGGTTCCCCTCAACCAAGAAAATAAGTTTAACTATTCATAACGAAAGTAGAAATCAAAGAAAAAACAAAACACATAGTCTCCATCCCTGGTCTTTCCCTAAAGAATATGAAAATCCCTATAAGAAAAGAGTAAAAATCGAGAACCAACAGTGGTTGTCCACAAAAACAAAAGAAGAAGTGCAGAAACGTAAATTCTATCCCTATGTTGCTGCTAAAAAGAACAAAAGAATAATGCAAAAAAATGTCAAAACTACTCCTAAACTATGCTGCCAAAAACTAGAAGAAAAGAATGCAGAAACTAAAACTAATCCTATTGAAATTCTGCAGAAAAATCTGCAGAAAACTATCCTACACTAAAGGCTAACGTGAATAGTCACGTTTTTCCACCTTTTAATGCCTCTCGATCTCTTTCTTTTTCATCCTATCTTGCATATCACGTTTTCCACATGTTCAGATTGTGAATCTCCATCAATCTGATCTTAAAAGAAGATTATGAGAATCTCAAAAGAATCAGATTAAGATTTTAAAAGCAGATCTGGAAATTAATTTCATCCTGGCACGTGCCCATGCTTAGTGACTGAATCGCTGCCAGACTTGAAATTTTGGATTTTCTTCGTTTCTTTTTCATCTTTTTGATTCAATTTTGTCTCTAAGGTGTTGAAAATCATCTACAAATAATTATAAGACAATTATATTAATTTTGAATAATAATTTCAACAAATTAAAGAGAAAAGTACAAAATAAGCGCAAATTGATAACTTTGCAAATTCCCCCATACTAAACCTTTGCTCACTCTCGAGCAAACATGTCAAACCACTATACTCAGTCAATTCATCTTTAACAAGATCAAGTGCACACAATCCATTAACTTGGGTCAGTAAGACTTAAGTTGCAGCACATATCATAATCGCTTTTCACAAATGCAAATAAATGAAGTCAAAATAAGACATCTTTGTTCAAAAGAAAATATGAAATCAAAATGAATTTTTCTAACGGATTTAGCTCTTACACTCAAGTGTTTGAGGGCAAAGTGTTTCTCTCAAATCTCTCTCTCACATATTGCACTACTATAGGCTTGCAATTTCACCAGTTATCATCCATTCAGATCACATAAGCTAATAAATCATAAGGACTTTATTCAGGATTGTAATGGGGCTAGGTTCACAGGTGGGGTAAGAATGACAAAAGGTTAATCACAAGCATTCACAAAGTATCAAGTAAAAGGGATACTCAACTTAAAATTCTAAGATAAACACAAAGGGTTGCAACTACTCATACTAACTCATGCTACTATGCTTTATCCTTTTTCTTTTTTTTTCTTCTCTTTTTTTTCATCTTTCTTCTCTTTTTTTCCTTTTCTTTTTTCTAAAATTTTTTTTTCTTTTTCTTTTTTGAATAACGCTAAAAAAATGGAAAAACAATAAAAACAAGAAAAATTGCTAGCAGCAAAATTTGATAAACACATGAGTAGAAGCACCTATAAAAGTATCTCATAATAAAATACAAAACAAAAGTCCCAAATTACTCAATGCTTCATTCAACTTGTGATAGGGTAAGGCTAATGAGATTTTTAGATTTTAAAAATAAGGTGATTGATTGAAAAACAAGGATAAAGGCTAAAAAATGTTTGCAAAGGGAAAATAAGTAGGTGGATCATTTTTAAGCTAAAGGGTTTAAAAACAAGAAAGGCCTTAATCATGTCTATATCCCATGTAATCAAACAAATTCAAACAGGTTCCGTGCAAATTCTGAAGGCAACATGAATAGATGAGCATCACACAATTCAAAGAAATAGCATGACATAAAAATGATGTCATTTAGGCTCAAATTTTGCTTACAGGTTCAACTTAAAGATTCACGTCAATTCCACACATTACCTCATCACTCAAATGTCAAAATGTTAACTAAGTCTATAAGATTAGTTATTGCAATCAATCAACATGATTCACCTTAAAACTCACTTAGCCTAATTTAATTTCATGCATATACCCAATCTTATCTAAACTATTATGACAAAGCTTCATGGCTTAACATGCATAACCACATGCAAAAATCAATAAAACTCACACAAAAATAAAAAATATTCACACACCAAAACTCTAATGTTTTTCTCCCACGCCTAGACCAACATTGTCCTCAATGTTAAAGAAGCATAAGTATAAAGGAAAAATTAAAGAAAGCATCTCTATTATGGAAGTGCTGAAATCAAGGTGTTGGCAGATGTGGTGGTTGAAATCTTTTATGCTCCCAGTAGGCTACGAAAGACGTGATTGGAATAGCCAACCTTCGTGACTTATTTTTTTCTCTTTGGCATTATGTTGAATTTGTGAAACGCAGACCTGCAATCACAAAAAAAAGAAACGAAATTAGTAAAATCACAAGTGAGGGCTAGGTGGTTTTTCGGTTAATAACAATTTGAAAGATGGGTGTTATGTGAAGGGTTGGTGTAGTGTGCACTATGAGGGCAATAGGGCATGGAACCTGCAGTGAATGACGATGGTGAGAAAATAACTAAATGAAAGAACAAGAGAAAAAAGATAGGGGAAAATGGGGGCGGTGTGAATAAATTTTTTCCATTTTTTCTTTTTATATATTTTTAAAATTAAAAGATAAAAAATTAAAATTGCATAATCGAAAATATTAAATTAAATTCCTAACTAAACTTAATTAAACCTAAAAATAAAAATAAAAGAAAATTGCCAAAAAATACATAAAAGAAAGGGATACGAATGGGGTGCCTCCCATTAAATGCTTATCAAAGGTCATAAGCTTGACCATTGCCATATGTACATCATCTATTATCGAATAGATGCTTGAGCCCAACAGGAAGCATGCTCAAACTCCGTGAGGAGCCTGGAGCATCTTCCCTCGAAGTAGGCTCTTTATTAGCACGATGCTCCATGACTTCTGATGAGTGGAACTTCATCACTTCACCATCATACTCTAATGTCCACTCGTCTTTTTGAGCATTGCCCTTCTCACACTAAGATGGTCTCTATAAGAGTGACGCCAATAGGTGTGGAGACTTGACATCTTGCTTGCCACCTTCGATCTTCAGCTCACTTGCTCACAGCTCGTTCAACTCATATATGATTAGCAGCTTTTCTTCTTCTTGTTTCTCTACTTGTTCTTCTCCTTCTTTTACCTATAAACAACTAGGAAAAGGAAACGAAAATTGGTTAGCGATAACATGAACTTTATCACTTATCTTAGGAGGTTGCACATCCTCTATCTGTTCTCAAACTATTACCTCTTCCTCTCTTAAATCTGCTTGTTCTTCCTTCATTGTTTTGGCAAATTGACTCAGAAAAGGGGGTGAAATCACCGTATTCTACAGATTGTTTTACGCCATTTCTGCTTGTGAAGGTGCCCTTTGTGTGATTTCTTCTTCTACCTCTCTTCTGAAATTTTTCAAAAATGATTCCTACAATTCCTTACCACTCCATAATGTGATAGCCTTCGCACTTTGTTTGGGATTGATCTCTAGTTGTGTTGAAAATTTTCCAAAAGTTCACGCTTCCAATCGATTTATGATAGTTGCCATTTGGCTTATTTGATTTTTGATATTCCTTTGTTTATTTTCAATATTTCGGATACTTGCTTCAGTACTCTACTAAAACGTCAAAGTGTTAGTGGCCAAAGATTGAATTACATCTTCCAAAGAAGTCTTACCTTTGGAATTGGATGTTGTATTTTGATATTGTTAAGGCATATACGGTTGTCTACACTGCTAGAATTGAAGAGTGCTCGCCAAACTCATTACGATCTCCTTCAAAGACATCTCATCAGCTTGTGGTAGCGATGGTGGAGGTGGAGGCTCTGGCTCAAAGCGAATTTGTACTATGTATCTTGCAAAAAGGAACTCGTACAAAAATAATAACCCAAAAATGAGCAAACTTCACATACCTTAATCTGGTGGCATGTGCATCTCACGTGGATCACTTATCCTTCAGTTTTTAATCTACGTATTACGTTGTTTTTAGCTGCGATTAATTGCCTTCTAGAGCATGTAATTAGACAGTGAACAAATTAATGCTTCAGACTTCTATTGGACGACTCTGTATTTACTTCCAGCGGATGACTTTGTGTTTTGTTGTCACGTGGGTGTGTCTTAAAAACATGTCTTTGATTCTAACACAGCAAGAAGCTTCGAGAGCTTCTCTCTCTTTCCCTCTTTTTTGCTTCATACACTCTCTTCGATTCTTCAAGTTTCTTATGCTCTTGTTGGCTCTGTGTATGGATTAATGGAGAATAACATGATTTTCATCACAGTCGATTTCACTCGTATCAATTCATTAACAAAAGAAATTAAGTATTCAAGGGACCTTTTTCTTCTTAAGACTTTAATATTCAAAGTTCACTTTTGTTTGTTATATCATAAGAAAACTTAAAAATACCTTATTTTAATTTAATAATGTAAACTATTTGAAATTCAATCTTTAGTTCAAGGGTTTCTATCATTGACCTTGTTATGACTTTTACATTTTGCTTATGCTTGTTGAGTGTCCATTCTTATTTTGAGACTTTTGGTGATCAAAGATGTCTTTTGAGAATCGAATCGCATCGGTCGGTCAGACCGGAGAATCAATGACTCGGAGCATAAAACGGTCCGATTTAGCCTGTATTTTTTGTGAGTGATTGATTCGTTCATTTTGTGGTCGAACTAGTAAAAACCGTTGAACCGGTGAAAGAAAGAACCGATCGGTTCATTTAAAATGTCTTGATTTTGATGATTTCAACTTAAATGAATATTATGATTAGTGATCTTTTTTTAATCTTTTTGATGAAATATGACTAATGAGCTATATTATCTTATTTTGTGAAATTTTTTTAAAAAAATTGTATATTTTGAAATTTAATTGTTTAAGTTAAGTTTACAATTAGATAAATAAATAATTAAATAATATATTTAAAAATTATCTTATATATATATATAATATAATATAAAAATTTATATATTTATTAATCATCGATTCAATAAATTTTAATTGAAATAATTAATTGTTTCTTTAATTTAATCATTAATCTGATTTTTAAAACATTTATTTAACGTGATTAAAGTGCAGTGCTGTTGCTATTATTTTGACCTCTTCGAGAGTTCTCTCGTCTCCTAGAAATGTTACAGAGATACGGATATTAGTGATTGAACGTGTGAAAGCGATTGAACTGTTTATTACTCCTGTTTGCGAATTAGGCGCGAAATCCGATTTTTGGCGCTACAAATAGACCAGCCTCACCACCGCTACCCGCAACCAACATTGTAACCGATCCATCGTTGCATTACAACTAAAAACCCTACAACATATGGGAAAATCCAAACAGTATTGGCTCCTAAAGACAGAGCCAGGAGAGTGGTCGTGGGAGGACCAAGCAGGTAATGGGGGAATATCGAAGTGGGACGGTGTCAAAAACAAGCAAGCCCAGAAGAACCTCAAGGCCATGTCCCTTCAGGACCTATGCTTCTTCTACCACTCCGGTGCTCACGGCGGTCGACGCGTGGTCGGAGTAGTGACGGTGGTGAGAGAATGGTACGAAATGGATGGCGAGGGGATGGTGGATGTGAAGGAAGTTGGAGAGATGAGGAGGGCAGTGGAGCTTAAGGAAATGAAGGAAGATGAGAGGCTTAAAGGGTTTGCGTTGTTTAGGCAGCCTAGGTTGTCGGTGGTCCCAGTTCCCAAGGAGGTTTGGGAGATTATTTGTGAATTGGGTGATGGGTATCACGGGGATGGCAAAGACAGAGAGCTGGGTGGTGAAGCTAGTGATGGTTGCGAGGAAGAAAATCAGTGATGGGTTTTATGGGATTGCAAGTTTCTGAAATTTGGGGCAAGCAGAAGACCAATATAAGTTAGAAATTTCTGGGATTGGCTTTTTGTAAAGATGGCTGTTTCACTGTTTGGTTGAGTTGTGATGTGCTAGGGAAGCTAGTTTATTTTGTTTTGTTGTGTATAATCGCAAATAGTTGGTATGTTTCGTCTTGTTTATACTTCTTAGTAAAATATGCGCTTGTTGTGATTGATACATATTATGTTTTCTTATAAAGGATGTATTAGAGAAGGAGCACCGACCAAAATGCACACACACTTGGGACAAAACCCATTGCCAACTCCAAAGCAATTAACTCGTTAAGGCATTCTATCATACATTTTACAGGCAGCGACAGAGCCTATTAACCTTAATCCTTTATACGTGAACAAACCCCATCAACCTTAATCCTTTTTACGCAAGAAACTCCAGCCTCCATCTGAGATAGAGGATTGTCTACAAAATGGGAGGTCTTGTGCAAATACGTCCACTTATCTTTGACGCCATATCCCGTCAACGGCTTAAACCCTTCAGCTTCCGAGCTCTCTCTTCGACCACAGATTACACCAACCAGTCACGTGGTGGACTGTCTCGCTTCTTCTCCCAACAACTTCCTTCTTCTAAGGCAGGCACATTACACCTCTGTCTCTCTCTTGTTTTTAAGTACAAAGGTTCTGAACTCAATTTTAATTTCAATTTGATGGATGATCCTTGTTTGTTGTCACTATCCTGTTGTCAATGTAGGGTGATGTAGTTCGTGTTCAAGGCGATGAATTCTGGCATATGACCAAGGTCTTAAGGTTGAGCATCAACGACAGGTACTTCATAATTACTCATATGTGTGTCAATTACAAGACAAAATTGCAGTTAGTCAATGGTTTATTTATAGTATTCCATGTAATGAAATGCAAGGATAGAGCTCTTTAATGGGAAAGGAAGTTTAGTGCAAGGGTGCATACAGCGGGTTGATCGTGTTGGAATTGATTTTGTGGCATTAGAAGATCCTAAATCAGTTCCTCCTCAGGGCATACAGTGGCATGTATTTGCAGCATTTGGTAAGTTCTGAGTGCTTCTTGAAACAGAATACCAATAAACTTACTCACGCAGTTCTCTTCAAATATGTTTTAGGTACACTAAAGGGTGGCAGAGCTGATTGGCTTGTCGAAAAATGCACGGTAGGTACATATTGTATATATTATTATATTATGATTATCTGGTCTGCAAGTGAATCATTTGTATAATTTGGTTGCAAATTTGCTAAATCTATCACTTTTCATATAGGAATTAGGAGCTTATAGTTTGACCCCTCTGCTGACAGAACGCTCCCGTTCAATTTCTGATAATAGAGTGGACAGATTGAGCCGTGTCATTTTAGCTGCAACTAAGCAATGTAAGAGTTTAAAGTATGTCATGTTGCAAAATTTAACGTATGTAAGAGTTGGAATTGTATTGAGCTTATTTATAGATCTTGAACTGTAATTTTTCCATAAACTTTTTTCTGTAACAGGTCAAAGGCTACATGAAATGATTTTGAATCCTCCTGCACAAGTTGAGAACCTTTTACCTTTTGTGAGTTTTCTTCCCTCCTTTCTACATTAATAAGTAGGGATAAAATATTGTATGTAAAACATGCGGATGCATATGAATACACCTACGAGATTTTTGTGATGTATTTCTGTTTGATAATTCTATTCACATTAAGAACTGAAAGAAAAACGTTAAGAATCTTTATTAATAGGAAAATTTGTGGTGCTTTGATGTTTTTTTTAGGATAATAGATCGATGCACAAAGGCTGAATTGGCACAAAGGTTTTAGAGTTTTGACTTTTAAGACTACGATTTGGTTCTGAATATTCGTATTTTAAGGTTTGTTTTGTTACCCTTCATTATGAGATGAAGGCGATGCAGCACTGCATAAGAAGAGAAAGTGACAGGAGGAAAGAGAGCAATTTTAGAAATTTATTCTACAAAGATTTTGACTTGAAAAAATGTAGTGCTTATCATCTTGAACAAACTAGAGTAGGTAAAAACATCCATGGCCTTTTCCATTTCTAGCAGAAACAATTTCATCTTCCGAGGAGAAGCTATTCCATCACCATTGATGTTTAAGTAGAAATGCTCTTCATGAGTTTGAAGTTTGTAGCTGCGTATCTCGTCTATTCATGTAATGAATGTGCCTCCAGTGGCTTATGTTTATCGAGGCAGTAAGAGAGAGGACGGACATATGTAATTCCCATTATTGTAGAGAAATAGATTTTGATATGTTAAATTCTCTTTCTTGTAGTTAAATTTTTGGCAAAGCTTAATACATCCTTTTTGCTACGTAGGTTGCCCAGTCACAAATATCTCTTCTGGCAGCAGCAGGAGCAACTCCTGTTTGTAGTTTGTTGCCTTCACCAAGAAAAGAAATGAATGGAATGATAATAGTGGGACCAGAAGGGGGTCGGTACATGTTTCTTATTCATTTAACTCTTTATTTGGGTAAAGGATAAACATTTTATGTTATTGCACTTCCAATTTTGTTTTTAGCTGCTTTTATCTTGTTTGGTTGACAATATTGTCTATTAACTAAATGTGTTGTTGAATGCATTTGCAAGTGTTTTTTAACCCTGGTGTTGATGGTAATAGTGTTTCTGCTTCTGTTGGCAAGTTATCTATGCGTCTTGTGGTGATGTTTGCACTCTCTGCCCGTACCTCCTACCATCTTTTTGACTCGTTACTCTTCTGCTGCTGTAAAGTCTGAGCTCTCTACTCCAATACTTCTTTTAAGTGATTGTCTTACAGATCAGTTGTGCATGCTGCAGTGTTTCTTGTCTTACTTCCGGAAGTTTGAAAGTGATGTGGTTCCATTATCTAGTCTGGCATAAAAGGATTGTCATTTAACTATCTATGTCCTACCATCTACTTTGATATTAAAGAAATTTGTTACAGATTGCTAACACTCCTAAGCTGAGCAGTGAAAACAGTGTCCCATTTGTTTCAAGTTTGAAGGCATAGTTTCTTTTCCCACTTTGTCAAACATGAAGTTGCCAATCTGACTACAATTGAAACATACTATATTGGTTTCTATTTTGAAATGCCATTAAATTTAGTAGACAATGAAGGTGTGCTATGTTTCAGATTTCACAGAAAGAGAAGTAAACATGATGTTGGAAGCAGGCGCTAAAGCTGTTGGTCTTGGCCCTCATCGTTTGCGTGTTGAAACAGCAACAATAGCACTTTTAGCAACTCTAATGTTGTGGTCTGATCCTCAGCAAATCTAGTGCTTTAAACATTGGGAAGGATCCGTTTCTATTATGTGCTTTTGCATTCTCTCCAGTTTGTTACTACACTGAGGTCAGTCATCCCTTCAGATAGGTTGGAAAGAATCCCTTAGAAGAGACCGGAATTGATTGCAAATCTTGGTCGTTGCTGCAACTTTTTTTACCTAATTTGGGATATGGTGCAACTTTTTTTACCTCATTTTTACTTCTCTATTAATATGAACTAATCTGTGGAAGACGTGCTGCCATTTTCTTAATACAATTAACTCTTATAGCATATACATGAGCAGGATGTCAGGTCACGTATCTTCCCTAGATTTGGGTTGAGCATTATAGTCTTTAGAGGTAAGTAAATGCAACATAATCTGCCTATGAGAGTTTAACAGTTCTTATTATGAATGTTCAGATAGAATGCTTTATGTTGCATTGCCGTCTATAGTATTCCTTGATTTTTGCATAATTTAACCCTGATTCTAACTTAACTCAGTTTTTAAATTTGACTCAAATCAATAATTTAAAATAATTATAATAAATTATTAATTTGAATTATATTTAATTGATTTTGATCAAATTTAAAGGTTCAAATCATAATATTGTTAATGTTTTTTTGTTATTTTTTAACACAAAAATATAAGAAAAATCTTTTTGTTTATAGAAAACTGAAAATCATTAAAAAAATTTTCAAAAATTTTATAACTTACTTAGAGGACAAGTAAATCCCATACTTCTTACTCAAATCGAAAATGGATGAAGAAAGAAAATCAGCAATGAATGTAGCTTTTACATGTGTAATGAAACGTTGAGTAAAAAGAAAATATATTGGCAAAGGTAACGATTAGGCACCTGAAACTGAAACCCATTTGATCTAGTGATGCATGCAAGCATGGGTAATCCTGTTGGTTCTAGGGCACATTTCTTCACTTACTCCGTCAGCTTCCTGGAAAGAACATGATCTTTCCTCCTCAATTTTCCCAATCTTTCCTAGCCGAAGACTGTAGCTCCTTCCCTTGTCATTATCTTCCCCTTTACAATGCTTTTTGAATTTCTTTGACGTTACTATTTCTTTGACCTCACCATCACTACAACTGGTATGAGGCATGTCAGATACTTGAGCTTTGGGGCTTCCTCCAGAGAAATTCCCATGGTCGCAAACCACACAAGCCATCATTCTCTTTATGTTGATCAGTTTTTCCCTCATTTTCAAGAATTCAAGTGAGCTGAAGAACAACGAGTGAAAAGGTCGATGCATTTATATCTTGTCATCATTTGACCTCAAATTAAGTTCCATCTGATTTCCGAGAAAACTCGGCCTTCTTGTGGTCAAATTAGTTGTATTGATATGTTGATCGCTAATTTTCAGAGCATGTAAATTGTACTGTTATTCTGTTTTCTGGCTTGAGGATAGTTAGTTGCAATGTTAATTGGCTTTGCATTGACCGACAGTTGTGACTTGTGAGTAATAAATGATTCTAATATTCAATTTTACATATACAGCTTACTTAGGTTTGAACTGCCAGAGATGCAGCCAGATAATAATTTCTAATTAGGGAGCTTAAAAGTCCAAAAATATCTGAATTTTAATCATATTCTTTTTCTTTTTTTCTTTTTGGATTAAAAGGCAATCTTTTAATATATGCTTTCTAATTTTTAGCTAAAGAAAGTAGTTAAATGTCTAAAAAAATGTCAACTATAGTTTTTACCTGCGTTCTTGATTTGTCACACAAAACGTCGTTAAATCTTTGTAGCTGAAAACTATAAGCAACGTTTTCAGAAATCGTAGCCAATAATTTTTGGCTACTTTTTTTCCGTAACTAAATGCTATTAGCTACGTTTTCATAATCGTAGCCAAATGCAAATTCTTTAGCTATGTTTTTAGAACGTAACTAAATCTTTTTAGTTACAATTTTTAAACTATAGTCAAATGTTATTTGCCACGTTTTACACAATATAGCCAAATATTATTTGTTGTGTTTTTAATAATATTGCGATATGTTATTTCTTACATTTTTAATCCATGATAATAAACAATATATTTTCTTTATAATGTATCCATATTTTTTATTGTGAATTTATTATACTAATAAATTATATAAAAACATTATTAATTCAAAATATCGATCATTGTATATAAAAAGCAAAATTATATAAATATCATTAAATTATAACAATAAAAAGAATATTCTTCCTATACAAGATATTAATGACAACTTTAACAAATCTTATCAATAAAACAATAAATAAAGAGATCAGTTCATGAATTATAAATACTTAGATTACAAAAAATTATTGCATAACTTCTACATATGAGCTGTTTCTTAGTAAATTACAACTTGGCAGGAACAACAACAATTTACCTTGTGTCCAATTTTTGTTCATCTTTCACCCATTAGTGATTATAAAAATGTAGCCTCTTCCTCCTGCAAAATAATAACACAAACACATGAATTTTACAGTTAAGTTCATTAACCACATCAATGGTTGTGGAAGAAAATAGTTGCTTACAACTAGGACAATGAACTCTGTCTCCTTGTTTACGACGCTTATTATGTTAGGTCCTTCAAAAGATCTTGTTTTTAGATGAAAGAATAAAGATGATTGAATCATGCATCATTTATAAATCAATCAATCTGTCAATGTTATTAGAACTTATGCAACATCACTTAAAAACCAACTTAAAACAAACTAATTGCAATAAAATATGTAGACTATTAAGCAGAAAACAAAAGAAGGCAACAAATAGGTTCTATGATGAAAGCATGTGTTTACATCATCAATTATGTGTAGTTCCCTATTCTGATCCTGCAAAATAGATCTGAATTCGGTAAATACCACACTCAATAGGTGAGCATAAAGAAAGGGAGATAAAGCTAAAGGAGAATAAATATGACAAACAGAGGGGAAAAAAAGAAAGAGAGTTTTAACATAACCAGCAAAGCAAAAGCTTCAACCATAAAGATTTCCATGATAACTTCCATTATGTTTTTAGTAAATTTAGGGTCACATAATAATGTTATCACAAGTGTTGATGATATAACAGAGTTTAATTCACATTTTCAATGTTAGTAGGCTTAAACTTTGTGGTCTTCATCAATGGCTTAGCTTTATACTTGGAAGTAAATAACACATAAGATATAATTCTAAGCATCATCCAAGTGAAAGCAGTACAAACTGAGGCCTAAAAGTCAACTTCCTAGTCTACAAAAGATTATTTTCTCTTGATTCCTTAGAAAAGTGAAAGCTTCTCACTTCTTAACACTTGCTATTACTAGGTGAATGAATATTTTTCATGCCAAGCCCTACTTCAGGAGAATCATGATTGAAAAATTGGTATTCAAGCCATAGACATAAACTAGGCATTTCAAGAGAGCAAAAATGATAAGTAATTCTTAAAATTGAATAGGAAAATGATATAATGTTGTTTAAAGAAAAGTCTCATGTGGTTTACTAATACATCACACTAAAAAGGTTCTACGTACTTTCACAGATTATAGAGTAAGTTTCACTTCATTTCATCCAGCATCAGTCAATATTAGCCAGTAACAATTCATAAACAATTACAATAATTGTTCATAAAAATTAGGCTAAAATACTACCAGGTGAAAGCATGTAATTGCTACACCTTCTCTCGGCAAGCCATCTATATCCTTACCATCATTTACAACATTATAGAGCAAGCTTCATTTTAATATGACGTATAAGGAGAAGATATTAAGCTAGAATTCTGCACAAAATTGGAAGCCTAAATATTCCTTAACTTCAAAATCAATCAAAATCCAAAATTTGTTTTATTAATAAAAAGAAAAAGAAACATGATTTTTTTTTTGAATGGTTGGATTCAGAAATAAGGAACTAGATCCATCATCTATTTACATTGCTTAAAGAGTAAGAGAATAAGATATCACGAGTAAAGGCCCCCAAAAACTAAATGTCAAATAGGAAATTGCAAATGGAAATGACAAACTATTTCTTCATGTCATTTGTGGCAAAGAAACAAAGGAATAATACATAGAGAAGATGTCTTAGGGAAAAAGAAAAAGATACAGACAAAAACACAAAGGAAATGTAAATAATGATCGATTAATCAATGAGGTTAAAGAAAATTGAATAAGTAAAACCTTCAAAATAATGCAATATCCACAATAATCAAGTAACAAAACAAACCACATTCAACATATGGACTACATATAATGCTTTACACAAATAAATAAAATTAAAGGTTGCATAACAAGATCAATTCTTGGCAAGTCCATTAAGGAGAAACAAATAAGATTCCCACATAAATATATGACTTTTGAAAATAAAAGGTGATGCAAATCCATGTACCATAAAAGGTTATGCAGGGAACCTTTCCTCAACTTAGCCACAAAAAGTCAAAAAGACAATCTAGAAATGCCAAATCAGGTTATCTACTTTAGGAGTTCTATTATATGAAACAGTTTGAAGAAGTTTGTAAAAAGGGAATTGCCTGTTCGAAAATCAAATATAGAAATTTATCACTTATCAGTTCATATTAGCATGGTTACTTGACAATAACTGCCCTACAAAAATACATAAATTGTATGAGGTCCTAACTAGAGTTGTTATCACTTAGTGTAATCAATTCTACCTATATTTTAAAGATGAAGAGGTATTTAAAATATATGTGAAAATGATTACAGTTCCTAAAATATGCAATTAATGTGATTTACAAAAGAAAAAAGTAATTGTGACCTTTGGAGAACTTGTCTATAAGAGACATAAGTCACCTTATAATCCTTGTCTCTCCAGACAGAACCCGTAAGTAAATTGTTTTTTTAAGATTTAATTGAACACAACATTGGGATACAAAAATAGTGAAAGCATTCATATATAATTGCTTATGAATGTAGCAAAAAGCCAAAGTAAAATGTGGCCTTAATGGTTTAATAAAGAGGAAAATTGACTTTAATATGAAGCAATGTAATTTCAAGCCTTTTGAATCAACTTTGAGAAATTCGTTCCTATGATCTCATCCATGTTGGACCAATGGTGGTTGACAAATTAAATCCCACTTATGTTTTGATAATAACAAAATGTATAGAATTAGTTA
>JANVCQ010000232.1:39449868-39468104 GCA_025531925.1 Erythroxylum plowmanianum
TGCCGAGACCTAAATCAATACTCCTAACCCGTCCCAAATTACCAATAAACCCTTCCTATGGGAGATGGGATGTTACAGTACAAGCTGTTTGGATATGAGAAATTTAGGTGGAAAGGCTTGTTCAATTAGCGAGAAACTGAAGGAAAATTTGTTACTATCTGCTTCTACATAGGGGTTTCTAAAACCCACTGTAGGTTTCACCAGTGGTAACACCACTGGTATGAAGTCATCACCAGACATAGAAACTTGCAAAAACTTCATTCCAGAAATTGCAAACCCAAAGAACAATCTTATAATATTTTGGATCTTTTCTTTGGTAGCCATAAAACTAGAATGTTGAATTCTTATGGGTTTCCAAAACCCACGTAATTTCCATCAATGCTCAATGCACTCGCAATCTAACACACAAACACAAAACAAGCGTATATCATAACTATTTGCCAATTTTCTACCATAACAATTATGGGTTTGTTAGTTTCTTAATTCCAAAACTTCAGAATTAATCAAGTATCAGATCATATCTGATTTTTTTGGATTCCAAAATTCGATCAATAACAATCAAACATTTAATCAAATTATAGAATTAAAAACTTACTCTGATACTACTGTTGGGAAACTGAGTTGAGATTAGATCCTGAGCTCAACAAAATAATTACGAAACTTTTTCTTGATTTTTTATTTCCCAAAAATTAGGATCTATTTAATTCTATAAAATGATTAACAGATCATAATAAAGCAAAATTTAATTCGTACCTTATTCCAAAGCTTAATCTTAATATTGTCATATCCCTCGAATTATTCTCAAAACTGATCCATCTTAACCACCGTAGCCACACGAGTATCTAGCTTCTAACGATATCTACATAATAGGTTAAGAGAACTCTATAACTCTTACAAAGAAGGTTAAGCAAGAAGTGTTAGCTCTTTAGAGCTTAAGCCTATTTATAATAAGCTTTAAACGTTTTAGTAATTTAATTTAAATTAAATTCTAATTTTAATAAACTTTAATTAGAATTACACAAAATTTTAATTAAATACCAATTATGCCCATATAAAATTCAATATCTCATATTGATCCTTATTTATTAAATATCTCATATTTAATCATAAAGTTTCTCAAACTTTTTAAGCAAGTCCAACTTGATTAAATTAACTTTGCTCTCTTCAACCCATTCTATATGTCAGACCCATTAGGTTCCCAAATATGTTGGGAATGATTATAAAATCTAATTTTAATTCATAATTAAAATTAAATAAATTAAAACTCCTTTTAATTTATATTTAATTCTCCAATTAAACAATTTATAATCATGAACCAAGATTGGCATTTAGCAACGCATCATGACCACTCAAATATTTAGGAATGTCAAAGTGGTTTTGACTATCCTTTTCGTGCATAATTTTTTCATATAATTCAATACTTTCATCATAATGTTCTGATTAGACATAGAGCATAAAATTAATGTATATTATATTTTGATTCTAATCATATCAGTTCTTCGTCATTAGCTATCAATTCAATTAATGACATTTGTAAACTATTTACAGAGCATCATTTCACCTTAGCCAAGGATTTCTTGAATCAATACTAATCAAGAACAACAAAAAATTCTCCCTAATTACTTTAGGATGATGAATTCTATCTTGATTATTGAACTATCTTCATATAGTTCATGTTACATTCAATGACTACCGATTAAGCGACCTATGATTAAATAGATCATAAGTAGTATTAAAACACAACAATCCCCATACAAGATAACTTTGATGACCTCAAATCAAAGGATCACGTATACAATCATCACAATGAGAATTTCATAGACATATTAGTAATGTTCTAAATGGATTTCTCATATCAGATATGTTCAGTGAACTTTTTCTGTATCAAGCACCCACACATTTGTTTAAATATCTCTATACTTTAGCCTAAGAGATCGATTACTTCCTTCATAAGAAAAAAAACAAAAAGGGGGAGATTGTTAAGTCAAGAAAACTTCACTTCTTCTTTTAATTTTGATGACAATCAAATAATAATAATCATAGAAGTGTGTGAATTGTTTTGATCAGTTTGTTAAGTACGCAGAAAAATGTAAGTAACACAAATCGTCAACTTGAGACGATACATAGTCAAACCCAGACGATACTTAAAAACTCAAGACGATCAACTTAAGATGGTCAACTCAAGACGATAAAAGGTCAACACAAGGTGATACAAGATCAACACAAGACAATACAAGGTCAACTCAAGACGATACAAGGTCAATACAAGATGATACAAGGTCAACTCAAGACGATACTTGCTTATACGACAAAGCATCTTAGACACATCAGACAAAAGTGCGACACCAGGTGAAAACGCGATGCCAGATGAAACAACACTAGACGGAGCATAGTAACAGGCGATGCAAATGAAAAATATTCTAGAACATCAGTTAGTTAGTTAGTTAGAGTTAGTTACAGGACTCAACTTTATTTAAACTAAATCATCTAATGCAAAATGAACATTTAGTTAAACTAAATGAAGACAAATTTAATCTTCATTTAGTTTAAGGAAACTTTGTTTACTAACACTGACCTTGACATAAATTTTCTAGTGTTTTTGTGACCTTGTTGTAGGATTATAATGATGTTTTTCCTAAAGAGGTACCCTATGGGTTACGACCTTTAAGAGGGATTGAGCACCAGATTGACTTGGTACTAGAAGCTCAAATTCCTAATCATCCAGTTTACCAAAGCAATCCAGAATAGACAAAGGAATTACAAAGACAAGTTGATGAATTGTTTAAAAGGGGTACATAACGGAGAGCACAAGTCCTTCTACTTTGCCAACTTTTTTAGTATCAAAGAAGGATGAAATTTTGAGGATGTGTGTGGATTGTAGAGCGATCAACAAGATCACTATAAAGTATAGCCATCCTATTCCTAGATTAGATGATATACTAGATGAGTTACATGGTGCTTAAATATTCACTAAAATTGATTTAAAAAGTAGCTATCATCATATCAGGATGAAAGAGGGTGATGAATGGAAAACTGTATTTAAGACCAAATATGGATTGTATGAGTAGTTGACTATGCCTTTTGGTTTATCTAATGCACTTAGTACTTTCATACGCTTAATGAATCATGTTTTGTGGTTGTTTACTTTGATGACATATTGATTTAAAGTAAGAACTTAGATAAACATGTCATACATGTTAAGGTTTTTTTAGATGTCCTTAGGAAAGAGAAGTTGTATACAAACCTTAAGAATGTTCATTTTGCATGGATAAAGTTGTCTTCTTAGGATTTATGGTGAGTTATAAGGGAGTTAAGGTTGACTCTGAAAAAGTGAAAGCTATCCAAAGATGATCGACACCTAGGTTAATTAGTAAGGTTAGAAGTTACCATGGCTAAGTAGGTTTTTATAGGCCATTTGTTAAAGATTTCTCTATTATTCTTGCTCTATTGAATGAAATCTTTAAGAAGAATGTTGGTTTTAGATGGAAGAAAGAAAGGCAAATGCATTTAATACTTTAAAAGAAAAGTTATGTACTACATTTGATTTGCATTTGCCTAATTTTTCCTAGACTTTTGAAATTTAATGTGATGCTTCTAGGATGAGTATAAAGGCTATTTGATGCACGAGAATCATCCCATAACATATTTTAGTGAGAAGTTGAGCGGATCAATTTTGAACTACTCTATTTATAATAAGGAGCTTTATGCCTTGGTGAGAGCTCATGAAGTTTGGGTACATTACTTGCTCCCTAAAGAGTTTGTGATACATAGTGATCATCAATCTCTCAAGTACTTGAAGGGACAAGGGAAATTAAGGAAAAACATGCAAGTTGGGTGGAGTATTTTGAAACATTTTTGTATGTGATTAAATACAAGCAAGGTAAGGAAAATGTTGTGGCTGATGCATTATCGAGAAGGTACACTTTGATTTCTATATTTACTTCAAAGTTACTTGGATTTGAGCATTTGAAAGAGTTGAATATGGATGATGTTGATTTTGCTAATGTATATCAAGCTTATAAACATGCTACATTTGAAAATTAAAATTAAATAAATAGTAAAAAATAGTAACAAAAACGTTACAACCTAAGAGAGTAAGGGTACTCTTTGGGGGTCACAAAATGAGAACACAAGTTATAGACCACTAAAATATTGATAGACTAAGGGAGCACTGTAAAACATTAGACAATAAATCAACATAAGGTGGACGATAGCGTTTCAAAAGACATGAATGGTAAAAGGGGAAAAATCTCGAGAAGCTTCTGCAATGTGATGTTAAATGATTTCCCAATTAGGGTTGGAGGTGAAACGACGATGAAGGCTAGTTGGTATACCAAACGGACCATCAATAAGAAAGTGTTCATTAGCTGCTCCTTCCCTTGCTCATAACTATATATAATCATTTGTTACACCATTGCTACATGCTTCTTAGGCGAGATTTACCGAATTAGTACAGATTAGAAGATCGTCAGTCAAGTTCAGTCCAGGTAAGAGATCTTGTTCTTTTTCCCTTTAAACGCCATCTATCTCCCAGCTTATTAGTTGTTCTCTTGCATTCCTTATGATTAATTGCATCAAAACCTCAGTCGAATGTCCTTTGTGCTAGAATTTTCTCCAATTTCTTTCTTTCCATAATTCCTAAGAGATTATGGCAAGAATCAACACTTTCCACTTTCAAAGTAAGGTGTTAGCTTGAGCTTGAGTGAGGTTAAAAACTATCTCCATTAGGGAATTTGATAGTTCAGTCCAACAAAAGTGTTCTTTGATTAAATTCCAAATTGATTTAGAAATAGGGTAAAGAAAGAACAAATGCTTCCTAAGCTCCAGGTCTTCCTTGCATAAACAACAAGTCCCATCCAAATTAATTAAGTAGTAAAGTCTGTCCATTATAGCAATTTTGTTCTTAATCACTAACCTTAGGAAAAAGATGTGTTGGGTCTTAAAAAGTTATTCCAGATCACTCTAGCCGGAAGGCACATCTTGTTCTAAACTATAAATCCATTTCTTATAGGTTTTACTAGAGAGTCTCTCGATAGGAACTCCAATCCAAAAGTAGATATCCTGAGAATGAGGATCTGGAGCATAGGAAAGTTTCAGTTACTGAATAGCTTGTGGAAACTACAGCCACTCATTGTGGTTAATTAATACAACAACTTTCACCTTATTATCCAATCCAACAAATGGTAAGACAACATCAGGGTTTTAGGATAGGGGGCCAACAACTATTTAGTCATCATACCATAAAAAGATGATTTCCCATCTCCTATTTTGCAACTAACATCATTTACCACTTCATCCCATTTTCTTTAAAAGATGACTAAGAAACCAAGAGAAGGAAGGTCTATATGATAGAGACCATATACTGTTTCCCTTTAAAAATAACTATGAAGCCATCTCATCCATAGAGAATCTTTATCTTGAACCACTCATCAATGTCTTTTAATCAAAAAAGTATTATTGGCTACCCTTAAGAGATGATATCCAACCCTCTTTTCTCCTTAGGTTTACATAAATAAGCCCATTTAACTTTAGGAAGACTTGGATTTCCATTTGCCTTACCCCATAAAAATTCTCTCGATATTTGCTCCATGGATTTGATTAACTTCCTTGAAGAAGGAAAGTGTGAACTCCAATATAAGTGGAGGGAGCATAAAATGGATTTAATTAACTAAGCTTTACCTCCAAAGGAAAGAAATCTATTAGTCCATTTACTAATTCTCTTCTGAATTGTTTCAATGAGTGGTAGACATTCATTGAAGAATAGTCTTCTAGTATTTATAGGAAGACCAAGATATTTCAAAGGAGGAATTATCCATTTCATAAGTTCTATAGACATGAAGGATATCCTTTTAGGGGTAAACAATTTTGCATTCCTGCATGTTTTATTAGAGAGTTGCTTGTTAGAGAATCACATAGTGGATGGTTAATGGGGCACTTTGGTGTGCAAAAGACCTTAGAGATGTTTAGAGAACATTTTTATTGGCCAAATATGAGAAGATATGTGGAAAGAGTTTGTGTCAAGTGTATTGCATGTAAACCAGCTAAGTATAAGTCTATGCCTCATGGTTTGTACACACCTTTACCTATACCTATTGAACCTTGGACTAATATATCTATAGACTTTGTATTGGGTTTACCTGGGATTAGGAAAGGTAGAGATATCATATTTGTTATTGTGGATAGATTCAGTAAAATGGCTCACTTCATTGCTTGCCAAAAAAACAGATGATGCAACAAACATTGCTAATATTTTCTTTAGAGAAGTGGTACAGCTTCATGGTGCGCCAAGAACCATTGTTTCATATAGGGATATTAAGTTCCTAAGTCACTTTTGGAGAGTTTTGTGAGGAAAGTTGGGAACTAAATTTTTATTTTTTACTACATTTCATTTATGAATTGATGGGCAAACTGAGGTAGTTAATAGGACTTTAGGAACCATGTTGCGTGCAATTGTTTGGAAGAACTTGAAAACTTGGGAAGATTGTCTACCATTCATTAAGTTTGCATATAATCATTTTAAATATTCTTCTATAGGTTATTTTCCATTTGAAATTGTGTATGATTTTAATCCATTATCGTGTTAGATTTTATGTCTTTACCTTTGATTGAGATTGCTAGTTTAGATGCCAAGAAGAAATACATAAGAAAGCACATGAATAGATTGAAAAAAAGAATCATATGTATGCACAAAAAGCAAATAAAGGAAGAAAGCAAGTTATCTTTGAACCGGGTGATTGGGTTTGGGTGCATATGCAAAAAAAAAAAGGTTTTCAAAAAAAAGGAAGTCAAAACTTGATGCAAGGGGTGATGGACCATTCCAAGTGTTAGAACGCATCAATGACAATGCATACAAGATAGACTTGCCAGGTGAGTATAATGTTAGTACTACTTTTAATGTTTCTGACTTATCTTCTTTTAACTTCCATTCAGATTCAGGACTAATCCTTTTAAAGAGGGAGGGAATGATGTGAGCATGATCATGACACTTTGTAAGAAAAATGGAACCAAAGATGAGCTAGTAATGCTTGAGGGACTAATAATAAGATCAAGAGCTAAAAAGTTCCAAAAAATGCTTCAATCTTACATGGGCATAATTGTAGATGACATAAAATCTCAAGAGATAATCAGGGCCAATGACATTATAACTAATCAAGTTAGACAGAATGTGCAATAAGAATTTCATTTTTGTTTAATTAATTATTTTAGGTTAGAAGCATAACTTTGGGCAGCTCATTCATTGTGTTTTAGGCTTATTTTAGTAAGACAAACTTTCATTAACTTTCAACTCATTTAATTTAAATATTTTAAGTTTAACGGACTATATTTTAAAAATATTAGTTTGGGCTTTAGTTATTTTGATGGAAGACTCATGTTTAAAGATATTTTACATAGTTAGGGTTTCTTTCTTTTCAAGGGGTATAAATACATCATAATAAACATTGTTTAGGGATTATTGATGAATAAAGTTTCTCTGTTGGCTTGGCCAAATTTTTTGGGGGAGGATTGCTTGCCGTCTTCTATTGCATCAAGAATATAATTCTTATCAAGGTAATTACTTGTGGCGAATTTCTATTCTTGTTTTCAAATCAACGTAATTATATGTGTTTCCTTTCATATAATTGATTTCGGGTTTATTAGGGTTGGAGATTTCTTCTTGTTCATATTATATCCAAAGTGTGTATTTAAAGGGTTTGGGGTTCTTTAGCCTTGGGTTCTGCATTAGTATCCTTTATCATCATCCCATAGCGCATAGGCTTCTTTATCACGGATGACATTATCACCAACATCCATCATATGTTACATACAATAATTAAAGCTTAAACGTAAATATGGACAATTGAAAATGGAATTCACAAAGAATAATAACAAAGTTAAAATAAAATTTTAATAGAGTATTAACAAGGCTATAAAATTTAGGTTAAAATTGAATATTTTTAAAATCTTATAATTTAAAAGACGTTTGAGATTAAATTGAATTTTACACGTTAATTATGATTCAAATTAACCCTTTTACTTAATATAAAAAAGTCAGTAGAGTTACAAATAATTATGAAATTTTTATGAGATGCTTCCTCTTCAAATTATGTGATTTTCATTTATTTATAAAAATTTAAAAGTGTTCCATAACATTAGTTTTAGTGATCTATATTAGCTTATAAGTGGTTATATAAAATTTTTATTAAATTTCCTTAATTTATAAAATCAATCATAAATTATAAATCGTTAATTAAATGAAACAATAAATAAAGATAAGAATTATTCCTAAAATAAAATTGTGTCTCTTTCAGTGGCCTTATATATGCTTATATAAGAAGGAACAAATAATGAGTTTAAGAAGCTTCCCATGTCATGGATAGACTCAATCTCTCATATATGGACTTGAAGAAAACAAGATAACAATCAAGCCTTTTGATGTTGTTATTTGGTTTAATTTAATGAATATAGTTTATTGATTGTTCATTTGACTCTTGCAAGGCCCCAGCTTTCTATATAAATAATCATTCAAAACAAAAACGTGGAAAAAGAATAGTGGTAATTAATTATAAAGAATTAAACAAAGCTACTACCTGTGATGCATATAATTACCTAGAAAAGACTATATTATCAATAAACTCAAAGGACATCACTGGTTTACAACACTAGATGCAAAATCAAGTTATTGGCAATTAAGACTACACGAAAACACAAAATCATTAACTACCTTTACATGTCCACCACAAAAACATTATCAATGGAATGTATTACCTTTTGGATTAAAACAAGCTCCTAGTATTTATCAAAGATTTATAGACAACAATTTAGAAAGATTAGAAGAATTTACTTTAGCTTATATTGATGACATTATTATCTTTCCGAACAAAGATAAAGAAGATCATTTTAACAAGGTTAAAGAAGTCCTCACTATATGCAAATATAAAGATTAATTTTAAGTAAAAAGAAAATTAAATAAGCATAACAAAACATCGAATATTTAGGTATAGAATTTCATAATGGATTCTTAAAATTACAACCTAATATCCTTAAAAAAATATGTCATTTTCTTGATAAGTTAAAAAATATAACTGAAGTCCAAATATTTCTTAGATTATTAAATTATATTTCAGAACAAGCATTTCTTAAAAATCTAGCTAAATAAAGAAAAAAGTTACAACTCAAATGTAGCACTAAAACTCAATGGACATGGATAGACAAGGACACAACGACAGTACAATTGTAAATATTTACTAAGATTTACCAGCATTGTATAATTATAATAATAAAGACACATTACTAGTACAAATTGATGCAAGTATAGATACATGGGTTGGGTGCCTTCTGGCATAACCACCTCAATCAAAGAATTATCTCTTATGTAAATATATCAATGTGACTTTTAATCTCACTAAAAGGAAATATCATATCTATGAAAAAGAAACACTAGTATGTATCAAAACATTAAGGAAATGGAAAATTAACCTATTATATGTCAAATTTTTTATTCAGACAGATTCCAAGTATTTATGTGGATTTAGTAATATAATATTAAAACAAATTATAATCAAGGTCATCTTATTCGATGGCAATTAGAATTAAATCGATATAATTTCAAATATAATAAATAAAATCTTCAGCTAATAGTCTTGCAGATACATTAACCAGAGAATGGAAACAACTATCCTAAGCTTGAAGGATTCACTCAACAAAAAGGAAATCGAATTATTGGATTTACAACAAGAAGTCAGAGCTATTACTAAAGAAATAAATTAGTTAAGAGCAACTATTACTCTTTTGAAAAAACAACAGTTCTTTATTGAACCAACACCAAGTGTATAACCAAATATTCAACCTATCACACCTCAAAAAATTACCCAATTAACTTTACTCCATACTCTAGAACCCAATATTTCAACCACTCACCCATTATCCAGCACAGTTGTATCTACCTCTCAAAAAAAAAAAAGAAGATTACAAAGAATCCAAAGTTTATGTCATCTTCAATGGACCCATGGCTGGAATATATGATGAATGGCATAAAGCAACGATCCACATTAATAACAAGCCTTCAATTATTCATCACAATTATACAAATTGTACTGAAGCAGAAAAAGCCTTAGCAGAATTCAGAGAACCTTCCTTAAGACCTCAATATAAGCAAGCTCTTAAAAAACAGCCATCTATCTAAAAAATGAAACCTTTAGGAAATCGATTAGTCTCGAAAAAAATAAATGTTGTCCCTACCAGAGCACTCAAAGAAGAAATGAAAAAGATCACTTCAGAAATTTTCTATGATTGCTTTCAAGCACTTAATGAGTGGAAAGAAAACCAAAAAATATTCCAACACTATCCTCAAAATCAAGGTAGATATGGACCTAAAGCTATTATATTTCCATATACAGACCCACTCACTACCTACCTCTTTTTTCAAATGGGGTTAGTAGACATTATTGATCTAACAAATTTAAACACCCTCACAAAATTCCTAGTAAGATTTGTTTTGGCAATTAAAAATTACAAAGAAAGATTTGCCAAAGACCGAGAAATGTTTATCAAAGTCTTTAGTAATTACCCCATTTTTAAGTAAGCAAAAAGTCTTAAAGAAACTGAAGTTCATATATCTAAAATTGCATATGTACAAATTGGAATCAGCAACGGTATGTATCCACCAATAGATACTCCTCCCAATTATGAATTCAACTGGGATCTAGTAAATTAGTTTAATTTGCAATGTCTCGAAGGAGTTTATCAACAATGTTTAAAAATCAATCCTGAGTCTTTATTCAAGATAAACTATAGAGGAACAAATGTTAATGACATCTACAAAGCACCAATTTCTCCAGAGTCATTCCAGTTAATCAAACAATTTGAAGTATCTTTTTCAACTCTCACTAGAGTATTTATTGAACTATCTAACTAATATAAACAAGCCTTATGTCAACAACTACATCAATATTCATAACAGCATTGTCAACAGTGTCCCTCAACATCCCAAAAAGAAAAAGAAAAAGGAAAAGAAGATAGCTCATCTGAAGATATAATCATTAAAGAATAAAAATCTTCAACATATAGGCACCTGTCGGCCATAATTTGTAATTAGTCAGGCCACTTGTCGACTATCAACAAAAGTAGATTCTTTAAGATCTGCTTTTTTTTAAATCTTTTGCTTGTATCTTTTGCTTTTGCCTTTTACTTTTGTCCTATTAGACTATAGTATACATCCTTGGTCTATATAATGTAAGAACTGAGTCTCACTCAGATATGAAAAAATAAACTCTCAGTTAATTATATTCCTAATCAAACTCTCTTAATCTTAAAGCCTTTAGATTGGCGTTCAAGAGAAAACAAGAAAACCAGGTATGTTTAATTGTGTTTTTAGATTTTCATCAACATTATTTATCTATTTCAATTTAATCTCTTAAATTATCTTATTAAAGCCTATTTGTACTATTTGTAGAAATTTTCATCTAGCAATATTACATATTGAACGAAAAATTTCATTTAGTAATAAACTTATTCAAATTCAGACGCCTATAATTATTTCAAACAAACAGAGGCTTCTGAAACTACTCTTTCCAAATTTGAAGATATTCCTATATTGTAATAGAGAAACCTATAACCAAGAAAAACTAAAATTAAAACAACTCTATACACAATTTCAATAACATTATAAAATCCATTATTCATGAATAATTGTCCTATTTGTCAATTTATGTCAACTTTATTTTTAATGCATAACTCTACAATTTGTAATCAATTATTAACAGAAATTATTCATTTAGAAACTTTAGTCATTGAATCTAAATCAGAAAAAGAATATTATGAAAGATGTTATAACTATCTACAATTTTTATTATTAATAATAATGGTCTAATTCCCATAAAAGAACAATTAAATACTACAATTAATATTTATAATTCACATAATCAAAATTTAATCTTTAAATATAATCAACTTACTGAACATCAAAGAATCTGTCATTAAACATAATCAACTCAAAATGATTGAAATAATTCAAAAATCTAATAATAATAATAATAATAATAATAATAATAATAATGTAGACAATTTAGAATTAATTGAATCAACGAGAGTTTTTCATATTAATACCTATTATCCTAAGAAAAGCAAAAACAAATCGCAAAAACACAATTAAATTTAAAAGATGGACAAGATATTACACACCATCCATTCAAAAATTTAATCAATAGAAAAAATATTATTTACTAAGGAAAAATTATACATGAAGTGCCTATCAGAATAGATCAATGTAATGGACATATTCGCATCAGTCTAATAGATCAAAAGCAAATTTATAAATAGTTACAAAATATTTTTGAAGAAAAAAGACAAAAAATTGGATATATACATCTTTCAACCATTCAGATTTTATTAAAATCTACTTTTCAAGAAGGAATTGATTCTCCCATTAGAATGGCTCTAACTGACGAAAGAATGACTGGTTTAAAAGACCAAATTATAGGAATCATAAATGGAAATTTAGCTTATGGAAAAATCAATATCATGAATGAAAATTTAGCTTATGGAAAATCAAGTTTAATACCCATCTTAAATTAAGAATTCCTTTCCAATCTCAAAATTTGGATAAAACAATTACTATAGCCTATAAATTTTATCGCAAAAATTTAATTACAATAAGATAATATCCTTTTTCAATTACTTATCAAATTAGTTATGCTGTAACTAATTCTCATCATAGTATTGAATTTAAAAATATAGATCGAATTTGATCAATTATTTAATAATGTAGCTAAAGTAGGAATAAATCTAAAAATTAGTTTAAGAGAATTATCAAATTTCAATTATCCTATAAAATTACAAAATATATCTAGTTCTCACGATATACCTCGTTTATCTTTAAGCGAAAGTAGATTATTTAAACAAGAATCTAACCTTTTAAGATCGTATTCAACAAGATTAGAAAAACTTATTAGATTTACCGAACTTGGAATATCTAATAAAGAAACAAACAAAAATTTAGAATTACTAGTTGATGAATTAATTGATATTAGAAAACCACTTCAAGAATTAAAAAAAATCATTTTCAGAATACTTTATGAGTGTTAGTAAACAATTATCTGAATTATTAGACAAATAACTTAATATTAAAAATCAATTAAAAGAAATAATACAATTATCAAATCAAAATTATCGATCACAACAAGTTCATGAAATCAAAGAAGTTTATAGAATATTATAATCTTTACTTAAATGTTATGAAAAAATTAATTAAAACAATATTTTCAATTGATGAAAAATTAAAAAATAGAAAATCTAATAATAAAAATATTAGTCCAAATATTGGTATTTTACACTTGTTGCTCCAAATTATCCATGTTTACGTAATAGCGTTGTGATTCTTCTTATTATTTTGTTAATCCATTCGAATTGCGTGTTGGGTCAACTCAACATTATGTCTGAGTCTGACTACGTATATGATAAATTGGAATGTTCAATCTTATATCTTGACGTTTCAAAATTTAAAGAAAATAGTTGAAAATAAAATTATGATTTTTTTTAGTGAAAAGTATTATTTTCTAAAATAACAATTTTAATATGTAATTCATTTATAAAACCCCCAGACACCCTGCGGCCAACGTCGTCCGAATCGCCACCTCCGCTACTGACAAGCCCCAAAGGCCGTCGTCGATATGAGGCACAACCCTTCACCCATCTCCAAGTCCACAAATCTCCAACTCCATGAAGAACCCGACCCGATAACCAACAGACCCGCTGCCACGATGTTGTCGACCCGAAAAAAAGGAATCGGACCACGAGCATGGCTAGTACTGGACTCCACTGGCCAGTCCCAGATAGTGGACGCCGGAAAGCACGCCATCATGCGCCGGACGGGCTTGCCCGCTCGCGATCTTCGGATTCTGGACCCGCTTTTGTCATACCCATCTACGGTTTTGGGTCGAGAGAAGGCGATTGTTATTAACTTGGAGCATATTAAGGCGATTATCACTGCCCAGGAGGTTCTTTTGTTGAATTCTAAGGACCCTACTGTGGCTCCGTTTGTTGAGGAGTTGCAGAGGAGGATTTTATGTCATTATCAAGCTACCAAAGCTGAGGTGAGGTTCTTGTGGTGTTTAAAGTTCGTAAGTTTTGTAGTTGTGATGATTGGATTATCGATTTTAGTTGTTTAGTGTATAGAGATTGAATTTTGATGCGGGTTCGTCTTTTTTTTTCCAAGGGCTGAGTTTATTGTTGGATTGTATAGTTTAGTGTATTGTTACTGCAGATTTTGTTGTATACTGAGTAATTAATTGAGAATCTGATAGTTCGTGTCAGCTTGATGAGTTCTATCAAATTATCAATATTTATTCCTACCTTACTTTGTGTGTGGCAAACTGAAGAATGGAACTTCAAGTGGAAAAGGCCCATCATTGTGGGTATAAATTTTCAATTCTCTGTCTTTTGTACAGGAGGGTAACGGTCCTGATTCGAACTGGACAAACTTATATTATCCGGATGAGAGTCAGTCCAGAATCACAAGTCCTAAAGGTGGTTCAGGTGGCTTTTCACAATTCCAAAATTGTGATGATGGGGGTAAGGCAATTGGAAAGCAGGCTCCTGAAAATCGAGACGGGTTTAAAGTTCTTCCATTTGAGTTTGTTGCTTTAGAAGCGTGTCTTGAGGCTGCTTGCAGCTGCCTAGAGAATGAGGTGGTTATCAATTTTTAATATTTTACTTAGAAGATGCAGTAATGCCCTTTGTTGATTCGTTAATCAACTTCTTGACAATTTCTAAGCTTATTTCCCAATATTGAGTTTCTATGACATTGTCTTTCTCACTTATCTAACCAGGCTAAAACACTGGAGCAAGAGGCCCATCCTGCATTGGATAAACTGACTTCAAAAATCAGTACTCTCAACTTAGAACGTGTTCGACAGATTAAAAGCCGTTTGGTTGCAATAAGTGGCCGGGTTCAAAAGGTTGGGTGATTTTGACATGGTTTGATACACTTCTATTGTCATCTGGTCCAGTCAGTTGATACAAATTAAACCCTTGTGCTTGTTATTGCAACTCTATTTAACTACTTATGATTTAAGCACAATTTACTGTTTGTGAGCTTGTTTATTGTTAGACTTAATTATTTATTCATCACTTTTCAGGTTAGAGATGAACTGGAGCACTTGCTAGATGACGACGAAGACATGGCCGAGATGTATCTGACTGAAAAGTTGATGCAGCAAAACCTTGAAGATTCTTCCACTTCCTCTTTGAATGAGAATGATAACATGAATGAAGAGGATCTTCAACCAGCCTTCGGTGACAGGTATCAACACTTAAATGATGCAATTCTCTCTCTCTCTCTCTTTTTTTTTTTGGTTATATCATCGTATAATAACAATCCCCTATCCTTTTGCAACAGGATTCCTGAAGACTCATTTGAAGCTCGTGGAGCTTCTACTAGCTATGAAGCTGATATTAACAATGTGGACAACCCACATGATCATTTTAGTTTATCCAATGAACTTTTGGGTGACAGCCATGGGACTCACACAAGTACCACTCGAAGTTTTGTAAGCAAGCACTTTAATGTAGAAGAGCTGGAAATGCTCTTGGAGGCATACTTTGTACAAATTGATGGGACATTGAACAAACTATGTACGGTAGGTATCCCTTTTTTTGTAAAATTTCTGTAATATAGGTACTAAATTTGCTTATCAATCTGAACTTTAATCCTGACTCAGTTTCTATATTAATGTGCTTTTCTTGTCGAGGAGCTTGTGACCCTAATTGGAGACTATTACCATTGGTTTAAAGTTTTCTTGTTGGAGCTTACTGCCTCTACGAGTATAAATATATGACCTTTGCAAATGGAATGTTTCAAGTACTATGTCTTCCTAAAGGCTAACATAAGCTTGATTTAGAGCCAAATTTGTGACACGGAGAAAAAGCATACAAATCTTTGATTATCACTTGCGAGATAGCATCTTCTTGAAATTGTGAGCCTGTTTGCTGATGTATTAACAAATTCTGCTGCAGTTTTATGTCAAATTCAACTGACTTTTATTCCAGTAATTGCTTTATAGAATTCTACCTATTTACATAGTGATTGTTTGATATTAGTTTGAATCATGTGTTTCAATTCTATTTAAGGCATTTATTGTTGCTCTTTTCTGTGGTTCCCTCTTAAAAGCTAAGGGAGTATGTAGATGACACGGAGGATTATATCAACATAATGTTGGATGACAAACAGAACCATCTCCTTCAAATGGGTGTCATGTTAACGACGGCAACTCTAGTGCTGAGCTGCTTTATTGTTGTTGCTGGTATTTTTGGCATGAATATCAACATTGACATGTTCAAAGAATCTGTGGATACGGGGATGCCCAAGTTCTTATGGACTGTTGGTGGAAGTGCCACTGGGAGCATATTCCTTTATGTATTTGCTATAGCCTGGTGCAAGCGCAGGCGATTATTAGAGTAAATTGAGTTGTTCAATTTGTGTGTTATGAGAACTCTCTCCTGATAGTAAACATCTGTTTCAGGATTTTGTGGACTATACTTTTTAGAAGAAAAAGATAAGCTTTCAGAAAATGCATGTACATTTAGTACTTTTGAATTTTTATGTATTTTGGTTCAGTATATGACAAATATACAGTTTGTTGATCCTACAGCCTTCTCATGTCTCACCCATATCTTAGGCTTTGAGGATGATTATTGTAGTTCATTTGCTTTAGCTGCGTTTTGTGGCAATCCTTTAGTTAAAATAATAGCATATTTAAGAACCAATACTGGCTCATAAATGCAAAGTTGCAATAATGTTGCTTTACCACCAATCTTTGAGTTTGGCTCTTGCACCTATATACAAGGTGTTGCAGTCTGAACATCTATGCAGTAGCTAAGGAACAAACTGTACGAGATTATGGTGGCAAAAGTTGCATTCCTTTTGGCTTTTGGAGAATTAGCAATCTCCATTAAGACTAATTTGGAGTACTGTTTAAAACTTCTCTAAAATCTTCTATCTAAAATTCCTCTCTCCAGCAAAAATCTTTTTCGACAATTCAAGCCTCTTCCACTTTTCTTTTTTTAATCTTTTTATTAAAAAACGTAAAAATAGTAATACGATTAAAATTGTCTAAGTCAGCAACAGGTACATGTATAGTCTTAATCAGCACAACACAGCAAAATTTCTACACCAAAAAATTATTTCAATTTAGTTTAAGGTATTTTATCATCATTATATTTTTTAAAGCATTTCTTGATCTTTAACATAATTTGGCTATAGTTTCCTATTATGAAGTATTTATCATTGTAGTTGCATTGTTTAGTTAAATTACTCGAACCTAGGTTGTTATTTCTTTATTAATCTATTTGAATAATATCTTATGTAATTTGAATTAGTCTTGCATTAAATACATTTTGTTCTAGTATTCTATTTCATCTTCTCTCTACTATCTTAGTTCTTTTCACATATAACAATTTCTATCAGAGTCAAGTTCACATCTAGATGGCCACTGAAAACTTTGTTCAACCCTTAATCCCTTACTTTAATAGACACTATCCGGGTTATAAGTATTTAAATGTGGGTCAAATTGAGGTCTTTGATTAAGATTATTTATAACATGAACTTGATCATTACCTTGATCTTGGGCAAAAGGGTTACCAACTTGACAATTAACAGATAAATGATCAATAGAACCACAGGTTTCACATGCAGAAGCAGAATTACTAGTATTCACAAAATTGACATTCAAACGATCTAACCTGTGAGTCATGGCATCAACTTTAGCAGAAAGTATCATGAGTGCATCAACATCATACTTACCTGGAGTGCGTTTTAGTGCTCCTCGTTCATTGGACCATTGGTAATGATTGAGAGCTATCTATTCAATGAGATTGTATGCATCAGCATATGTTTTATTCAAGATTGCTCCACCAGCTGCAGCATCGATTAAAGTTCTCATTGATTGGCGTAAGCCATTATAAAAGTTATGAAGGATCATCTAAGATGGTAAGCCATGGTGTGGACACAAACGAAGTAAATCTTTATAACGCTCCTATGCTTCATACAGTGTCTCATCATCTTTCTGCGTAAATGTTGAAATTTGATTCCTGAGATATGTCGTTTTGCTTGGAGGGAAATACTTAGCTAAAAATGTCCTTGAGAGTTGATCCCAAGTAGTAATTGAGCCAGCTAGAAGTGAATGTAGCCATGCTCTTGCCTTATCCCTTAAGGAGAATGGAAAAAGGCGGAGTCGAATGGCATCAGGAGTGACTCCATTCAT
>JANVCQ010000232.1:39487448-39505634 GCA_025531925.1 Erythroxylum plowmanianum
AGGCAACTGAAAGGAGATGTTAGTGACATGTCATACTACCTTCACCCATCTAATAATCCCAAAATAGTGATTAGTACGATTAGGGTCGTTACTAACATTTTTTAGGCCCTGGACAAAGTAAAAAAAGGATCCAATAAATCAACAATGTATAAATATGTAAATTTTTAAAAACATATTTTTTATCATTAAAGAGGCTACCTTAAGCCCCTCATTATGAAATAATTGAAGAATTTAATGAGTTGCATTAATTCTTAAGATTAAGATTAAGAGAACAACTAAAAGAAATCAAATGAAAAAAATATGTAAAGAAAAAAAGAAAGATAAGAGAATTTGTCTCATTTTGCTCTTTATGAGTGTCAAGAGTCAGTTGAACCTTATTTTGTTTCATTTTGATCTTTGTGAGAGTCAAAAGTGAGCTATATTTTATCTTATTTTATGTTTTAAGGGCTAAGAGTGGGCCTTATTTTGTTCTTTATAAGAGTGAGCCCTAGGCAAGTGCCTTACCTGCCATTACCTAGGGCCGAGCCTAAGTACGATACAATGATATCATTTATAAAGCGGCAGGAAGAAGGTTACAGAATAAGTATAATTCTTTTTTTTTTGAACTTCTTGTGTTGCATATTGCATTGACCTAATGCTGGAGAATATAAGAGATCTTAAGTATTTTCTTATTATTGATGAGACTATGCAGAAAGCTAAAAAAGTGACCAAGTTCATCTATAATTATGCATGGGTGTTGAATTTAATGAGAAAGGAATTTACTAATGGTAGGAATTTATATCGTCCTGTTGTGATGAGATTTATAACAAATTTTTTTATCACTTCAATCTTTTATGACGATAAAGAAAGAGTTAAGATAAATGTTTACAAGTGACAAGTGGGTTGCATCTCAGCATGTTAGGTCTAATGTTGGAGTGGAGGTTTCCAGAATTATACTGAAAGATAGAGAATTTTGATCTCAATGTCAATTTGTTATCCGTATTTGTGAGTCTTTGGTGAGGGTGCTTCACTTAGTTGATAGTGAAGCAAAGGCAATAATGGGATATTTTTATAATGTCATAGAAAGGACCAAGGGCAATCAAGATTAATCTGAAATATAGGCCTTATTTGTACACATCGTATCTTGCAACCATCAAAGAAAGATGGGAAAGACAACTTTCTTCTCTGTTGTGTATAGTAAAGAAATTATATTCACTATTACAACAATTGTTGGCCATGAAATGATACAAGATCTCTTGAGCTAACAGATGGAGCTTTATAAGCAGTGTGGTGGGAATTTTGGATTGCCAATTGTTATTGACAAAGAGCAAAACTTTTTCTAAGTATTAGTTGTTTCCTTTTTCTTATTTGTTGAAAATTAATTATCACTTTATTTTATTTATAACGCTATTTTTGTTATCATATAACATACAGTTTCTTGGTGGAATCAGTTCGAAAGTGGTGTTTTAGATTTGCAAAAGTTTGCAATTTGAATTTTAAGTCAATGTGTGAGTGCAACTGATTGTGAACAGAACTGGAGCATGTTTGAATTCATCCATTCCAAGAAAAGGAATAGATTGAATCACAAGAGATTGAATGACTTGGTATTCTTTTGTTACAATTTAAACCTTTGGGAAAGATATGTTATTATCATTATTAATTTCGATATAATTTCTTATAATTTTCTATTAATTAAATTTTATTGTTTACTAGAAGTCTTAATAGCACAAGTAGTTCAACAAATCCAATTTCTATTAATAATATTGATTTTTTGGTAGATTGAGTTTCTGAGGAACCAGATTTGATAAATGTGAATAACTTGGAATATAATCTTGGTTGGGAAAGCATTGACATGTCATTTGGTGCATTGAATTTAAATGATGATGATGATGATGAGACTTCTCTTAATGATGATGATTTTGTACCAAATGATAATTGGAGTTAGTGTTACAATGTAGTTATAACGGGTATCCTTCCATAGACAATTGAATGAAGTTCTAAGTTTTTATTTTTTTTCTTCTTTAAATTTTACTTATATTTGATGTATATGTTAAATTATATATATGTAATGTAATTGTAAATGTTTTTGTTATAGGTTTCATTTCTAATTGGTTGATTCTTCATCATGAACTCTTATCATAAATTGTAACAGTTTGAGAGTTAAGAACATTTATTATTCTTTTTTTGATATTTTCATGTAATTATTTTTTATGATATGATGAAATTGTAATATTTTAAATACTTTGTATTGTTCTTAATTTTATATTTATATGATGATAGTTGTCTTTTTATATTAATTGTGGTTATTATTTATATGTGAAATATCTGAAAATTATTGTTATTTCATATTAATTGTGGTTATTATTTATTATTATAATTTTTAAAAACGGCGTTGATTTAAACTTATAAAGTATATTGTATAATAGTACAATATAATAATAGACTATTTTGTAATTTTAAAAAAATTTAGAAACTATTTTATAAATTTAAAAAATTATCCAAAATAATACCTGATATTGATCGGTATGAATACAATATCATATCAGAACATGATTCAATACCAAATTTGATACGATATTTATAATATTGGTTAGGGCTTGTGGGAAACGAAGTGAGTGGGGCGGGTTGAAATATCCTATTTTTGTTAAGATATTTCAACCCTGTACTACTTAATTTAGTTCATATATATGTGTAATTAGTTTACATATTAGAGTAGATTTTATATAAATATATGAACGGTATTTAATAAAATAAATATGGAATTGATTAACCCACGCAGATGACTTCACGTAATAATTACTTTGATGTTACAGGCAAAAGTGACAATGCATTGACCAATAACCATAAGATATTTTAAAAGTAATCAAGTGGTCCTGTCTTACCACGTTCAATTTCTTGGAGAGGAATCAACAGTTTGTTTATGCCAATATCGGGAATCGTTACAATGAAAAGGTATCAACGCCGTGGTAACAGCCGTGCTTAGTTGATTAAGACCTGTCATTTGTGCTAATCCCGTATGTTCCTCGGAGAGAAACGAAAAGAGCTCTCTCGCGGACAGTCTAAGTTCGGGCTTTTATATACTACAAGTGTCTCTATATGGCATCAGGAGCTTCTCAACCACGATGCGCCGTTACTTTAGTTTGGTAGTTTTTTTTTCTCTTGTAAAAAAAAAGCTCTCTTATAATTTTATGAAAAAAATCAAAATAAATCCCCTCACAGACATTAATTATTAATTCTAGAACACGTGATATGGGATAGTTGAGATAACAAATTGTATATGTGAAATATATGAATTTAATTATTTATTAAATTTATGTATTATTGTTTATATTATAATATAATATATTTATTTTATTTTATTTTTAATTTTTAATTATATATTTATTACTTTAATACAATATTGAATCAAGTTTTATTAAATTTTTATTGATTATATAATAATATTCATAAATAAAATTGCCAATTTCTTTTTTAATTTGTATTTTTATAAAAATTAAATTTATTAATTCATATTTTAAAAATATATAAAAAGTTTTAGCTATTAATATTTAATGATATATTTCATTTATAAATGTATTATTAATTATTAATAAGAAATAATATATTATTGATTATTAATTAAATAAATTAACATTATATATTTTAAAAAATTATAGCTCTGTTTGGCAATCAGCTGATTGCATTAACTGTTAGCTAATAGCTGATTTGACCAGCAGATGATATCAGTTATTTATTAAAGATATTTAATAAAATTAGTTGTTTAGTATTAGTTGTTTATGTATAAAACTTTAAAAAAATTATAAGGACATAAGTATTATTTCTTAGTATTTCTTCGAATATTTTCATAAGAATTTTAGAATTTAGATATTTAATTTTACAAAAAACTAAGTTTATAAATCTAATAAAAAACATAGAATAATAATAATAATAATAATAATAATAATAATAATAATAATAATAATAATAACTTTAAATTTAATTTAATATTTTTCTTTAATTTATAAATTAATTAAAACAAGTTTAGTAAATTAATCAATTTTTAAACTTTAAATTCTTACCTTATCTTCAATCTTTAAGATAAATTAAGTCTTAAAAAATTAATATCTTTTGATTTAGAATTATATTCTATAACATTATATTGTGTTATGTATTATGAAAGTTAATATATTATATTATCGTATTAATTGAAGCTTTGTTATCCATATTTATTTTAAATTCTATTTTATCATATAAGTTGATGTTGAAAATTAGTTAAATATTAGTATTTAAGAAATTATATGTTACTAAAAATAATTTATTCTAATAAAAAAATATTTTCATTGATAAATAATTCCAAAGTAATATATCTTTGTTAAAAATTCATTTTGAGAAATTAAAATAAGTTGTTGAAATTAAAATAAATTATTCCACATATATAATATATTGTATAATTTATTTACATTTCACAAGCATTCTCTTAAAAAATTTATTATAAATATGCAAGATATTTAATATTGCATTAATATGGTGGGCTAATATAATAATAATAAAATTAATCAATTTCTAAATTTAATTTAATGTTTTTATAATTTTATAAATTAATTAAATAATTATAATAAATTAATCAAATTTTAAACTTTAAATTTTTTATCTTAAAAATTTTATTTAAAAAATTAAAATAAACAAAAAGCAAAAAACAAAAAATCAATGCCGTGACAGAAGTGTCACACCTGTGACTTAAATGTAAAACCAAAAAAAGTGTCCGCCCACGATAATTACTTTGGTTTCATTTGTATTTTTATTTTAATTTAATTTTTATAAAATTAATAATAATATAATTAAAATTAAAAAATAAAAAATAAAATAAAAAAGCTCACATGTCCTGTCACGTGACAGTTACATTTTAAAAGCAAAATAAAGAGTATTATTGACTTTTGCTTATTACATTTTTAAGCAGCTGAGGGAAATGTTTCTGTACTACAGCGTTTTTTGTTTTACAGATTGAGTTAAATCTCAATAAGTCATTTAGTTTTATACGGTCAATTAATTAAAAATTTTGAAATTACTAAAAATCAGCTTATAAGGAGTCCGGTATGCTTTGGCATCAGTTTTAACATCTGTTTCTTAAATTAATTATACACTCATAACTTACTTTCCCCAGAAAAAATAACAAAATGGTGTTGAGTTCTTAGCTGTCAACCGAATGTGCGTGTCCTCGTCTCTTGGCTTCACGTCACCTTGCTTGCTAGTTGCTAATGCTACCTAACCGGTTGGTTCCAAGTTCCAACAGATTTCACGTGCTGAATAAGCTTATTCAAAGTTTTGCCTTCAATTCCGAATTAGTCATCCAAATTCTAAATTTAAGGTTTTCTAATTTTAAATTGTAATAATTAAATATATTATGGAATTTTTTTTACTACTAAATGATTAATGGTAATGACTAAAAAGATCTTTGTACACTTTTTTTAAATGTTTTTTTCTACTCCAAATGAAAATACAAAAAACCTTTGAAGTGCTTTCCTCCAAAAGTTTTTGGTAGAGGAAGAAAGAAATGAGTAAGAAATAAAAAAAATGATTGATAATATATTATGATTGGATCAACAATATTTTTATATTAATTTTTAAGACAATACTTTATTTCCCAATATAGTAAGAAAAGAAAGTATATTTATTTCCATTCTTCAGTATATTCATTATAATTCTTATTATCATTTCTTCAAACCAACCAAACACACCTTTAATGAAAATATATATCCCCAAATATTCAAAAAAAGCCTCCATTTTTTAGAACTAAGAAGAATTGATTTTAAAAAAATAAAGTTGAAAAGGAAAGATTTAATTAAAAAACTCATACTTTACTAAAATTTGGAATTATAACTTAAACTTAAAAAAGTTTTTTACTAAAACAGTGAAATACTCAAACTTTCAATTTTGTTCAATTATAGCCCAATATTAGTATTTTTGTTAATGTTGTTAACTTGACTTATCACATAAAACAGAAATACTAAACACTTATACACGTCAAACTTAATTAAGTTTAACTAATTAAATGTAACTAAATTACGTCGTTTTTGAATTGATATCCTTAAATCAAACTCGCTATTAAAATCGTTATAATTGAAAGCCCTAAATTAATTTGTTCTCGCACAGACAAAAAAAGGACATAAGGTGACAAATTAAGATTCATTCATATTGTTACCAATTATTTTGTTGTCGTCTTACACTAGCATGACGATGTCATTATCCTCTCGTACCCGCATGGTAGGGATTTTAATCCCATAATAATGTAGTTTAGATAAACTTAGTTAAGTTTGATACGAATGGATGTTTAGGATTTTTGTCTTATATATCAAGCCACGTTAGTAATGTTTTTTTTTTAAAAATCATTGACGAGAAAGGCAGAGACAAAACTAACCTAAGCCAACAAGCTTACCCCGTACACCCGGATCCTACTAACCTTTTACCATCAAAATCTGAACAAGCAAAAATATCTGAAACTAAAATGGAATCTAAACATGAAGGGCTAACACTCCAATATTGAAGGTTTGTATGTAATAAGGCTACACAGGCAAGTGAGTGAGCCGCCTTATTGACAATCCTACGTGTCCAATAGAAGGACAAGTGAAGGAAATGTCGCTTGAGTGAGAAACAGTCAAGGGCCAAAATTCCAATCTCAGAACTGTTTGAAAACGGAGCTAAAATAGCTTGGACAGCCGTCAAACAATCAGACTCCACAATGACACGATCAATTTGATTTTCTTTTAACCAAGATAGAGCTTCCCTTATTGACATAAGCTCCGCAAGGACTGGGTCAAGCAGAAAAGGGTAATGTCCGGAGATAGCAGCAACAAAGCAACCTCTATCATCCCTGAGAATGGCAGCAAAACCTGAGGCGTTCTTATCTGGAAAAACAGCCACATCAACGTTGCATTTCAGGAAACCCTCCGCTGGTCTAGTCCATCCAGTGTTGATAACTCGACCCTTTGCAGTCGGATCAGTAATCCTCTAGCACTCAAATAACAATGTTGGGATAATTTGTATTGACACTCAAATAACAATGTTGGGATAATTAATTTTGTAAACATTCTAATTTTTAATTTAGTGTTTAATTTTAAAATTTTTAATTAAATAACTAATTTTAATATTAATTCTATTTTACTGGTTTAATTAATAAAATATTTTTATCTATAATATTTAAACATTTATATAAAAATTAATAATCAACTAATATTCACGCGAATAAATTATTCAACGTATGAACCATACCTATAGCCTACAACTAATTATAATTCTTTTAAATTAAAATTAAAAAGAGGAAGGAAAGAAGAAAATGAAGGAAGCTTTTGGTTTGTGGTTTGTGGGATTTGCTTGAAAGGTGACATTGACATGCACAGGAATATGTACAGGAATATGCACACTTTCCTCGTAAATGTAATAAACTGAAAAGAAGACAAGAGCAGAGGGTAAGCTTGTTAGGTTTAGAAGCTAGTGATTTTACAATGGGCGTGCTATAGGTTTTGTCATTTGCTTTTGAGCTTGTTTATGCTATAGGTTTTCACTAATGATTGCCAATTCATGAATGTTCATGCCTTTCCACTTTGGTATAAGCATTTCATGGAGTGCTTTAATGGTTTAGAATAAGGATGACATTTGTGTAGGGCTCAGTTCAACTTATTATATTTGTTACAAATTGACCCCATTTTAAGTCAAGTCCAATCATCTTTTAAAAATTTTTAACTTTAGATTGAGGGCGAACTCATATTTTATTGTCTTAGCTTGATTCGAAACATAAATTTAGTAACTGCGTTGTTATTTAAATAATATTAAATTAAATTAAAAAATTAAGTTTGAATTAATCTTAATCAAATTTTGAGCTGTCTTAACTCACTAAATTCATACTCAGATTGTAGTCTTAAACTCGTTCAAGTCTTGAGTAAGGCTTGAGCCTTTACTAAAATTTACGAGCCTTAAATTGAACCCGACCTAGCTCAATATTATCCCTAATTAAGAAGTAAATTTGCAATTGAAATTGTTATTATAATTTATTGTAACTAATTTGGTATTACTACAATAACTGGAATTGTTATTGTAATTTATCATAATTAAGTTTGTATTACCTCCTAATTAGTTTCACATAATCCATAATTATTATAGTAACTGTAATTCGGAATTAAAGAACATTTAAAGAGCTCCTACTTGCAAAAAACTTATTAAGAAGAAGCAATTAATAAGTAAATTTCACAACTAGACGTGATTTTCATTAAGGTTTGATGTGCTTAGTTAATTAGTTTAACTTCCAAGGAAACATTGGGATGTCTTAATTAGATAAGAAGACCTTGGAGACTTTGATTGCTTACCTAAGTAGTTACCTTTGGATTTTTATTTTATGAATTGGTAGAAATTTGATAATCAAAATCATATTGAATAATATGAAAGTTCCAACAAAATTCAGGAACCAGTAATCATCGAAGTTGCTGGAAGTTTTCAGGAAAACCTCTCCATCTTCAGAGAGAAGGATTTGGATTAGAAAGAATACAAATTTTCTTTTTTTGTGAGTAGTTCACCAAAGTCTATAGTACATACTCTTTACCTTTTATCAACAAATCTAATACATCTATGTATCAGTTAATGTAAAACAGAAAAAGCAATGGAAAGTGAACCAAGTCCTTAAGAGTAGTAGCCTGGAACTCACTCCTGGTTATGTATTCTATGATAATAAAATCATAGTACATGGCTTCTTGCTGAACCAGGCAACTATTTCTGATTAAGTTTTCAATCTTAATCGTCGGGTTCAGGCCGTGTCCTCCACAAAAACTTTGAAGATAAAGTCGCGAAAACGCCTGGAATACTGCTTAGGATCGACTGCAGATATGGAAGTTGGATCGTACTGGATGGATTTATATGCGTGTTCAAGCTTCTTGCTAATGTCGTAATCCTGAAGAATGTCAATGATACCGAAGGACATTATCACATCAAAACACTCTCCTGTTGGTTCACCAACAATCTGAAACTCACAATCACTTCTTCTCACAGTTCTTTCTACCCGTCCTGGCATGTTAACACCTAATCTAATACGAGCCCACCTGTATGAATCGAGTCACTATCAAGTTAACATCAATTGAAAGCCATTAAGCTTAATGATTAGACAGATGAAGAATTTTTACTTGGCAGGGTCCAACAGAAGTTGATCCATGTCTGCTCTGGAAAGACGAGGACCTCCATCATCCGCAGTCTCACCTACATAGAGAACAGCAAAACTTTCTGGAGCTAGTTGCTTAACAAACAAACAAACAAACAATTTTTTTTATAAAAAAAATCAGTGCCAAGTGTCTGAGATCTTGAGAAAAAAATTGAAACTTAACCAGGAGGTGTCTCGGGTACACATGGAATCAAATCTCCGGCAGGTGACACATCTCTGAAATGAAGACCTACTAGAAGACTATAGTCCATAATCCTTTCCTGTTCAAGCAACTCACAATCTCTATCCACTTGCCTGTCAAAAGTTCAGACAAATCAAATCAACAAGACTACTTCAACAAGTTGGATGTTTTATCAGCTTCAACTGTGAGATTGTAGCAGGCTTTTTGGGTCATGGAACCTGCAAAACTCCTGAAACCAGGCCTTCTGTAGTCTGAATAGGAAATTTAGATCAAGATCTTTCAGGATAGTATTGGCATCAATCTCTGACTCTGGCTTATCCGTGGTTCGACCAAGGGATGATCCTTTCAGATCAAAGCGTCTATGGATTATATATTCAGAACGCATGAGATTTCCCATAATGATGAATCGTACCTGTACAATCAACTGCATTATATGTATGCTTTTGAAACAAGTAATCAGCTACTTACAGTAGGATATCTGAAAAATTGGTGTCCACATCAACTTAACCATTCCTGAGAACTTACCTTCTTCTGAGCAGGACCATTTAACTTCACGCAATGCAACCCAAAATATTTAATGACTAACGTATTCTCAAAGGCTCGAACATGGTTGTAATATGCGGCGAGCATCCTTATAAATACCTGTACCATAACAAAACAAAGATAGAATTAATGTTAGGAAGATGATTTGATCGATACCCAGAAAATAATTTTCTTGAAAGATTGCCAGAGAAAACGTAGAACCCACTTTACATTCTGCTTTCTTCATTGTTTTGATCATGTACTTATCGTCGTGTGTCAAGTAAAAGAAGCTTCCACTTTTTCCAGGAGATGAAAGTTCACGAAGTGCATCGTTTCCACAGATGGAGAGCATATAATCAGCTGCGTCCACCTTGAACAACTTCCTCAGGCTCCTGAAGAGGTACAAGATCAGCAAGTCTGACACGAACATGAAAGATTAAGTCTAAGCTTCAATGTTTACAGGAGTATTATAAGCTGATCCTAACCTGAAAACTAATGGACAATAGTCTTTCCACTTAAACTCAATGGATTGGTGAGGTGGAGTGTACTTGGTTCCCTCTGGAGGAAATCTTGTCCAGACTTTCTCCTTAGGATCAAAAGCAGAAGATTTCAAATCAAGAGATACAGCAGGGCCAGGTCTTCCAACAGCATGCCTGTACATGTAATGTAATCAGGAAAGTAGTCAACTTATCAAACGTTCAAGAAATCCGATCTGATGCGAGCCTGACTAGCCAATCAAAAGATTCATTACATATCTTTATTAGAACAGTTACAAGAATTGAAATTCCAGAAATCCAACTTTTTTCTAACTCCAATTCTTGTCTATTAAGAACATACAATGGATTCCTGATTGACTAGTCCTGCTCTTATCAAAAACTAATCATTCTAAACATATTTGCATTCGGAACTGAAGAAGAAAAAAATTGTATGATCTCCTTCCAGGACTAGTAGTCTCTACAAGCTACAAGGCATCTGCTTTGTTAGGTCAGGATCCTAAGTTCAGAGGCCAACTAGGAAAAGCTTTTGAATTATTTAGTAATAATTAGGTCCAAATTTGTAACGTGACCAATGTGAGCTAATGGGTGTTCTTAACTACTACACTTTTCTTGTTTCAGGGGACTCTTCTTATTTTAGATAGTTTTACTTTTCAAAATAAATAAAAAGCTTTCTGATCAAAGTTTTGTAGTTATTAATAGTCATTATTATTATAAATAATTAAAAAGATTTTAATAAAACAAGACTTTTCTTGTTTATTAATGTTAGATGGGGAAGAAAGAACGTATTGAATTGATGAGACACAATGCGAAAATGAAAGCATTATCAAAGTAAAACTGTAAAAAAGAACAGCAATAACCTAATTCCCAGCTGAAGATTGAGCATCAGATCATAATTCTTATGCCCTTTGCAGATTGTCTCTCCAAGTTTCTTCACAGATGTCTGTACTTTCATTGGAATGACCTTTGGAACATTTCTTTGATCATGTAAACCAAACAAATCTGGAGATTCTGATCCGTGTCTATTAACATTAGCATCTTCAGCTTCCCAAATGTTCATCCGATCAAATGGCTTCTCTACCCCAACACTTGCTCTTCCATCAACAGACATCCTCCTTGGTTTCTCAGAACCATCTTTGGATGAATTCCATATTGCAAGCCTCTTCTGAGATGGTAAGATTGAGATCTTCTCACCAACAGCAATCTTCAACTCAGACGATAGCTCGTCATACACAACCTGAGGATCCCATTCCAAGTTCCCCGAAGGTAATGATCCTGAAGGATAATAGCTTCCATTTCGTTCACTTGGATCTCTACTCCAATTTCCCACATAAAAGCTCCCATCAGGCCATTTCAATGTTCCATTCCCTTTTGGCGCACCATCTTCCCAATAACCATCGTACCTCTTCCCATCGTTCCACACAAGCGACCCTTTGCCAGATATGACCCCATTTCTCCACTCACCAATGTAATGGTTTCCATTGCTCCATTGATACTTCCCTTGTCCTTCTTGCAATCCTCTACGCCATTCACCATCATAGGTATCACCATTAACAAAGCTTTTCACACCAGGACCATGTTTCAAGTTCATTATCCAATTCCCTTTGTACGTCTCACCATTAGATCCCGTATAGGTTCCAGCACCATCCATATATCCAGTTTTGAAGTCTCCTTCATAGATTGCTCCTGATGGCCAACTAAACCTTCCTCTTCCATTTGTCTTGCCTCTAGACCACCCTCCGATGTACATGCAACCATCTGCCCACAAGTGCTTGCCTTGTCCATGTGGGAAATTGTCGAACCACTGGCCGGTGTAGTAATCGCCGTTAGGCATGACTTTCTCGCAGAGGTAAGGTTCCGACGGAGATGGCTCGATCTCAACAAGGTTGTCATCGTCTGCATGAGCGACGGAGATGGTTCCAAAGATGCTGTTGGCTCGTTTCTTGGCGGCCTGAGTCCTACGGATCGTCGCCTCCCACGCCTTCACAACTCCGCTTTGTTCTTTGCTCATGTTTTCTATATATATATATATATACCAATGGCCTCGTTTCTCACGTTAACATGCCTCCTCACTACTACTGTACTCGAACGTGAATGTTTTCAGATATGGTGGTGAGTGTTTCAGACGAAACAGAAGAACATTTGTTATAATAAAATGATCTTTACATCTTACAAATGTTCTTTTGTTGTTTGTTTTCCTTTCTCTTCATGTTTGAAGGAACCGAAAAGAGCGATTGAGCCAAAGAGTGAGTGGTTTTTGATCTTCTCAAACCATAACAAACCATTAGTGTTAATTTGAGCTAAAATCTGTTGCCACTTGTTTTTTTGTTTCTTCTCCATTATTTCCATTTAAAACTTTTCAAAAACAATTATATAAACTTACTGCTTATTTTTTAAAGTCAAAACCAATTTTATAATTTGTTGTTAATTAGTGAATATTATTATTAATTTTACAAAAAGATTGTTTTTACTAATTATATTATTAATATAAACTAACCCCTTTTTTATTGATAATTATTCTTTTTTTTACGTACTAAGATTTAATAAAATAAATACGATACAATTAATTCTTTTTTTGATTTTGGTATTTCACCGAATATTTAATTATAAACAGTAACGAGGCATCCACAACTAATCTTAATTAATTTACTTGATTTGGTTCTTAATTAGAACTTTTGTCATATAATTTTGCACTAAAAATCAATGTTGTAAGCATTTTGATATAAAGGGTTTGATGAAACTTAATAGCATAGATTTGTGTTTCACCTTTTGTGATTCAAAAGCATTAAGACTTGTTCATCTCCTACAACCTCTATAGGCCTTTACATTTGGGAGGACATAAGCAATCATAGGAGCTTCATGCTATTCTTAGTTTGCTTACAAAATTAGGTTATTCTCAGCAGAAATCAAAATCCAAAATGTCTCTGTCCATCACTCTGAATATATGTTACAAGTTCTGAGAAGGAAAGGATACTTGTGGATTGGGATGAAGACAGACACATAAAATCTCTTTTAGAATTTATTAAATCTAAAGTTAATCAAATCAAATCTAAAGTGAGAAATTTTAATTATCCAATTTAAATAATGAAATTAGGACAATAAAACGTAATATTTAATTAAATAAATTGGAAAGAGGATAACATAACACTATTTTTGTTTCCTTCTTCATGAATGCAACAACAGAAATTGACAGATGTTGAACCTGTTACTATTGTTAGTTCATGAAGTCTCCTCCTTTTATCCTTATCTCCATTAAAATATCCAGAGAGGAACAACCTTAGAAAGTTTATGGACTTTTGAGGCTTATGAGTTATGAGTCATGGCTTTTTGATGACTTGGAAAGAGACGGGACAAGATAATGATAAAAAATAATTTATAATTTTTAAAAATAAACAATTTGTGTATTGACAAAAAATTTTATAATTTTTCCTTTATATAAATTTCATATCAATAGTAAATATAACGAATCTTTGACTCGTTAAGAGAGCTTACGTATTGAAAAATTGTAGAACGACCTAAAATATTTTCCATAAAAATCTTGAAAGATTTGTGATCTTTTGAAGCTCGAAATCGGTATCAGAATTAGAAATAGATCTAAAATCAAGTATTCTACTATGTTTGATCCATGGTAAGTAATAAGATATGGACTACATATTACAATATGTATTTTATTTTTTAAAAAATAATAAAAGAAAATTTTAAAATTTTAAATAATTGAAAATTTTAATTATTTCAAAAATTAATTAAATAACAAGAAAATATAGTGTCTGACTTTTATCTTAACAAACATATATATGTTAATCATTTTCAATAATATAAATTTAATGACTAAATCCTATTTTATTCATAAATTAAACAAAAAATTTAAAGAATAAACTAATTTAAATAGAATCTTAGAACAAAGTAGAACATACCGTTCATAGAAGTGGGAAATCCTATATTCGAGGATTTCGGGCAGCAAGTGATGATGTGATGACCGAGCAAAGACAAAACGTCACTGTTGTCGGAGACACGTTAGCGAAAGAGTCTCTGCCACGTCAGCGCGACACTACAACTTGAAAACGCTCTGGTCTTGATCTGTTCCATCCATGCAACAACCTTTGTTGTCTTGTGATTTGGTCATTTCCATTTCCATACTTCCATTTCTGGCCACTCAATTTTTCCTTGAAAGCCGGATCTTTTTCTGTAAATGTACGCTTAGGGTCATACCCGACCCGGTTGATAAAAATTGAATCTTGATGTGTGCAACATAGAAATAAAGCAACTTTATTTGATTTGTTTCAGGGTACATCTAGAAATCTGCGAGTTTTGTCAGTTTAATTGCATGTGACCAAGTGGGTATATTTACATCATGGACTCACTTTCCTTCCCAATGACCAACTTTGGGCTACCCGCCCGGGCAATATATTTACATCTATATCACTGAGTCGGTAATCTGTGTGGATATATATAACATTCCTCCATCAGTATATGTTTGCTTGCCCACTTCAAAGTTGTAGGTGATTGTTCTAGTTAGTGATTGCTTTGCTATGGCGGAGAAGGATAGGAGGAGAGACTCATCGGAGTTCTTTTTGGATGATGGGGATGACAATGGTCAGGATGTTGAAGTGAACAAGATTGAGAACGCAGAGAGCAGTGATGGAGAAGGAGAAGAAGAAGAAGTTGAGAATGGTGATCAGAGTGATGATGGGACTTTTTACTCTCAACAATGGCCACAGAGTTTTAGGTAACTTTAGTTCTCTCCATATTCTTAAAGGGGTAACTTCGTGATTCGTTGTATTTATGTTGATTCTTCATTTTAGGTTACCTCGTTTCAGTGTCTTCTTTGGAATTCCTTTCTTTAGGTTGATATGGAAAGGATAAATCTTGTGTAAAATTAAGAATTACTCTGTTGTACTGGTATGGCCAAGCTAAAAATTTTCAGTTTAACTCATCATCGTCACTCTTTAAGCGAAATTCTGAAATACCATAGTTCATGTTCTGATGAGATCATAACTTCTCTAGGTTACGAAGAAAACAATTTACTTCGAGAGCTTTTCACTGTCTTTAATGTTAGGAAAAGTTCAGGAGTGCCTTTCTGAATTTTCCAATTGAGATTTATCCCTTTTGAAGCTGAACTTATTTGCAGTTTTCTTTACTCTGTGGATGGTTTTTCTGGAACTATCTTTTTATTCAGATTCTAAGTTTTTCATGAACTAGTTTCTCTCCGATAAAGCGAACATGAGTGGAATTTTTGGTTTCCTTTAAGTTGGACCACTTCTTGGTGGTTTAAAAATCTTACTTTATGTTTAGGCAGTAACCCACACGTTACAGATAAGACTTAAAATTAAAGGTATTCAAAAGCTATAACTGAGTTCAAACTAATTCTAGAATGTTTCTTATAAAAGCACAATCTCTTGAGGATAGTTCTAGTCGTACCGGTTTGCTTATTTAGGAGTCATATGGTTACACAAAGCTAATTCCTGCAACAATAGTTTCAAGTCTGGAAGCTATTGCAGAATTCCCTTTCATTCTTATCAACTTTTCTTGTTTGCCTTGCCTTTTTCATCTCTGAGTGAGGAAGATGGGGTGAGAAATGAGTCCTTTGAGATATCTGTAAAACCCCTTTTCACTAAATAGCTCAAATTCTCCCTATTAGCCTGATATTGGAGAGTTAGGTGAACCTGAAACTTCTTTATTTTTATCAGAGAACAAATTCAATGAGTTACTTGCAGAAACAGTTGATAATTGGTAGGTAGCTGTCATTTCAGTTTCTGACACACAAAGAATCTTGTCTTAATGCAAAAACATTTCCACTAGTTTACAGAATTAGGTAATTGAATTATCGAGTTGGAAATATGCTTGCTTTAATATGAACTCCGACTTCTTCACATTTGAATTAAAATCTTATTAAAGAAGCACTTAGGTCTACTCATCTTGTTTCCACCGGAAGCTATTCCAAGTTTTCCATGAATATGTATTATGAACATGATATCTCATCATATATTAATATGTAAGGATATTTGTCTCAAAAGCAGAGTGACCAAAGAAGCAGAATTAGCAAAATTTGGAGACCGGATTCGACAGCACATAGTCAATGCCATGTTTCTTGTCTGCAATATATCCTTATATGAAACTGTCAAATTTGTTACCATGTGGTGTTTCAAAATGGACCAAGTCCATAATGACTAACCTATAAGGAGCCAAGATAGTAACCACCATAGGACTTTCATTTTTTGTTCGGCATAGTAATATACATGTATGGTACCTCTTGGCTCTATGGGCAAACCAACCAGTCAACATTACATTTTCTTCTACACCTTGTACTTTGAAAAGGACCACAGATTGGGAGATGTATTCTCTGTGAACTGAATGCTTAACTCGTGCTCTAGTTTTCCACCCTGATCTTTGCAATTTTTGGGCAGAGAAACAACAGACCCTCTCACTATATCAGCATCACCTTATTTTGGTTATCTTGGACGTTTACCAAGTGCTGGATATTCAAGTTTGGATAATTATACCCTCTCAAACCTGGATGCAAAGTTACTGTCTGATACTGAAAGGCGTTACTCAAAGGAAGAGTTAGATAAGATTTCCGTAGCGCTTTCCTCAGTGTCAAGAGTTTCATTTCTCACTGGAGAGTTTCCCATTGCTCATGGATGTAGCTTCACTCAAACTATCTTCAATGGTATGCCCTAGTATTGTTTCTGACTTTTCTAGACTTGTTTTTCCTGCATTTGGAAACAAGAAGATTGTCATGTTATTGTGATACCATTTTACCATTTGCCGACAGAAAAGAGGACTAGGAATTAAAAGGTCACCGTTTTAACAAAGTTACACACAGGATTTTTATGAAATTAATACAATTTGCATTTCTTTGTTCAAATTTTTTGCGTACAGATTTTGTAGGTTGATTATCTGAATTGCTGTCTTTCAACAGCTTTCAATGTGATGGTTGGAGTTGGGCTTCTTTCTATGCCTTATACTGTGAAAGAAGGAGGTTGGGCAAACTTACTCATTTTGGCTATTTTTTCATGTGTGTGTTGCTACACGGCTATTCTTGTGAAACAATGCTTTGAGAGCAAAGAAGGCATCATAACCTACCCAGACGTAGGAGAAGCTGCTTTTGGGAAATATGGGCGCCTTCTAATATCTGTGAGTTTCTTAAAACTTACTATGGCCAATGCTATAACTTTTAGTTACCACTAGGGTATGAGCACTAGGCAAGCCTGTGATCCAGATATTTTAATCTATATTTTGTATATCAAGATTAACATGAATTAAGTAGTCAGCTATTGAGTTGCATTGTTCATGGAACTGCTCGTCATGCATCTTCAGTTAGTAGACTTGGTATGTTAAATTCTGTTCTCATCTAAAATTTGCTCATTTTCTAGAAAGTTAGATAAAACAATGTTTTGAAAATGAAAGGAATGTGATATTCATATGGCTTTGTTTATATTTGGGCTTTCATCAAGTCTAATATTATTGTAATCTTGGGCTTCGGTGCAGATTGTTTTGTACACAGAATTATATGTAAGTGCAACTTTGACTTTTTCTCTCTGTTTTCCTGTGTTATATGTTGATTTGTTGTCAAGAAACTTATTGAAATTTCGTACTTTGCAGTCATATTGTGTGGAGTTTATTATTTTGGAAGGTGACAATCTTACCAGACTATTTCCTGGAACATCTCTGGATTTCAGTGGCTTGCAGCTTGATTCTCAGCACTTATTTGGAATTCTTGTTGCTCTTATTATACTACCAACTGTTCTGTTAAAGGATTTTCGTCTGATCTCATACCTTTCAGGTTTTGCAGTCTTTCTCTGTCAAGTGTCACCAGTGAAGTATTGAAGACG
>JANVCQ010000232.1:39509799-39529546 GCA_025531925.1 Erythroxylum plowmanianum
GTGTTTTGATGTAGGAAGGAAAGGTAGTTGCTTATGCCTCTAGGCAACTAAAGACTCATGAACAGAATTACCCTACATATGGTCTAAAACTTGCAGCAGTAGTGTTTGCCTTAAAAATTTGGCGACACTACTTGTATGGTTAAAAGTGTAGAATTTTCATAGATCATAAGAGTCTGAAGTATCTACTTACCCAGAAGAAACTCAATCTGAGACAACGACATTGGTTTGAATTATTTAAAAACTATGATTGTATTGTAGACTACCATTCGGGTAAGGCTAGTGTTGTAGCTGATGCCTTGAGTTGAAAGACCATCTTAGCATTATCACTTAAGCATAATGGATGGAAACTGGGATCTGATGGAGCTTTGATGGCTCAATTAAAAGCAAGGCCTACTTTGAGCAGGAGATTTGTGACGCTCAAAGAGCTGATGATAAGTTACAACAACTTATCTTGGTTACTTAGGAAGGTAAACAATCTGATTTTTTTGTGTAAGGTGATGGTGAATTATATTATAAGGATCAGCTGTGTGTGCCAGCTAGTGATGAACTGAAGAAAAAGCTATTGTTTGAGGCTCATAATACAGTATTTACTATGCATTCAGGTGGAAACAAGATGTATTAGGATTTGAAGTAGTATTACTGGTGGTCAGGTATGAAACGAGATGTTGTGGATTATGTAGCAAAATGTCTGACATGCCAGTAGGTTAAAGTTAAGCATCAGGTCTCATCTAGTTTGTTACATCCTATTTCTATTCCTCAATGGAAATGGGATAACATTATCATGGATTTTGTCACTAGACTTCCTCTCACTCAAAGGAGGCATGATGCTGTATGCGTGATTGTAGATAAATTCACCAAATTTGTTCATTTTTTGCCTGTTCGTCCTGACTATTCTTTGGATAGGCTTGTAGATTTGTATGTAAATGAGATAGTGAGACTGTATGGAGTACCATTGTCTATCATTTCAGATCATGATCCTAGATTTACTTCGAGATTCTGGAAAAGTTTACAGAAAGCTCTAGGAACTTAGGTTAAGTTTAGTATTGCTTTCCATCCCCAGATAGATGGACAATCTGAACGAGTTATACAGATATTAGAAGATATGTTGTGAGGTTGTGTGTTAGAGTTTCCCAGGAGTTGGGATAACTATCTGACTCTGATGGAGTTTACTTACAATAACAGTTATTAGACGAGCATTGGCATGGCACATTATGAAGCGTTATATGGTAGGAAATGTAGAACTCCGGTATGTTGGACTGAGTTGAGTAAAAGTAAGATGATCGGGCCAGAAATTGTGAAAGATACTGAAAAAAAGATTCAAATTATTCAGCAAAGGTTGAAAGCTGCCATTGATCGGCAGAAATCCTATGCTGATCTAAAAAAAACAAATATTAAGTATCAGGTAGGAGATAAAATATTCTTGAAAGTATCATCATGGAAACACATATTTTGGTTTGGGAAGAAAGACAAGCTTAGTCCCCGATACATTGGTCCTTATGAAATTCTGAAAAGAATTGGACCAGTAGCTTATCAACTAGCACTTCTTGAAAAATTAGGCGGTTGAATACAATGAGAGAGTCGTTTAGCTTGATAGCACAGTACCAATATTTTAAAAATCAGACCGGACATCGAACCGATCAAATGAAAGGTTTAAGGTTTAACAAGTATTAAACCGCTATTAAACTAGTAATAATAAATAAGAAATAAAATCAACTTTTTAGTTTGATTCAATTTATTTTAATAAATAATAACCCTTATTGTTAAAAATTAATCAAGTAATTAATTGATTGATTGATTTTTATAAATTAATCAATTTTTAATAGTCTTTTTAATTAAAATTTGATGAATAAATACAATCTCTTTTAATTTTATTTTAATTTTTTGAAAATTTAATCTTTAACTGATTTTATAATAGTGCAATACTAATTAAACTTTTTAAATCTTTCAATTCAATTTTTAAAATATTAAAAAAAATAAAATTTGAAAATTTTCATTGCAAAACATTAAGGAAGAAAAAAGTGAAACGTTCACCAATCATTCTATTATGGCCAAATAACTAAATCCAACAATACATTGACAACTTGACCTTACCCACTAACAAAGAGTAATCGTGATCATCTAACATTATTTGTCAATTACCATTATTAAGAGCGTAAGGAGATGAGCTCATCTTTTTTTCTTATAAGTTACCTAGTCCAAATTCATGCATGCAACTCAATCCTGATAGTGAACCATGTGGATTGATTGAAGTAGTTAATTGCATAAACTTAGTCAATAACTGATGCTAAGTGATGAGGCAATGTATGGAGTTTTAATGGATTTTCATTTGAGCACATGTGAGGTCTTGAGTTATATGACTGCATTTCATAGTCATTTATTTTCTTTGATGTATGTGAGGCTTCCCTATGTGGATTACCTTCAGAACTTGCCCTGAACCTGTTTGATACTACTAGTTACATGCTTTATGGACATGATAAAGGCTTTCTTTGTTTTTAATCTTTAGCTTAAATGACCCACCAAGTCATTTTTCCCTTATTACCCCCTTTAAGCCTTTAACCTTGTTTGTTTTCGTATTAATCACATTACATTGAAACTTGAAAATTGTAACACCCACATATATCCCCTGGGAGGATATTACAAGTGCCACACCCACAGAACACACTAAACAGGGAGCATTTCGAAACATACAAAACATTTTATACATGCATTACCAGAATCTCAACAAACATACATTGCATATTATAATTTCGGAAAGCAATCTAAATTAAGATTATTACAACCCATCAAAATAAAAATTCAGGAGTTATAGACATCAGATACAAGTCTAAAAACAATCTCAAAATACATATGAACAAAACAAAAATCAGACTTCTTTGGCCATCGCGATTGTCTTGTCCCAATTCCTACATCCCTCTTTCAGAACCTACACGAGGCAAATCCACTGTGCTAAGCATATAGCTTAGTGAGTAATAACTAAACTATAAGTCAACAACAGATACAAAAATTCAGAACAAAACAAAGTTTTATAAATAACAGAATTGTTCAACACAAGAGGATATAAACCCTTCAGAAACAGAATACAATTTTGCTTATGCCAAAATCAAACTGATATCAGAGTATAAAATCATAAGACTACTAAATCCATTTACAGAAATGGGTAACGGGACTTATACAGAAGATACCATAATTGATAACATATCACAGAAGAGACTTACTTCTCAATAACAGAAGACACCGAAGTGTCAGACACCAAAGTGTCACAAAAGCAGCTGCAGATCCTTCTAGGCGTGCCTATTTACCCACAACTAGGACTTGGTAGTTTTAAAACAAAACAAGTCACATTTCAGAACCACATGTAAGAGATATATTACATAACATATGCCTTTATTCCATGTTACTCAAATTGAACATATTCATTCACATTCGATCAAACTTAACATGCCTTATAAACATAAGCATTTGCAATACTGCACCAATGAATACATTAAGTAATTACATATTACATGTATTCACACAAGTTCCCAATCCACAAACATTCATAACTAATACATTACTTATATCCTTTGGAACACATTTGTGTTCATAAGAACACAATAATCCTTGAACAAATTATGTATTCCAACATTAGATACATTGATATTAAACAACACATTCCTTCAATTATCACCTCAGTTAAAAATCCATAACTTATTCAACCTTCAATTAAATAATTCCACATTAAACTAGGTTCATCTCCAACCTTAATTAAGTCCAATTACACCATTATAAAGTGTCTTAACCTTATATAGTTCAACAATTGCACAAAACTAACCCTTTCTCATTCCTAAGCATTTCCCACGACCGTGGGAAGGAACTATATAATTCCCACGATCGTGGGATGAGTGAACCGAAGGTTCACTCCCTATAGCCTTCAATTTGTTTCCAAATTTTAACTCCTTCATACTCCCTTCAATACACCTTCATCATAGTCCCTTAATTACACTTCAATTACAACTTAATTATGCTTTAATTCCTCATCAAATTTACATCTAATTCCATTTCAAAAATATTCATTAGGCAACTCACAAATCATTGTCTTTCATGCATCAAAACCAAAACATAATTTGTCATATAAGCATTGCTTTTTTCAACACTCATTTGATCATCATCATAACACATATTCCACGCCAATTCTATCATCATATAACTTGTATTAATACATGCTTTCAAGTTTAGCATTCCACTTACATGTTTAACTTCAAATTCCTACTTCAATGAATAAGCCAATCTAGCCTTCCAAGCAAACAAACACCATTCCAAGCTCAAGGTGAAATTAGGATGATCTTAGCACCCAAAAGTCAGCAGCATAGAGGATAGCATGAGGTAACTTTCTTGATGCAATATTTGGTAAAGAGTGTAATGTGATAGTGCACAAAATTGAAGTAAAATTCTGAGCAAGGAGAGGGATGATTTCGGTGGAGATGCATGAACAAGAAGGCTGTAGAGAACTTCCTTGCAAGAGCTTAACACCTAAGTTGCTAGGTATCCTTATTTTAAAAGGGCACATGTCCCCAATGCATGTATCCCATTTGTCTACCATATAAGCTATCAAATGTCATAATTCTATTGGGCCATTTGTCACTCAACCAATGTTGCCACTTGCCATTCAATTATACTGCCATTTGTCCCTTATTTACTTATGCCAAATGTTACTAAATGTATAGGCTTAGTCATCCAAATTTTCATGTACCAATTTGTCTTGCCACTTAACATTTTCCTAGTCTAGATGTACATTTTAATACATCAATTTTCTAATGCTACCAATTAATTCCAAGTTACTAATTATGGTCCATCAAACCAAAATTCAAGACATATACAATTCACAATCATATCACAGTTTTAACACCTATTACATTTACTTTTATGAACATGCAACATTCCAACTAAAGAGTAATTTGGGGCCTTACAGTTAGATAGAACAATGGATAATTATAGTTTCCTATGACATTCTAATTAATGAAAAGCCATCAATATTATACCATTTGGTGATTACTTGTAGAGAATCTACTATATATAATGCATGATATCTCAATAGAATCCTTAATCGACCGTACATAAGGTATTATATCATTTAGTGAATTGTTGTCGTTTCATTGGGACTCTACCATCTACAGTTATATAAGGATTCTAGGATCACCTATAATGTCATAACATATAGCTCTTTTAGGTGTAGGTACACATAATTAAAATAAGACTCTATAAAATTCCAAGCCAACTTTTGTATAATTATCACCAGTCTCATATATATCATATTGAAATATTCGTATGTCTCATATTCATCAAATTTCTTAAGTCATGAACATTTAAAATCCATTTCCTATATTTTACATTTTTTTTTGCTCAAATCAATTTCAATATTTATACATATATATTACTCAACCACAAAACTTCTACAATCTTAACTTATTTAAAAAAGCAACCTAATTTTTTGATTTTATTCAAACTCATATAAGAAAGTTCATAAATAAGAAGCAACATAGAACTACAAAAGGAATAGAAGAAACTTGAGATTATATTATGAAAAATTAAAAACCTTTAAAAGGAGCTTGCGAGAGAATGGGGAGAAATAAGAATAACCCTATATATTTTTAAAATTTATTTGGGGTCGTTTTAAGAGAGGTATTTGCTTTAAAAACCTTATCCAACTAATTAAACTTATTTAAAAGGTCAAAGCAAGTAGGTGACTATTTTAACTCTTGGTTACTAAAACAACCATAACCTACACTATATATCATAGAATCTCATGATTTATAACCCTAAATAAGCTAAACACATAAAGTTAAAACTTTTATGTTTTAGACTTCTTAAAAATGTTACTCTAACTATATAAAAAATGAGCCTACAATCTTTAAGCTTATCAACTCTAAAACATACATTAACTTGAACCAACACCAATTAAACATCAAAAAAAAAACTTACAAAGACACCTAAACAATATATGAAACATTGAGAAACACTTAGCATATAGCATGTAAAGAAAAATGATCAACTCTACAAATTAACTATACAAAAGCCAAAAACCAAAGATGTTACAATTCTTGTGAACTATGAAATTCCTATAAAATGTTCACCATTTGACTAAACATTACAAAGAGCTTAATATTTGGAATCAAATGTTAGTTGACTTTTATTTAAAGCTTAAATATTCTTATAGTTATAAAGGCTAGAAGGCAATAATATGGTTCAGATCATAGATATATTTCTTTAGCAGTGACACAGATATAAACATCATGAAAATATTAAGTGCATTAGCAAGACCAAATGACATAGTTAATTAGTCGTATGAATCCAAATTAGATTCATTGTTTCAAATTATATAAGTTTACATAACAATGTTATGTAAACTTATATGATACATTATTTTTACTAACATAATTACCAATAATATCTACAAGAGCAAAATCCTTTCCTAAAATATGAAATCGATAATCTATAAGTTCATTGGTGTGATTTTATCTGAATTTTGGTTATAAAAGATAGACATAGATGGTGCAAGTAATTAAATTCACTTAACATCACATGATTACATAAGTGCTTCCGAATCTTTGTTAACTTCTTCCATTACATGTCATATATGTTATCAATAATATATTGCATGTTACAAGGTGCATATGACATATAAATATGAACCTACTTTAAAAAAAGATCCAGGATGTCATTCCTTATACCACAATTCTAACACACAACACATGTAAATTCCATAGGTGTTTTATTCATCAATAGGCATACATACTCAAAGTGTTATCCGATCTCTATAATTCAATTCAATAACAATGTATAATAAGAAAACATTCAAAAAGAGATAAACATAATGATTTTCCTACTTCTTCTTTTTTTCCTTGGGAATTCTTTTACATAAGTGATAGAATAAATGGATAACAAAACTTTATCATTGCATTCCATACTAAAATAAACCAAAACTTGCCATAAGACATATGTTTATAATCTCTAACCAATATTTTGTTATGTTAGGCATAATGTAATGAAATTTATATTACAACATACAGTTCAAATAGCATGCTTCATTACTGCTCCAAACAAGTCCATAACAATAAGTTTAGACTAATCTCATGGTAAAAAAAGTTAAGCAGGAAAAGTATAAATAGAAGTTTGTGTAGATAAAAGAATACCTACACGCACGCACACACTCGCGCGCACACACTCGCGCGCACACACACACACAAAATTATTGAGTCACCTTGATAGAAAAATTTCAAGCTAACTATTTATGTACCCAAATTAGGAGTAATAACGGTATTATGTCAAAAGAAAAATTTTTATGAGAAATAGACAAAAATAATGCCAACTCAAATAAATCAAGTAGGTATTACTAAGGAAAATGAACATATTAGACATATCCATTCAAAAAATATCTATAAGAGGGAAAATTGTTAGATGATTCAAAGTAAGTTAAAAAGCTCTTAGAGTAGGCTCCATTATGACAGGACAATATGTCGAAAGTTTCCTAATATACAGGTATGAAATCCTATTAATAATCATTATAAATAGTGGCACTAACTTATATATCATTTCAGAATCATTATAAACATTCCAAATTACAAATCATGTTTATCATCCTTTTACAGAATTTTCATCGAGCACTTGGTATGCTATTGAAAACAACACTAGTTTGTTTCAAAACTACTGATTCTGATGCATTATTCACCAACATAACCACACAACAATAAACAATGACTTATTAACAACCCAAATAAATGTCTCACACGACTCAGTCCACACTAAAATCAACATATCCAACATAATCGTTCACATACAAATATTACAAACACCAAAAAATAATGCAAGAGCAGAAAATGGACAACCAGCCTCCACATGAAAATCCCAACATAATGGAAGCAATGGAAGAATGAAAGACGATCAATAGCTGGAAGAAGATGTGTGGAGGAGCAAATGAAAGCCATCGAAAAACTAGAGAGGGGTGTTAAGTTTTTATTAATTATCAAACGATATTGTTTTACCATAAATTTAAAAACATTGCCAACGTTTCTTGCTTTTACTGACAGAATGACAACTTCGTTGGTAATTTACCGACAGCAAAATAATCCGTCGATAAATGTTGTCGCTCATTGCTCTTGCCAAACCTTGTCGCCTATTTTCCCATTGAATTTTGCTATTCCGTCGCGAAATTTCATTGGCGAAGTTTTGCGGAAAAGTTCCCTCTATATTTACTGAAGGATTATTTTTCCGTCGGGAAATGTCATTTTTTTCCTACAAGTTTACCGACAGAGTTGAGGATTTGCCACTAATTTGCTAAGAAATAATTTCTGTTGCTAATTTTTTGTCGGTAATCTTTATTTTCTTGTAGTGAATACAATGCTTTCTCCTTGCTTTTCAGAAAATTGCTTGGCGTACAGGCAAATTTTACACATATATTTTGAGATAAGAAAACCAATTAGATTGAGAAATCTTAACTCATTAAGTTGTATTTATGTCTGTAATCTTTGATACTTGACTATTTTACATATCATGTACACTAGTTTTTAAGAAAAACTATGCCCGATCCAGCAGGCAAGATTTACGAGTACGCTGTTTGGCCAAAGAGAAGAGACAGAAAAGAAAGAAATGAAGAAAGGAGAAGGTGACAATTCATGCACAAGAACAACATACGTCTCATAACCAGTTTGTTGAGCTCTTTTATGCAAAGGAACAACGTCTCACAGCAAGTTTGTTGAGCTCTCTTACTAGTTACCAGTTTTGTTGGTCAAGTTATGGAGTTCCTTGCTATAAATCGGTCGATGAATCAAAATTTGGTCCAAGTTTGTGCAGTAAGAATAGGGATTTTGTTTCTGCTGCAGGATTTGAGATGGTTGAGCACATGATACCTGGTGCTCAGGTACTGAAATAGATTTGTAAGTCTCCAGTGTTATATAAGAGAAGTTTCTACACGAATTTGAAACTGCTGTGGAAACCTAACTGCAGATTCATGGAAATGGAACTTTTAACTGTTCCTTAATCATCTCTTAGTTATATTACATGGCAACAATTTTTTTTTTTTTGCATTTAGAACCATATCTGTAAAACAGTTGAATCTGCATTGGAGTTTGTGTTTCATATTATTTTTTTTAGGATTTCTCCATTGGTCTCTTTAATGTTAGTTTTTATTTGAATAAAGGTATGGCAGAAGAACGTAAAGACAAGACGGTGGCAAGAAAGCATGAGAGAAACGAGCCAAGCTTACCGCACTTACAAATTTATCAAAAACGGAATAAGAAGGTACAAAGGCTGAGTCTCCACTAATCCACTTTCATCGCCTCCTTGTGGCTAGAACACAGGAAGCAGCAACCATGATAACTGTCATCGCAATGGAACTCATGTCGTCAAAAACCTCCTGGAACCTCATTTCCTGAAGTTCCCAGATTGTAGAAACGAACAGTCGCACAGCTTCCATGACCACTACCAGGACTTCCATGTATATCGTATTCCTCGGCTCCAGCTAGAAACAGAGATAGTTTAAGTTAAAAGTATTCAACCAACTTATAGCATATTCCTGAACCCAACCAAGATAGTGAACAGCTGAAGATTAAGACGAGTTCAAAGTTGGTGAGTGGTGCAGTGGAAGTACAGCTTGGAATTGTGGCCAATGCAGAATGAGGGTGAATAAATGCTGTTTCCAGGATGCTTCCTCGTCTAAGTTTTCAAGGATACGCAACGCAATTGGTCGCTTTAGTACGATTTATTCAAGCATTTATTTCATTTCATATGCATTAGATTATGCTAGTTTGTGTTGATAAAAGACAATCTCTTTTATTTGTATTTTAAAATTTTTAATTTTATTTAATCTTTAATCAATTTTATGACAATTTAATCTCTAAAGTAATTGATATTCTAAAGTAATTGATCAACATTATTTGACAATTAATGTTACAATCTAATTAAACTTGCTATAAAGTTTGAACAATCACGGGACGGGAGGCCACGTAGTGGTCGGTCGCTGACGGGCCCACCTGGCGACAACGTGGAGATTGTTGTAACGGCCAACTAAGAGGACAAAAACCATACATAAGCATCCCACCCAATACGGCTACGTTTCGCCGCACCACTCCTACGTATTCCCGACCCTTCAGCACGTGCAAGGACAGCAACCAATTTCAGACCACAGAATTTGCATTTCCAGTTGGCCCAAATCTACCACGGTCTCAAATAGCGCGTGAAGAACCGTAATAGAACAACGTCCTGTGCTGTATTCTGTATATCAATATAATACATTATCTGCAGATTCGTCTTTGCAATTTTTAAATAAAGCGCGAGGGATTTGGAGTGGTTCAATCATTGAAATCGTAATACGAAACCCTAATTCCTTGTTTCTCTGATTCTCTCAAATAAGAAAAAGGCAAAGATGGGATTATGGGAAGCTTTTCTCAATTGGCTTCGAAGGTAATCTCTAGAAATGCAAAGTTTGCTTCTTTTTTTGTATGTTCCCATTTTTTATTTTGATCTTGTTATTTTTTGGGGGGTTAAACATGGGTAATTGTGTTTTCATGTTTAATTTAAGTTTTTGGTTCTACCTACAACGAAAAAAATCGATGCTTCTTGTTTGATCTCTGCTTTTAATTTTGTGATTTCAGTCTGTTTTTCAAGCAAGAAATGGAGTTGTCTTTGATAGGTCTTCAGAATGCTGGAAAAACATCACTTGTAAATGTTGTTGCTGTAAGTAAAGTTTCTCTCACGAATCGCCTTATCCTATATATATATTTTTATGTATTTCTTTCTTATTTGGTTCTTTTTAGAGCTGATGGTCAATTTCTTCCAGACAGGTGGATATAGTGAGGATATGATCCCGACTGTGAGTCATCATAACAACTTCTCATTTTATTTTGTTGTCAGAGCATTTCGAAAGTTTTATGTTCTTATAACTTTCAAAATTCTGTTGTTATTTTCTTTTTGTTTGCAGGTAGGGTTTAATATGAGGAAGGTAACAAAAGGAAATGTGACAATAAAGCTGTGGGATCTTGGGGGTCAACCAAGGTTTCGCAGTATGTGGGAAAGATATTGCCGTGCTGTTTCAGCCATTGTGTAAGAATACTTTTCAACTATTTATGTACAAAAATTGTTTGCAATTTTCTTTAAGCGTTATCGTCAATCTTCAACTCTCTAATGTACATAAACATTGGGAGCGTGAACCTTCTTGAGTTTTTCTAATGAAAATTGTAGGGTTAACCTGGGAATGTAAGACAAGGATTAACACAAGGTATCCTAGTGAAGCTGCTACATAGTATTTGTGATTTTTGTTCTGTTTTTCCTGATTATTTGTTGCTTTAATCTTCCTTTTCGTCAAATTCAACTCTTTGCTACTGTAATCTGCATTTTTAACAGCAAAGCCCCTGATTTTACCGTGGATAAATGTCCTTCCCTTATTATAAGAACTGCACCTACTTTGCAATTGCCATTACTATGGATACATCATCTACATCACTTACTGTGCAAGATCCTTCACTTTTGTGGGATTGGATTAAAAGAACATCTTAGTTCTAGTTTTTTGATTAGTTGTTGGTCCCCCCTGGGATAGTTATTCCTACAAAGCTTATCTTCTTGAAGAGGTGAATGACTATTTATAGTCTGCAATGTGAACCTGTTGCAATAGTCCTTACTCCTTAATGCGAGATGCATTTTGTATTTTGGCCCATTATCATTTTCATTGTTACATATACATCTCTCTCTCTCTCTCTCTCTCTCTCTCTCTCTCTCTCTCACACACACACACACACACACACACATGTACCTGCTTCTGCATTCTTAAATCTGAAAAGTTTCACCCAGATGAAACTAGTAAATTGCCCATTCAGATGTTAATTTTCTTTCTGCTCATCTTGTACATTCAAGGTCTAATTTTCTATGCTATTGACTATTACTGGTGATATGAGAATGATTTGGCTGTGTGTTACATCTGATTCTTGTATTTGCAGATATGTTGTAGATGCTGCTGACTATGATAACTTACCTGTCTCAAAAAATGAATTACATGACCTTTTAAGTAAGCCCTCGCTAAATGGGATCCCCTTGCTGGTACTCGGGAATAAGATAGACAAACCAGGAGCACTGTCTAAACACGAATTTACAGAGCAGATGTAAGTAGCTCCTCAAAATTTACAGTGTCATGCTGGTGTTTATGTCTGTGTTACAGATCAATCTTGTGGGACACTGTACCTCTTTTTGATGCCCATGATTTATTTCCAATTGATATATATATTTTGTTGCTCAGGGGCCTCAAATCCATCACCGATAGAGAAGTTTGTTGTTTTATGATCTCATGCAAGAACTCCACCAACATTGATACAGTTATTGACTGGCTTGTAAAACATTCGAAATCGAAAAATTAAGTATGAAATCTTCTAGTTTCTGAGTGGTGATTACTGGAGTGAAGACTGGTTGAAGTGGCTGCTGCTGGATCTAACTGGGGTTGTTTATTGTCTGCCATGGTGTCATCTTCTCTTCGTGTTCATTTGAGTTGAAATCGGGTATTGGGAATGCTTACTATTGTTACTAGATGCAAACTGGTTTTGAGTTATTGTACAGGTATTAATTGGTGTGATTCCTCCTGGGTGTAAAATCATGCTGACTTATGTCATGGTTTCCAATAAAAAAGGGTATTTTCTTTGTTCTTTGTAAAAATTTGGTTTCATAGCATATAAACATTCAGCTACGCTTGTCTCTGAAAATTACATTAGCAACAGCCTTTTAAGGTTAAATGGTGCAGTCAATTTGCTGTCACTTAAATGCTTGTCAGCTGGTAATAATCATAACGAAAAGCAAGCTTCTTTTGACCCTACCCCAAAAAGGAGAAGATCCTCTGTTCTGTAATGGAATTTTAACTATAAACCTCGTATTGTGTGCGAACAGGTTAGAACAGGAACATTGAAAAGAGGATTACAAGGCAGCTCGAAAATTAGATGTCACTATATGTGATAAGAGTAACACAGCTTTTACTAAAAGCAAAACCTACACAGTCCTGTGTTGCAGAGGATCGTCATACTATGTGCTGTTAAAACGACCTGCCGTAAGGGGAAATTAATAAATAATAATATACTAAATGCTTATTTATAGGCTAAGTAAAGAAAAATGCAAAATCGTGCGAAGTGGAAGGGAGCACTTTTCTTTCATTGCTGACTCGAGTCAAACCGAAGGCAGTCCTCTTGCTTTACTCTATCCATTTGTTTGGCGAGAAAACCGAGGAAAATTGAAGGAATGTCGATTTTCGAAGATTCGTCTTTTCCGCTGTTTTCCCGTTATCCAAATGGAGCATCTTCGCCTGTAATTGCGCTCAAAGTTATTATCTTTCTCGCCCGTTGTTTATTTCCTGATTGCTGAGTTTAGCTAGGTTTTGTTTCTCTTAACTCTCGTAGTTTCCATGTTCAGTTCTCTTTCTTTTCTCTCCTGCATTTGTCTCGTTTCCTTTGTTCAAAATAATGATAAAGATCTTTCTGTGATGCTATACTTTTCATGTATAGTTTTTGTTCATGGTTTAGGCGTGTTGCCTATTTGTTCAAGTATATGCCTTTATACGTGCTTAAATGTAGAGTTCATCTCCATGTACATGTGCTTGGTACGATTTCATCTGGAACACTTAGTTGGGAGTGCTTGTGTTAGAAATTTATTGTCTATTATTTAATAGTTTTCCTGTAGTCTGATTACCTTCCCTCTCTGTCTGTTTCTCAAGTTTTAAAGCACTGTGTTCAATTGGAATGAATCATTCAGTTAGTATGCTCATGCTCTTATCTATAGCGAGCTCTAGTAATGGATGTAATGGTTGCAAACCTATGTTGATGTGCTGCTTAACCAAGCCCAAAGTGGAACGCCTATAATCTTTAGCAAGTAGTGAAATTGACCAGGACTGTGGAATTGACGACTCATGGAGTTGGTGAACTTGGATTGCTTTGCGATTTATACCTATTTTCTGTTGAACAACGCTTGAAAAGAAGTGATAGAACTGCAAAACATGGGATACTTCAATACATGATTGTTTGATGGAGTTGTTTGAGAATCAAACTGGGGACCTTTCATACCCTAGGTGAAAGTCATACGATTAGAACATAGGCCATTGATTATTTTCTTTTACTTGTTCTCATCTTCTTCCTTTTATTGTGGCTCTATTACTTTAACTTAGTTCATTTCCTTTGACTTCCATTTTCAACTTGCTGTCTCTTTATGGAGTTGGCTGTCTTGCTTCTAAGCTGGACTTTAGACGCAAAGGTCTTTCTAGTGGATTAGTTTGAAACTTAATACGAATGAGCTGAAAATTCTTCATACTTGTAATGCTACATGCGGAGAAGTTTCTAGTTTTGTCCACCTTTTTACTGATTAATTAAAAAAATGAACACACACACACACACACACATATTTATGTATGTACATGTAAATGATTTATTCTACTTTTTTACTAATTTGTGAAAGTTTTGACATAAAATCTTGCCAGTGACGTAGGACATGAATATTAAATCCTCTTACCAGCTAGTGATTGTTCTTCTCACAAGATACACCAATTGCACGATTTAAAGTGATATACTGTACCATTCATATATTAATGGGAACTTTTTTGCGAATAAATGGTAGCTTATTGGGTTTGACTTTTTATTATGCCATCAGCTTCTTTTTAATTTTGTGAAATGCTTCTTGGTGATAGGAAATATTGTGCGAGTTTGGTTCCTTTTTGCCTTTTGATCCCCTTTTTTTCTCCTTGGACTTGTGTATCTTGGCTGGATTTTGAGAGATTGTTAAAGATTACACTGAATTTTGGAATACTTTGTCATTACTTAGATCGTTGCTTTGTTATTCACATTTTTAGTAAGCAAATTGTTAATAATTTGGCTTTTTGATGGACTAAAAATGTTAATTGCTTAGACTCTTCCTTATAATAGAGTTAGGTGCTTATTTATTCTCAACGTATTTGATTTCTTTCTATTGCTCTCAAGTTGAGTTTCTATGGCATCATGTGCAGCTTGTATGAACACAATGCCATTGTTTGTTTCCCTTCTTTGACCTTGCAAGTTTTTTGTGAATGCTGCATTTGCTGCTAAGAATTGCTGCTTGTGCAAAAATTTTGTGATTAGAAGCATGAAAAGATCAACTATTCTTAAAGTGATGTACATGGACCATTCCAAGAATTGAACTTGGTACCTCTCGCACCTAAAGCAAGAATCAGACCACTAGATCAAATGTCCATTTGTTGATGCACATCTTGTTTAATTGGTAAAAAAATGGATTATTCTCCAGATTAACCTTTTAATCAAAAAAATTGTAAGAGGAAACCTATTCTACTTTTAGACCTTCGGTCAATTATTAGGTTCTACATTGATTTTATGGTCAGATAGGATGGACTTTAAGGGTGTATGTGAATAATGATTGGATATGTTCCAATTTTCTGGTTCTTCTTGTTTTTGGTTTGTTGTTTTCATTGTGACTGAACTTTCTTTTAAAAATAAATACAAATGATATAGAAAAGTTGAAACAGGTTGCCCAACGAAGTTACATGTGTATGTTGAAATTTCAAGTCGGGGTGATGCAGTTGACTCTAGGTTAGATCTGACAACCAAAAATTTATGTCTCTTGTTGAAGAAAAAAAATTCTATATGATCTTTAAATTAATGGAAGCAAAAAGAGGTGGGGCATTCCGAGAATCGAACTCGGGACCTCTCGCACCCAAAGCGAGAATCATACCACTAGACCAAATGCCCATTTGTTGATATGCTTCTTGTTTAATTAGTAAAAAAGTGGATTGTTCTCCAAATTATCCTCTTAATCTGAAAGGTTATAAAAGCAAATCTATTATGTTGTTAGACTTATGTTCAATTATTAGTTGCTGCATTGACTTTATGGATTGATGGGATGGATTTTAGAAATGGATCTCAGTTTTGTTTATTTATCTATAGTTTTATGATTTGTTGTGGTCCTTTGGTCACCTTGGTTTTAAGCCTGAAATTTAGGGTTAACTTTTCATTGTTAATTACTCATCGTGAGACTTGTTCTATATTTTTGAATCTCTCTCAAGTAAAATGGCTTTGTTACCATTGAGCTAACTATTCCACATGAACTCATGTTTAGCTTTTGTCAGTATGTCTGCAGCAATTTGCATTGATACTACTATAAATAATGTTTATTGGATATGTTCCATTTTTCTGATTCTTGTTGTTTCTGGTTCATTGTTTTTATTGTAACTGAACTTACTTTTAAAAATGAATACAAATGACATAGAAAAGTTGAAACAGATTGCCCAATGAAGTTACATGCGTACATTGAAATTTTCATGTGGTGGTGATGCAGTTGACTCTAGTTCATATCTGACAACCAAAAAAATTCTCTATATATTTAAATTCTGTGAAGCAAAAAGAGGTGGGGCATTCCGAGAATCGAACTCGGGACCTCTCGCACCCAAAGCGAGAATCATACCACTAGACCAAATGCCCATTTATTGATAAGCATCTTGTTTTATTGATAAGAAAGTGGATAACCTATTTTAATTTTTGACTTTTGGTCAATTATTAGGCGCTGCATTGGTTTTATGGTCAGATAGACTTTAAAAGTGGATCTTTGTTTGGTTTATTGATCTTCAGTTTTATAATTTGTTACGAGTCCTTTGATGACATTGATTTCTAAGCATGAAATATGGAGTTATTTTTTCATTGTTAATTAGTCATTATGGAACATCTTTTACATTTCTGAAAATCTCCCAAGTAAAATGGTTTTGTTACTTCTAGGCCAACTATTCCAAATGAACTCATTTTTGGCTTTTATCTGTATGTCTGCAATAATTTGCATTGATATTACTAGGATATGTTCCGATTTTCTGATTCTTGTTGTTTGTGATTTGTTGTTCTTGTTTGTAACTGAACTTGCTTTAAACATGATTACAAATGATATAAAAAGGTTGAAACAGGTGGCCAAATGAAGCTACATGTGTTAATTGAGATTTTAATGTGGTAGTGGAGTTGACCGTAGTTCAGATCTGAAAATCAAAATACTCTTTTTTTGTTTAAGACTAAAGTGGCTATGATCCTTAACTTTTGGGAAGGAAAAAGAGATGGGGCACTCAGAAAATTGAACTCAAGACCTCTTGCACCTGAAGTGACAATCATACTTATAGACCAAACGCCCTTTGGTTGGAATTAATGTTGACTAGTTTGTGTCTTGTGTTTATCAAATTGTTCTCATGATTCTATGACGGTTGTAAAATTACACCAATATATTGATTTGATAGGCTTCTTTTTGTAGTTGGTTTAAGATTGTTCACGAAATTATGAGCAAAGGGCTGAACATGATCATTCATGTTTATTTCTCTAGGTCTCTGATGTTATTATCCTTTCAATTCACATCTGTAGCCTCATGATACTAGTAAGTTTTATCCTATTTCATTTGGCAGCGGTTGCTGATGTGACTGCCTTACATGTAAGATAAATTTTGCATGCTGCATTGGTTTTTCTTGTTATGTTGTAGTTCAAAAGAAAACAGCATAATCATATTTCTGAGATACTCCAGAGCAGTTCGTTGATATTAGGACAAGAGTCCAGTACTACCTAAAAGTTGGAAAAAGGCTAAGTCAAGCCAGCCAGTGTTAAGGGTTCTGTTAGAATGTTATTGATAGAAACATGTACTAATTCTGTCAAATGCTAGTACAAACATGCATCTATGCAGATGTATGGTGTATGTGCATGTAAATGTTGATGTCTTGTCTTTAATCCATTTGCATTTGGCTGTTTGTTCTTGATGAAGTGATCTCTCATGAAAGTTTCAGCGGTAAGTAAGGTTGACAAAAGGTTCCCTTGGTTTTTCTTCGTCTGAATGGAGCTGGACACAGGTATGATCCTAGCCTGCTTATCTTGAGCCTCACTGGTGTGGATCAGATGAGAACACCGGATGTCATGCATATCCAATGTTTTTAATGTTGTATCCATATTTTAATGGTGCCATTGACTTTTTGTCAGTTTTTGCGGATGAAGTATCTTAGTTGTAATTTTTTTTGAGAACGTTACATGGTTCCCTTAATTACTTGTAACTGAACTCATGAATGGATGAGGTGTCATTGTTCTGGTGTTGACTTTTAGCAAGAAGACAGATGGAACATTTTAAAATCAATATAGCAAAGGGCAAACCACATGAACGTGCAGGTCTGGCATTGACCATTGACCAGATCATACAACCACAATCATTTTTGGCTAAAGTCTTGAAAGAACTGAAATTAAGTGGGGGGTTCCAAGAATCAAACTTGGGACCTCTTGCATCCACTAGATCAAATACCCAATTGTTGATACATATCTTGTTTTATTGGTAAAGAGTAGTTTTGTTCTCCAAATTAAAATCTTAATCTTGAAGAAGATATGATCAAACCTTTTCAATTTTTAGACTTCTGAATGAAGTGTTTTTTTTTTTTTTCTAGTTTGATGATTTGTTCTGAATCCTTACTTAACCTCATACACTCTTTGGTTAGGTTTCTAAGCCTGAAATTTAGAATGTATATCTTCTATGGTTAATTATATATTACAAAATTTCTCTTTTTATTAATGTATGTCACGTAAAATGGCTCTGTTGTCACTAGGTTAAGTATGATTCATAAACTCATGTGAAGACATTAATAATTACTTAGGACTGCTCACGATTTTATCTGTTGCCATTTTCTAATTCTCGTTCTTTTCAGTTTTCTGTTTGCTCAAGTGAGTGAACTTGGTCAAAAAATGATACCAACTGTTTATCACAGTTGAAACAGTTATCTTTCCATTTATTGTTGGGGCCAGATGTTTATCCACCTTGATTTTAAAGCTTGTTTACTTTTTCCTTCTTCAAACTTGGGAATCTAATAAGTGCGAAGTTAGATGTGTTCATTGAAACATGCATATGCTAGTTGTGCAATTTGACTCTAGTCCAGTTCCGGCAACCAAAGACCAAAGTCTTGATCCTTGCTTTCCGTCATATCCAAAGAAAAAAGGTCTATATGATCTTAAAAATTTTGGGAGTAAAAAGAAGAGGGGCATTCCAAGAATCAAACTTGGGACCTCTCACACCCAAAGCGAGAATCATACCACTAGACCAAATGCCCATTGGTTGGTATTAACGTTGATTAATTTGTGAGTTGCTGCTAAAATTACCCTATGAGTCTGTAAAGGTGTCAGATTGCACCTAGATATTGTTTTGTTTGCATTTGCTTGGTTGATAGTTAAGATTGTCTGAGTTATGACATTGCAAGCAAAGGCCCGAAGATACACACATTTTTATTTCTCTAGATCTCTACTTTTATTATCCTTTCAATTCACATTTTTAACCCCATAATACTATTAAAGATAAAGGGAAGTACAAAATTATTAGAGCTTATATCTCTCATTTTCCTAGACTTGACAATTGATCTCTGGCCTATCAAAATAAGCAAACTGTTAGTTGCTAGAAATTGAATCCTCAATTTTGCAATGCTTGTGATTGCATCAAGATAAATTTAACATGTTTCGTTGATTTTTTTCTCATGTTGTGGATTAAAATGAAAACAGCATCATCCTATTTCCGAGATCCTCCAGAAAAATTATTTGATATTAGCATTCTATGCTATCTAAATGTTGGAATAGGGCTTAATTAAGTCAGTATAAAGGGCACTGTCTGAATTTTTCTTGATAGGAATATGTACTAATTCTGTTGAATGCTAGTAAAAACATGCATCTTTGTAGACATGGTGTATATGCATGTAAATGTTATTCTGTTGTCTTTAATCCATTTG
>JANVCQ010000232.1:39556612-39567092 GCA_025531925.1 Erythroxylum plowmanianum
TCGGGAAGGTCCCGGCAACAAAAATTTTTGTTTTCCGCACCTTGTACATATGATGTACACCCCGGGATTTTCCTACAGATCACTCCATAGCTACCTTCTTTGGAAATTCATATTAGAAGTATAGATGACTGTGAGCAAAACGGATGAATTGGCCTGCTTTATTAAGAGTTCATAATGAAGAAACTGATCAAAACATTTCCAACTAAGTAGGTTGAGTCTATTAGGGTCAAAAGAGATAACATATCTCCCATTGTAATGTGCCTCATGATTAATCATAATAGGCCTACTTTTGTCCGAAAGTTAAAAGCTTTTCTGGAGTTTAGGGAACTCTATTTTTGTTTAAAGAAATCCTACAAACTGATGTTTATTTAAAGAGATTAAATCTCTTTTTTTTTTTAGTTTCTCACCAGGTGTCTTAGGAGGGTTCCAACTATGGGAAGGTACCTTTAAGTCATCCACATTCAGACTAATCCCCGCTCGAACCGGGTAGGTTCCTTGCGGGAGGCAAAGCTCTGGCTCCAAGTTTTAAATGGCTGCATACATAAAGATGGTTCGAACCCGTGACCTTACTTAAGCCAGAAGAGTCCCTTACGAACTCACCTGCGCCTTGGGGTTAAAGAGATTAAATCTTTGATAGAAGATTACTTAGTGGAGCAGCTAGAGCTCATAACATTCCAGATAAAAAATTTCGTTAAGGAGGGGTAAGGTGAGTTTTTTCCTTCTTGTTTTCCTACCAAACTTGGATTTTCCAATATCTTGGAAAGATTTGAAGTATGATTGCCTTTATTAGCTTCAGAAATTGAGAGAAATAAAGTATTACCTAACCTTGTACTAATAGGATTTGTATTGATTTACTCAATTGACAGGTACTGATTATGAGGGAAATCTTTGTTAGAAGAAGAAGAAGAACCAGAGGCCATATTCAACCGTTGACTTGAACATGCAGTGTGGCTCCTCTCGCACGTTTTGTAACGTTATAACTGAAAGTTTTTAAGGAATTGGTTAGCCGGTGTTCAACAGTTATGCTGTGCTCTCCGTGATTCATTAAAATCTCAGACAACCCTTTCGCATCTGTCTCAGTTTTGGTTGTCTGAGAATTCCACTCGTGCAGCAGCTTATCCACAATATCTCCGGCTGGAGTATTGCTGAAATTTTTGTCCGCTAAGGGTGTTTCGTTGAATCCAGCCATTGCCGGTCCCATAAACATGATAATCCCTTTGACAGCAGGATGACTGTAACCTTCCCTCAGGACTTCTTCCAGGTATTGCGCCTGTTCAAAAGTAGGATCAATAAATCTGAAGCAAGAACTATTATTCTAGATTGCATTTTGAAACCACAATTGTGACAGTCAGATTTGTGCCTGTATCAGCTCCAATCATTTCAATAATCTGCAATTGCTGAATAACAAGTGGCTCACTGATTAAAAACTTGAAAGGAACAAAGACGTTAGTGTCGTTGAAAATAGGAGTACCTGATCTGGGTCATTCGCAACGCTCACTTCTGTGAGCCATATTGGCAATCCTGCTGAACCAAGATAGTCTATGGAAGATCTCATGTAAGCTAGATTTGGTTGTCCAAGTCCAAAATGACCTTGTAGGCCAATTCCTGCTGATATTCCCTGGATTCCAGGATATGAAAGCATGTCCTCAAGCTTCTTTATGTAATTGGCAGGACTCACTTTCTCATCACCACAATACTCAATAGTATTATACTCGTTCATGAACATTACTGTGCTTGGATCAAGTTGATATGCTCTCATGTAGAACTCAAAAGAAGCGTTACCGCCCAATTTGTCCTCAAAGAACCTGAAATGTAAATTTTCATTAACTACATCCCATGCAATTAGCTGCCCTTTGTATCTTGGAACCACTGAATTGATTCTCTTTGCTGAAGCTGTTCGCAATTCGTCTGAAGAAAGATTTACCACCCATTTCGGTTGATACTTTGGATCGTCCCAGAAAACATTGTGACCCCTGATAAAGATGCCCTTTTCTTTGCAAAATTTAAGCATGGAATCTGCAACTGTATAGTTTTCTTGACCTTGTATTATCTCTGTGCTATACCACTTCATTTCGTTGGTGAAAGTAGTGTACTTGAATCGTGAAGCAAACCAATTTTGGTAATCTGTACTATCGAGAATATGATGATTCATAGCACATCCAAATGGGAAATCTGATTTGGTTTGTTTTGTAGCGACTATAGCTCCTTCAACTGCAGTTCCATTGGCATAGTTAACTTCAATTCTCACCTTGCTCTTCCTTTCCTACAGGTACAATTTGAGACTATCTTTAGAACTTGATCATGGATTTTACACACATAACAATACTGAATTACCTTTGCAATTATTGTTTCTTGGTGGGATTGCCATTGCTCCTTAGTAAACGCCTGTAACGAGACACTATCTATCCATACTTCTGTTCTCATGTTCTTGCTCTGCGATGGGTAAAATCAAAGAATGCACAATAAGCATACTGTGCTTCTAATAATTGGAAAACCATAAAATGTATATGAAAACTACCTCAAATAGGACATCCACAGGGCTTGAATAATTTGCAGTCACACCACCTTTCAGAAAAGACCAGCATCCATTCCTAGCTATAACTTTGCCAGCTCGAATCAGGTCCTTGCCATCGATTCTAAAGACGACAGATACATCCTCACTTCCTTCGTTGACTTGAACCCAAGCTGCAGATGAAGTTTCAATGGAATAAAAATTCTTGGTAAGAGACTGCTAGGTCTTGACTAAGTGAAAATTTTCTGAGTCCAGGGTATAAAAGTGAGATCATGGAAACAGAAATGAAATGATTTAAACTCGAAAAGTAATAAAACTTGTTACCTGAGAAACTATAAATCTGTCTTTGTTCAAACTGAACCATTTGTGAGGGACCATCTAGTAGCTGTGTTCTGTCTTTGGCAATAATGTATTTGTTTCCATCCTTAGATGTTCCTTCTATTATTGATCCATGTCCAAACACAGTCCACCCATCTATGCCATGATCGAAATCTGGGTTTATTATTGTACCCCCTCTGTATTGAGCTCTCTGGGGCTCTGTCAAGCACTGTTGGATAAAAGTTTTTGCAAGGAAGGGGGAAAAAAAGAAGAAATGAGACTTTTCACTGCTAGATAAGTTCTCATAACTGTAGTAGTAGTATAATTTCAGAAATTCAAAGGTTGGACAACTCAGAAAGTCTTGGAAAGTGGTAAGGATGCAGAACTATAGACCCAGTGGAACAAGAATCATGCACGCTTCTGCAGTACATTGAGATCACAGATCGGACATTGTGAGTGGGACTGAATTAACTATATGTTAGTAACAGTATTTGAAAATATTTTCAACAAATCAGTAACGGATATATTTCTTGTGAAATCTATGAATTGGACTTCCAGAAACTATAAAAACAATGACAGACAGATAAGTCAGAAACAATATTCATTTTTATGTAGTTTTGATGTGTCATCAATGAATTATAGTTTTCTTCTTGCCTTTGAAGTTGCAGAATAGTCGTATGAGAAGGCCTGGGTTCTATGGACTGCATCAGTTTGTGCACAAATGACCCTGAAAACTTTAGTCAACAAATACACAAAGATAAGCTCCTGTACATGCTTTTCATTGACATTTTTCTTTGTAAATCCTGAAGGAATGGAGAGCAAATACCATAGGAGGTTAAAGAACATAAGAGCATGAAGAAGCAAACTTCCAGTGATATCTTCATTTTTTTTTCTCGGCGGCACAAGCAAACAAGCTTTCCCTGAAACAGATGCTGCAATAGAACGAAGTTTCCAATGTTTAGCAGACGAAATGTTTGAGTTTCCTAGAAATAGTTAAGCATTTTCTGGTGTGCAAAGATAACTACAGAATAATATATACAGTACCTCACTGCCTGTGTGTACCTTATTGTGTAAGCAATGAACAGAAAGACAAAAGAATTATCAACACATGTGAAGCTCTTACCTCAGCTGAATCAGTTCTGTTTCACTCTTTAAAAGAAAATAAAGCTTGTTAAGATCGGAACAATAATAGAAGGTATGCCAGACTGTGGACGAGATTAAATGTTATCACTAAAACTACAAATATTTCTCCTTTTGTCCCGTGAACCTATTTGGAGTTACATACGAGTACGGAAACTCCCACACTGACTACAGCTACAAGATGTATTAAATAGAAGTGGAGGAAACCAAAGGAACTCCTGAACAAGCTTACGTTATAGAGACAAGGGACAGAATCTCAGCTACATGCATGCGAGGGAAGTGGCTGCAATAGTGTAAAGATAATGGAAGAGTTCTAACATACTCCAAGGGCCTATGTAGGCTCTAGTTGAGATTGACTGTTCCACGGGGTCTAAGCAAAATGCAAGTCTAGACAGTAGGCCCAACAAATGAAGAATTAAGAATTTATTTGCATAGAGAACTTATGCGGTCTGATGCTGAAGACGCTGCTGCATGTGGAGATAGTGACTAATTAAGCACTGACCTAAAATTTTCATTCATGGACACGACCAAACAAACATCGGATAATATGTCTTTTCTAACTCAGGCCACTTCCTTAAATTGAATCAAGCATGAAATCCACTATGCATGTCTATCTGAGATGGTGAAATGGTGTGCCAAGTCAGCGAACATATTTGAGGAACATAATCGAAGAAAGCATAGGCATATGAAAGACAAGAACTACTTGAGAAAATCGGCCAAGTGTAGGTAAGCTATCCTCCACTTTCATTATTTTTTTGCAGTCACAGGAATGGATGTATGAACTCTACCCATCAACGTCATTGTCCATTTGACCTGTCGCAAGAGGGTTAATTAATGTTTATGATTGATTTAGTGTTTTTAAAGACTTTATTAAGAACTTGAGTTTGTTTAATTGTTAAGACGGCATAAGTGGTGATTAAATTGAATAGAATAGAAGAATTTGGAGGAGGAAACATACTAGTTCATTTTGCTGTTAGCACTTAATAGTATTCATTATTGTAATCATTTTTCTATAAATACCTAATTGAGTTAGAAAATGTTAGGAGAAATGTATACATTTCATAACAAAACATGGTATTAAAGAATTCATTATGTTGTACGATTGATAGGTAGTATTTTCCAAATGTAGTTTTTTACTTTACCTGTGTTAATTATGTGTCAAATATGTTTAATTGCTTGATTTTGAAAAGAATTATAGAAAGTCCTAAATTAGTGTTCTAGTAAAGAGGAGATTTGACCAAATGAAGAATAGGAGTTTTCGATCATATAATTACTATCGTGTGTTAAATATGTGATTTAAGGTATTATGGAGACACCATTATTATCTATCTTGTTTTTTGTGATTGCACTTCATAGACTCGATGTCTGATTGTTTTGTATTATATGATATGTAGTAATGCCTTGTAAGGACACTAATTTGTGTTTATATGATGTGCGGAGGTGAGGAATTGTTGGATGAGCCCTGTTAGCTAGCTTCAAATTGCAAGATATACATATCAATCATTTGTCCTTAGTATTTCATTTCCTTAAAGGGATCAAATCTTGGCATGATAGATTCATTGAATGGCGTGACCAGCAAGTGCCTACCCTAAGTATGTGCATCACATTTTATGGTTGTATAACACCATTTACATGTTGCATTTTATTATGTTTTCTATTTATAAAACATATGCAAGACATGTTAATTTTCTTAACAAGTACCTTAGAGATGGTTGTAGTTTCATTAATATTGATATTAATGGATTGTAGAAAAGAAAATGTGACTAATTTATATGTATATATGATCCAAGAAGTATAATTTGGAGGAGAAGAACGGTTATTTCAAAAGCATCATTTGGAGTCTTATTAAGTGCCTGTTTGAATGGGTTTATATCAGTAGATCTTTTGTTAGTAGAGCATTTGTCAATAAAGTTTTTTTTAGAATAGCTTTTCTAAAAAGTCAATTGATTATTTGGCTGTCAATTAAAAAACAGTTTTTTTGAAAGAGCTTCATATAATAGATTATTTGACAACATAAAAATAAAAAATACTTTTATTAATTTTAATTATATTGTATTTTATAATAAAATTATTTATGAACATAAAAATTATTTAAAGTATATTAAACAAGCACAATATATTAATTATTATATAATTTTAAACTATACGAAACATAAATAAAAATATATCTAATCAAACCTTTTATATAATTATAACATAAGTACAAAAAATATCAAAAATAAATATTAAAATATATAAAAAGTCAAATAATATTATATAAATATCAAAATAAACGTGAAGATGAATTTGTGAGTATTGTAAAAATTATGTGTAAAACATAAAGACAAAACGGACTAAAAATAAGCTTATTAATTTATCTGAAAAATTTACCTGAAAAAATACTTTTTCTAGAATTAGCTTCTTAAAAAACATATATTTTGATTGCCAAAAAAGTTATATCTACTAAAAAAAGTGATTTTCTATTTTACAATCAAATAGTCATTTTTCTTTAAAAAAATTTTGCAATAAAAAAAGTTCTTATTCACGCTTCAAAAGCTCAACCAAGTAAATTGTAAGACTTTTAGGGGGAAAAAAAAAGGTAGCTTCAACGTAACATTGTGATGATTACTCCCGAATATTGAAATAGTATACCAACTACATCACTATCAGGAAAATGACAAGACTCATGCATGACTATTACTTTTGCACAAGTAGTTATGCTTGGGACAGGATCCTCTGTCCAATTTTATTGTGTCTTATTCTGTTTCATGAATCTCAGCCATTCATTTATGTGGGTCATGTCTCATGCATGACTATTACTTTTGCACAAGTTGTTGTGCTAGGGACATGATCCTCTGTCCAATTTTATTGTGTCTTATTATGTCCCATGAATCCCAGTCATTCATTTATGTGAGTCCCGCGTTCAAGACCCACATAAATGAGTCATTCATTTATGTGGGTTCCGAACGCAGGACTCACATAAATGAAGGAACCCACATAAATGAATGGCTAGAATTCATGGGATAGAATAAAACACCATAAAATTGGACAGAAGATTCGGACTCGTTGTGCTTTCTTCTTAACAAATTACACAAGCTAAAACAAGCTTAAATCAGTACAAGGATAAATAATTTAGGAAATCAATTATGGGAGCAACATAATAATATTTATGATCTCCCATTCATATAAAATTGAAATTATAATAATAAGGAAGTAAAAGGGAAACAAGATTTAGATTTCATGTAAAACTTTTTCTTCTTTGAAGCAGAAAGCAGCCAAAAAATTGTTCAATTGTCTAATTTCTAACGATATTTACATAACAAATAAAAAATTTTCAGTTATTTTATAGATGATTTGGGAGGGAGTATTAGCTCTCTTAATGTCTTCCCCTTTTTATAGAGAAACATGACTATTTATCAATATATTAAAATTAAATTCTAAATTATAATTAAAGTTTAACTTAGTTACATAATTATAACTTAACCGTATTAAGTGTAAATATTTTATATTTGGTCTCTAAAGTTTCTTGAACTTTACAATTTAAGTTTAATTTAATTAAAATTAGTTGTTTGTCATTAATTACTTTATTTGTGTAACATATTTGGCTCTTAATATGTTGAAATGATTTTAAATTATGATTATAACGAATCATATAAATTAAAACTCTTTAAACTACCTTTAGTTTTCTAATTAAGTAATTTTGTAATCTTTAATCAAGATTGATATACTTTAAGAGATAATAAATACATTTGAAGTCTTCTTAATTTAGCATTCAACCTCTAAAAGTTTTCAATTTAGTAATTGACGTTTCGAAACTTAGGTCAAATAGCTTTGTTATCTATTAGCTAATATAGCTAACAAATTGGTACTAATGTGGCATTTGGTGGATATACTACATTAGTCAAAAAATTAAAGGAGTCAAAATTTTAACCTGGGTTATATGAATTTTGAAAGGTTAGTTATTAAATTAAAATTTTAAAAGTTTGAAGATTAAATTTAAAAATGCTAAAAAGTTACTTGTTTTTTATTTTGTTGTCACACAATATAATCCTTTCATTATTCAAATTTCAATTAAACATGAGGTGTAGAATTAATGTATAAAATTCAATCATATTTATTCTTCAAAATAGTAATTTATAATTGATATTTGAAAACAATATTTTCAAATAACAATTCACTCTAGTTAGAGAATTCTTAATTTATTATTAATTAATAACAATAGAATTTTATTCCTAATTACTTTAAGTTATTGAATCATTTATTGATTTACTCAACTATCTCAATCAAAGTAATATCAAATAGAATAGGCTACAAATAACATAAAAAAATATAGTACTCCCTATATAAGTTACTTTAGTAATCTTAAGTCTAATAATTAATTATATAATTAAAATCTTCATTTATAAGTCACTTTAGTAAATTTATTCTCTAACAAATACTCACACTTTTATTTGAGTATCTATATATTTATTTATGACAACAATACCATTATTAATAAAAAAAGAATCATAATATGTACTTGTTACTATTATATCATTATCCTATCTTAGTATAATTGCAACTAGGAAAAGTTTAAGAAATCATATAAATATAATTTAATATAATCATAATTGCACAATAAGTAATCTCGTCTTTTCTCTTAAGCATTAAAAACGAAAAATTTTATAAAAATAAATAATAATTGTATTGAATAAATTAATAATATTATATGTAAATTGGTGTTAACCAATTAGTTGTAAGGAGACAAACTAACAAATTATATAGTCCGTTATTAACTAGCCTTTGAAGTTGTTAAGAGTCGATTTTTAATGGATCTAGTTTCCTTTCTTCCATTGCCTTCAATGTGGAGCAAGTATGGGATCGATAGCCAAGTAAGTGACACCAAAACACTGAAGTAGTCTGTATAAGCTACTCTTTTTTTCTTTTTTTTTTTTACATAGCTCATTTTGTATTCCATCATTGCATAAAATAGTTATATAACTTAAAATCATGGTACAAATATAACATTTTTAAAGGAAAAATATTTCTCAAATGAATATAACATAATTAAATTTCATCAATTTCTAATTTCCTTTTAAATATTCAAAATTTGAGAATTAAGATATGAAAATGGTGGGTTTTTCTTGAAAATGAAGGACAACAAGAAATGTTACCATCACAAAATAAAAAATATGGTTGGAAAATCAAGATGGGATCTCATCCCATACACAATAAAAATAATATTTTTAATAATTTCATAAAACCAATTAATTTAAATTATAACATAACTGGCATATAAACATAATAAAGTGTGAATAAAAATTGTTTCTTCTTATCAATGTTGATTTATTTATGTTTTTATGTAGCTCCCCTCAAATCTACAAGTTATATGAAAAACAACATAATAACATAATTGTTTAGCCTCTAAAAATATTCATATGAACGAATTAAGGGAGCTTTACAAGTAGTATAGAGAAGGGTAAGTCAAGAGTGCTAGCTTATGTAAAGATTACTCCTATTTATAATATGACATAGAAATTTCAATATTTTAATTTTAATTAAACTTTTAATTAGGATTAGATAAAATATTAATTATGTTCAAATAAGATTCAATATAAAAATATTGGTCCTTATTTATCCAATATCTTATATTTGACCATAATCAAACTTTACAATCAAGCCTAACTTGATTAAATTATCTTTTCTCTTTTCAACCATTCTTGATCTATTACCTATTACGTTTATAAATATATCGACAATAAATTTAAATTATAAATTAAACTGCTTTAATTTTAAATTATATAATTAAATAATCTATATCTATAAATTCATATTAGCATATAATAACACATTATAATCACTTAAATATTACAAAAGATAAAGTGGTTTTGACTAATATTTTGGTGTATAAATTTTTTTGTATAATTCAATCATTTCATCTAAAACGTTTCTATTAACTATGGAGTGTGGAATTAGTGTATATTCTATTTGAATTCAATCATATTAGTTCTTCATAATTAGTAACTAATTCTTTTATTGACATTTGAAAACTATTTTCATATTGTCATTTACCTTAGCCAAGGTTTTTCAAATCAATATTAATTGAGAACAACAAAATATTCTCTTTAATTACCCTAGGAATATGAATCTTATATAATCATTTAACTACCTTCATATAATTCATGATGTATCTAAATTTTACCAATTGAGCTACCCTTCACTACGACTTCTCTTTTTATCAAAATATATCTTATATATTATTATTAAATCTTACGTTAAATTCATATGATCATGATTTTGTACATCAAAATGATACAAATTTAGGGGCCGTTTGGTTCCACTTCTGTTTTTCTGTTATTATTTTTTGTTTCTGCTTCCTGTTTTTGGTTTCTGTTTTTTTTTTTAAAAAACGAAAACCTGTTTGATTGAGATTTGTAATATAAAAACTGAAAATAAAAACCTGTTTTGTAACATCTCACCCCGACAGGAAGGGTAAAATAGTAAATTTGGCAGAGGATAAGATGGATCGGAATGACTTAGGACTGTCCATGC
>JANVCQ010000232.1:39576234-39597981 GCA_025531925.1 Erythroxylum plowmanianum
GCCATTAACACCATCTTTATAACTCCAATCCCCCATAACTATCCACAACAAAATAATGGTTTTCAAACTACCACTGCTCAAGCAGCCACATCAAGTCATTAAAAGCAACAATTAACTTTGCTTGACTATCAAATTCACTGTTTAAAGATGTTATAGACCACCACAAATTGAGGTTGTTGTCATTGCTACTACATAAGTACTTCTCCAACATTCTGTTATCAACATTTGTTTCCCCTTTCAACTACTAACTAAAGACTTTTTTGAAGTCTCTAAGACAACAATGACATTAACCATATAGCTTCTCCAAGCTATCTATCAACATACTAGTCTAGTAATCACTCCAATGTGCATCCATAAAAATAACTCTCGAAACTCTACTGTAATACTGTTATAAGAGGCCATCTGTTACTTATTACCTCATTGTGATCTCGCATGTGGTTCTCCTTCTCTTCATCTAACCACTAATTAACTATATTAACCTTATATCATTAATGACTTTTTTTGTGGAATTTTCAATTTTGGGTGATCAATTAGGTTTCAAAAACTCAACTATTTTGAACATTTTCAATATAGATCATCAGATTATTTCTGATTGGTGGCATAAGGAACATATCAAATATCTAGTTTTCAAGTTTGCAACAATTTGCACTTTTAATTTCAAAGTTAATATCAATAACAACCAAACACATAACTAAATTATAAAATTAAAGAACGTTTAGATCCCAGCTTTGAAAAATCAAGACGAGATCTCATCCTATGTATAACTGAAAAAAAATAAAAGTTTTTAATAATTTTTTGAAAGTCAATATCATTTTAATATATAATATAATTAATCTATAAATATAGTGAGCATACATTAGAAATTGTACCTTATTATAAATCTTAATTTCTTTTCTTGCACCTCCTTCGAATCCACATATTAAGTGAAAACTACCATAGTCAAACAAGCGTCTGACTTATATCTATCGAATGAATTGAAAAAACTCTATAAGTGGTATATAGAGGGGTAAGCTAGGAGTGTTAGCTCTCTTATAGAACTTATGTCTCTTTATAATAAAATTTGAACCTTTTAGTAATTTAACTAAATTATAATTATAATTTTAGCTAACTTTATTAGAATTGTAAATAATCCTAATTATATATCAATTGTGTTCAAATAAGATCCAAATTTTAATATTGGTCCTTGTTATCAAATATTTTATATTTAATTTTAGAGTATTTTAAATTTTACAATCAATCCAACTTGATTAAAACTTATTTTGTTATCAAGCCTATTAGGATTTAAGCTTAGATAACCTTTACTATTCTTTCTATTATATTAATATCCAATATTGGTAATCTTAATATATGGTAACGATTAAGAATAATTGAGGGATAATATTTAAATGAAATAAGAATATAATAATTTTAATCTTATTACAATTTTATTTGTAAAGTTTATCATACAAACTTAATTTTATGTGTTAATTAATTAAACAACATAAGATAAATAAGGCATTTAATTAATTATGTCATATATACACGCTGCCAATTGATTGGCGGTAGAGTATAAATCAAGAAATATTATTTCAAAATTTAAATAAATCAAAACACTCTATCCTATTAAAATTCGCATTGAATCAAAAGAAAAAAAATAGAGAAAAATATGAAAAATGAAAAAAGAAGATGACATACATAAGACGGAGTAATAATCCACTAGGTAAGATGGAGAAGCAACGTATTTTCAGAAGCATGATTTGGAGCCACTTTAAGACTTTGAGGGAACATTGAAGAACTGGATGAAGTGGTGGAATGGTCGATTATTTGGACGTGATAGTCTCCATGAAAAAGCGAGATCTCGAAGAAACCATCGGCGTCTGTAGTTCCAAGCAAAGGCTTCATAGCTCCCCACTCGTGAAGCAGGCTCTCAACTACATCACCAGTCGGCAAGTTCCTGAAATTGTTATCAGTTAAGCACATCCTGTAACACCCCTTTGGATCCCATGCTGCCCATATTACTATTCCAGAGACTTTTGGGTGAGAGTATGCCTCCCTTAGAATTTGCTCCAAGTATCTTGCCTGCACTGCATGCAATGTTAATCAAAGCTTTCAAAGCCATCAAACAGTCCATGCAATTTTATTTAATACTAATAAAGGCCATTCTTACTTCATAAATCATTTATGACTAATGGAAAGAATTCTATGAGAATAAATATGTTATCTGATAGAAATAAAAGTAATTATGTAATTACCTGATTGGGGCTGCTCTGAACATCAACCTCCGTCAGCCAAATAGGCAAATTAGCAGCAGCAAGAGTATCAATTGAAGCTCTCATGTAAGGAAGGTTTGGAACATCGAAATGCGACTCTAACCCAATCCCCATATGCAAATTCCTGTTACAAGGAAAGCTTTTGATAACTCTTAACATCTGAAGGTACCTGGCTGGCGAAGACAAAGGATCTCTATTGTCTTCAATGGTATTGAACTCGTTCATAAACATTGTGGACTTTCTATCGATCGCATGAGCCAAGCAGTAGAAAATAGATGAAGCAGAAGATCCTATCTTGCTTTCAAGGAGATTAAAATGTAGATTTTCGTTGATAACGTCCCATGCAATAACTTGCTCTTTGTACCTTGACATGATAGAGTATAATCTGCTTTTTGCAGCCTTATAAATTTCAGATGGAGAGAGTGAATTGAGCCAACTAGGTTGGTATCTAGGATCATCCCAAAAAACATTGTGGCCACGAACTTCTATGTTGTGCTGCTGAGTAAACTTAAGCATGGCGTCTGCGACAGAGTAGTCAAAGTGTCCCCTTGAGGGTTCGTTGCTGTACCACTTCATTTCGTTCTCGAAGGTTGTAACTGTGAAGGGATTGGAAGTGAACCAATTTTGGTAGGCAGTGTTGGAGAGGATGTTCTTGTTTATGGCACATCCAAATGGGAACCCTGGTCTGTTTTGTTTGATTGAAATGGTTGCATTTGGTAGCGGATTTCCTTGTTTATCAACTGCCTGGATCCTGACCTTGGCCTTTCTTGCCTGTCAAGGGACTTGCCATCAGGATAAGCAAGGAAGTTATATAGCTGACAGATCGATGAAAATTGCGTACCTCCTCAGTGCTTTGATCTTGATGAGATTTCCATTGCTTTTCAGTGAACGGTTGTAAAGAAACGCTGTCCACCCATATGTCAACTGGTGTTTTTGCTCTATATAGAAGATAAAAAATATATGTACTTGTATTAAAAGCCTGAAATGGAAATGTTATGCTTTGAACTATAATTAACAAAAGAATAAGCCCTCAAGACTCAAAAGGGTTTACTCAAAATAGAGATCAACAGGGCCTGATTCATCCGTAGTGAAGCCACCTTTGAGCATAGACCAACACTTGGACTCGGCGATCACAGCCCCAGCATATTTGAAACCGTTAGTTGTTTTGAAAATAGCTGTTACATGACTACTTCCTTGGCTCAATTGAATCCATGCTGTTCTAAGACAAAGTCATAGGTTCTCTTGTGAAAATTAAGAAGTAACTTGGAACTAAAGTTATGTCCTTTCTTTGGGGTTTATGTGCATGCGCTCTGCTTCAAAATTTGTCAACAGGCTAATGTAAGACGTTGAATCAATGAAAAAGAAAAAAGTACCAGAAAAGGTGTAGTGTCTATTCTTTCTCAAGTAGACATTCTGTGAGACACTATCATATGATTGATTTCTGCCATGGGCCACAATGAATTTATTGCCATTCAATTCCCTATGCTCTATTTTGGGAGCTCCAAACGTTGTCCATCCCGTCAGCCCATAGTTCAACTCTGGGTTCACTATTATTCCTCCGCCGTACTGCGGTTTGAATGGACTTCGTAGGCACTGAAAATTTTCAGAAATTTAAATTATGCAATACATCATCGACCTAAGTTCTCATTGGAAATGTGTTTGTGTTTATTTCCTGTGACTCAAGCATGCACCTTTAACAAACCCTAAAGACGCTAGTGGAAAACTTGCCTCAACGGTAGCGGTATAGTCGTAGGACAAAGCATTAGCCTTCAAACCTCCAAACCTGCAAATAAATGAGAATATCGAACCTGTTAGAAGAAGAATCCACGACGACAGGCGTAGTAGAAGCATGTCACTAGCTCTCTCCAGTTTCTCCACAGAATCCTGAAATCCAAGTGTTCATGGAATCAGAAGCCATGCACGCATCCTGGGAAGTGCTTGAAAACACACAAACTACGCGTATGCCTTATGATATTATATGGTCCAGAGCCATGTTTATGAAGGAAAATAGTACAGAAAGCCATAAATATATACATTCACCAATGAAAGAGAAAGGGTTGAGATCTTGTAGAAGACACTGACACCAGAGTGATTTGGAAGGAAACATATCAATCGCATTTATAGTGAGCAATTTACATTGATTGGGTATATTTGGCATTAACGTGTATGTAATCATAGAGATTTGCGTTTGTGTATATGTGGAAATTGGAACAGATCTTTCTCTAAAACCCCCCAAGTTAAGCATCACCAACTTGGTCGTCTTCATCAAGTAAACACTGATAAGTTTGGGCCATCTACATTAGACGTAAATGCTAATAATAATATATGGTAAGAAATTTCGTATTATACTCTCAAGAAAATATAGAGATGTGCGAGTCCATACATCCGAAAAAGGGAAGGCTTCATACGATATCAATACACCCTACCATGTAAACAAATGACTAACTAAGAAAGAGTACACAATTAAAGCCCCATGCACACTAAAGCTACTCGTTTTTTTTTTTCTTTCTTGGAGCAAAGAAACAAAATCAGTTGAAAAGAAATGTAAACACGCATTAAGAGAACGGGGATACGCGAGATTCCAAGTTTTCAACGTAACAAACTCTCCAGAAATTGGGGTGATATGTTCAGACTTATGCGACCCCATAGTCAGAAGTTTGCGAACCAATTTGCACACCTATATATCATCTCCCTTAAAACGTGGAAAATCTGCACTTCCGAAGCTCTTGCCATTACGACAAATAAGTGACATAAGTTCCTCCTGACTCCAAATCCCACAACAAGAATCATATGCTCCATAGTTCTGTACAAGGTAATGAACAGTGCCTATTTAATTTCCACACCAAGGCCACTCTATCATTAATTTTATAGGGAAGTGATTAATTTCTTCTTACTATTACCCCACTAAAATTTTAGCAGCAGATTTGAAAATTTTTAAAATACTAAAGCTTTATAATTGGGCACGTATCTATAACCATTTTCTCAGATCAGGAGGTAACTCACAAGTTCGAACTCACGATACATGGGTATGCTATTATTTTATATAGTTCAAAGACCAAGCTTATACGTGCCTGAGAGGGTTTCCAGCCCTTTTGCTTGGAGGAAATTGCAAAGTGATTTTAGTCTTTTGTTTTGTTATAGACAGGATTTCCCTTGAAAGAGAGGACTATAGTAGTAGGACCCCGTGCATATATGAAGAACACACACTTCAAGCAAATTTTGCAACTCTATCACTCAATATCATATAGAAACACCAAGCACAGATGTTGGGAATTTTCGAGCCGACCATTTCTCTAGATCTTAAGTTTTCTACAACTAGAAATACGTATCACTAGTAAATCTGTGCCAGTTTTGAATTCATTAAAAATTTGTATTGATTTCTTGCAACTTACACTAAACAACTCCTATGTAAAACTGTTTCGTGATGACGAACAAAAAGGCTAGCCAGTGGACTCCGTGAGGAAAAGAATTACTCTGCCAAGTGTTGAACAAGTTGGGAACAATCAGCAATTGTAGAATGAACACAAAAATTCTAATACCTTCGTTTAAAACCATTTTTTGGTTGAGAACTCAGAATGGATCTTTTCCATTAGATGAATGAACAAAAAAATTAAAAAGAAACAATAAAAGCCATAAAACCTGTATAAAGCCTATGGCACGAGTAAAGCTTCTTTGCACTTCAAGACTTTTGGGAGTTTGTTAGCAATTGTCATTAAGGGAACCAGCGGGCTTGTTCATATACCTTGTGATAACATCATATGAACAATTGGAGGACACTGTTATTGTTGCACTAATACTTAATAGACCCAATACTGCCACTTCTGAACACGCAATTACACTTTCCTCCTCACAAACTGTAAAGCTAAGCTAAGCTAAGCTCAAACCGATATGGAGTACAGATCGTTGGGTACTAGCTAATTAATCAATCAATTAATGTACAACCACAAGGCCTTTCAAGTAGCCGGAGGTCAAATTTTGGAAGCCTGTAGTTTCCTCCATTGCCTTCGAAGTGGAGTAACGAAGGGATTGATGGCCAAGTAAGTGATACCAAAGCATACTTATGCCTCAAGATAACCTTTTGCCTCCAAGTAACGTATCACTTTTTCAGCCATTTCGTACGGGGAAGCACAGTCTCCTACTTTGCATGTCAGAACAATCTACAAAAGCATCAGATGAAGAGAATGAAAACTAGTTGAAAGCCTGGACGAAAAGTAACTCCAAAGTTGAAATGTTGAATAGTCATAACAATAACAGCAAAATTACATTCAGATCGATTGTCATCAAAAGTTAAGCAGATGCACTCAATATTTGCCTCTTCAAACCTAGTCCGCAAAAATCTATTGATGCAAAAGAATTTGAAGTCTATAAAAAAAATAAAAAGAGAAGAAGTTAGTCAATCACAAACTTTAATTTGGTAGAATAAGATTGAGAATTGAATTGACAATAAAAACTGAAATTTAAATTACTTTAAGATTCTTTATTAGGTTAGGAAATAGTAATAAATTAAATATGTTACTCTAGTTTTAAATATAATGTCCTAGTTGTTTAGGAATTACACGTAATAGAACTTTTATTACAATATATTTAAATCTTTTAGGAACCTTTTCTTACAAGAATATAGATTTTAAAAACTTCTCTATAAATATGTGTGTACTCAGCCTTTAAAAAACAATTAACAACATATCATGAATTTTTTTCTACAAATTTGAGTTTTTAACTAAAAGATGAGATACTTTCTTTTAGGAGTAATTCTTAAATCCCATGAGTCATTCCTAATTTTATACCTTCATTATTTGTTTTCCTCGCTATATTCTAACAATTCTAACCTAAAGTTCTAGCAACTAAAACCCTAAATTCTACTCATATTAAACCTAAATTCCAGTCATATAAAGCCCTAAAGTTTTAGTCTAAAATTTTCAACAATCAAACCTTAAAGATCCAATTATACCAAATATGAAATTTCAACATTACAAGTTGAAATTCAGACCTGAAACTTGATATTCCAACAGCCTAATATTAGTGGTATTTCCTAAATTTTGTGAGTTTAGCTACTAGTTAATATTTTTCTATTTGTCCTACATCAATTTAATATCAGAGCTTTGGTTCATAATGGCGATATGTAGTGGGAGGGCATATAGAAAATATTTAGCGCCCAAAAGTGAGATGAAATACTTATGAGAGTTATAGAAAGATTGGACTTTAATGACCCTCGATCACAAGATGCTCCAAGAACTAGTCCAAAAAACAACATCAGATAACAAATTACACTGGATGTTGAGGGTCGAGAAACTGAAATCCACGATGCAGAGGCTGAAACTAATCAACAACACGCAACACAAGGGTAAATCTTTATTGAAAAACCATGCACTTTGATTCCTTAATTTATCAGGCATTACCTCAAACAAAGTGTTTGTTATGGATGGTGAAACTATTGACACTTCTCCTTCAACTCATTAATTAAAAATCTTTAAGCCTACATGTAGAAGGTGCTCAAATACTTAATGACATAGAGAGTTTGGCAATTGAAGATGATCATGACATGGAGAGTTTGACAGTGGGGGATGATGAAAGGATTAAAGTTGAAGAAAAACATAAAGAAGTGGATTCTTTGGCGAACCTTAAAGTTGAAACACACTTAAACAAGTTGAAATGCTTGAACAAGAGATTAACGCACCTGAACAACGGGTTGAAACCTGAATAACAAATCAAAACACAAGACTAACAGACTAAAACAATAGGCAACAGGTTGAAAGAATAGGATAGTAAGCTAAATAATGGAACAGGGAGGTGATGAAGGTGAAGTAAACTTGAATGAAGATGTGAAATTAACACAACATACGAATAAAAGGGAAGTTGTGAGTGCACTTTCAAAGTTAAAATTCAATAATGACAGAAAGTTAAATAATTTGATTACAAGAAGCAAAAATAGTTATGTTCTTGATGCCTATATGATAGAGAAGCCATTTGGTTTTATCATGAAACCATCTACAAATATAATGGTTAACACTTATGATATTGTGCACACTATTAAACTATTCTTTAAATAGGTTACACGTATCCATAGATTACATTTAACCATTATCTTTGATCATGAAGCGAAGTCTATGAGCTATTCTTGGAGAACTCTATAAAAAACATTGAACATTAAGCTTCAATTTTCAAACTCTTTCTATTTCTAAACTGATGGACAAACGAGGGTGGTTAATAGAAACATAGGAGACTTGTTAAGATGTTTAGTTGAAGATAATGTGAATAATTGGGTTACGGCAAAATTTGTATAGAACTATGCTATAATAGATTAATGAATAAGAGTCCTTTTGAGATAGTTTCAAGAGTTCAACCAAGAAAGCCTATTGATCTAGTTTCTTTAACACAAAAAATACGAGTTAGTGTTAAAGCCCAAAGTTTTGCACAACACATGAGGGATATCTTTGATAAAGTACAAAAAAAGAAAATAACAACTTCTTTACTAATAAAGAACATGTTGATCAAGATTGTCAATTGATGAAATTCAATAAAGGGGATATAATGATGGTAAGGATTCATCCAAAATATTTCCCAAATGGAAAATATAAAGAAACTTTATTTGCGACGTGCTAAACCTTATTAGATCCTTAAGAAGATAAGTGTTAATGCTCATATTTTGGAATTCCCAAGTGACATAGGAATTAGTCCTATCTTCAATGTCACGAACTTAATTATTATCATGAATATGATGATACGTAGTCTCCTACTGCAACTATTAAGAATTCTGGCTACTCCTTATCTTAAAGAGTAGATAGATGATGTTGAGTAGATAGATGATGCTCTTGACGAACATAGCCATAAGAGTTGGAGGATATCGACAGTTTCTTTTCATGTGGAGAGGAAAATCAATTTCTGACAGTACTTTGATTTTAGAATCTGAATTTCAAAAATTGAATCCAGATATATGATCGATATTTTCACATTCTACAGCGAAGACAACTTCAGATAAGCTAGGGAGAATTGATGCAAAAAAGCTTAAAGTCCATACAAGAAATAAAAGATAAAAAAATTAGTCAACTACAAGCTTTAATTTGGTAGGATAAAGGTTAAGCAATGAGTTGATAGCAAAGACAATAAGGGAAGAAATTTAGATTATGTTAAGATTCCTTATTAGATAAGAAGTAATAGTACATTAGATATGTTACTGTAGTTCTAAATATGTTATCCTAGTTGTTTAAGACTTAAATTTATAGAATTTTTATTATAACAGAGTTTAAATTTGTTATGACCTGTCCTATTAGAATAAGGGTTCTAAGAACTTGTCTATGAATATATGTGTACTTAGCCCTTCAATAACAACATATCCTGATTTTTCTTTCAGGAATTTGAGTTTTCAACTAAAAGGTGTGATACTTTCCTCTAAGAATGATCCTTAGACCCTAAGAATGATTCCTAGTTCCCTACCTCCATTGTTTGTGTTGCTCACTAAATTCCAAGAATTCTAGTCTAAAGTTCCAGCAACCAAAACCGTAAAATTTAGCCATATTAAGTGTTGAAATCTTAGCCTAAATTTTCCAGCAGTCAAACCCTAATGACCTAGCTATACCAAATCTGAAACTTCAGCATTCCAAGCTGAAATCTAGACCTGAAACTTGATATTCCAGCAACCTAATATCAGCAATATTTCCCAAATTTCGTGAATTTAGCTACTAGTTAATATTTCTTCCATTTGTCCCATATCATCCATGCTTCCATGTAGCAAATTCAAATCAAACTGGTTGCTGGAAATATTTTCAGGAACCAGAAAACCCTAAAATTTTCATGTTTATGTTCATGAATTTGACAATTTTCAATGAACACAAACATCATCCAGAAATGGCAATTCAAATTGGCCTTACAACCATGCTTATCTTTACACATTTTCATAAGGAGTCCAAAATTGGATCTAGATTTTAAGGAACATCAATATGTTGTGAGAAGACATATGCAGATGTCAAGATGCCTAGAAGATATCTTTGAGCACTTGTGTCATCCATAGACTTGTGTTTTTTGCATCTGTTATCATACTTTACCTCACTATCTTGTGGTTGCTCATAGGGATCATCAATGCCAGTAAAGCCTGTAAAAGAGAGGACATATCACAATCTAAAAGAAAAGCAGGTTCCATGACATTATTTAAGACATTCGATCATAAATCGCGAACTCATTGCTCCAAACAAATTCTTCAATGCAACATCTCAGTACCCACAACTTTGCATGTTTGGATTTAATAGGTGCAATGGGCCTAAATTGCCTCTCCCATCAAGATTCCTTCCAAGAAATCTTACTGATGTTCACCATTGAAGGCAAAATCAGTGTAGTATGTGATTTGCAACAATGATAAGACCTCACATGATAAACCTAAATAAGTAACTTTGCTAAGAGCTATTTGGTAAGAAACCAAAACAGGAGTCACATATACTATCAAGATTTGACAAAGTTTTGGATACTCATTAATAAAACTCATAAGGTGTGAAGAATATAATAAGAATGCAAATTATTAAACTCGAAATAGGCAATAACTTTTCACCAACCATCACCAAGTTGTACTTATCAACTTGCAACATTCTATATTAAGTCAAGAGAACTAATAGACTGCGCAACATCACCATATGCAGGATCTAGGATTTGTAAAAGGATAACTATCAACAAGGGAAATCCAAAGAAACAAGGGATGTGAAAAATGACTCATGATTAAAAAAAAATGATATTTCATGATCTGTAGGAGTACCTTTAATCTTCCCTTCACGAGCAAGCTTATAAAGTCCCTTAGGATCTCTAGCCTCGCATATTTCAAGTGGCACATCCATGAAGACCTTTTACAGGGAAGGTTAAACAGTTCAATCGTAACTAGTAACATATATGTCGAAACATATACGATGTTCGATATCCTATTAATTAAAAAAATAGACAAATGACTAGAATAAAAAAGTAAGCCACAGTTATGGTAAGAAAAATTTTCATAAACAAATCATAATCTACAGAAGGACCAACCTCAATGAAATCCCCCTTTGGTAAGATTGCACGACATGCTTCTCGATCTCTTTCGTATGGAGAAATGAGGCATGCAATGCATATTACTCCAGCATCTGCAAATAGTTTTGCCACCTCACCTAAACAAATGAGAAAAAATAAGAAAAAAAATTGTAAAATGTTTTCTATTGTCCAAAGGGACGAAAATTCAAAATATTGCATTGCTTAGGTGACATCAGCATTGACAATCAAATTGCCAACAATTTAATGTACCCACATTGCAAGCATTGGAAGCAACTAACATAGTACCTACCAACTCTTCTAATATTCTCTGCACGATCTTCTGCCTTAAAACTAAGATCACGATTGAGGCCATGTCTGACATTATCTCCATCAAGAATATAAGACAACTTTCCTCTTTGGCACAAAATTTGACTTAATGCGCATGCCACAGTGCTCTTACCTGCAAGTTTTTCCAAAAACATGACAAGAACTGTTTAAAGAGCTAAACCGATCATGAGCAGTGGTGCACATCTGAAATTTCAAACAGATAACACACACATTGTTCATTTCAAATTTCAACAACGTTTCATGCAAACCCGAAAAAAAAAACATCATAAATAGATAATCGCAATAACAGAAGGAAAATAGCGGCGCAACTAACCTGAACCGCTGAGACCAGTGATCCATACGACACAACCCTTTTGATTAAGTAAGCTCTGCCTTTCAGATTTTCCAACTGAGCACTCGTGCCACTTCACATTTGTTGAATTCCCAACTGTAGACAAGGAGCTAGGATTCCCATTTTTCCCTATCCCGAACAACCCGCCAAAATGAGAGAGTAAATAGATATCCCAATCCCAACAAAACTCATTTTTCATGAACGAAAATACCATGTTAAGATTAGAAAGCAAACCAAGAAAAAGAAACGAAAGGCAAGATTATCATATACCAAAAAGGAGTAAGCAAGTACCTTGAACCTCATTAGCCAACTTCAAGTCCAAGCACGACCCATTAGGACCAACAGTCTCCCCTTTCCCGTTCACATTCACTCGCAAATGTGACCCTTCCATGGCCTTAATTCGCAAAAATCCCTTTTTCATCACACAAATTATATGATCGCCATCGCTGTAGCTCCCTAGCCCCACTCTCTGCGTCCTAATTCCTGGTACCGGTTTCAACCCAATCGCATTCATCTTCCCCCGAGCCAATTAATTTAATTGATCACCCAGAATTTAGCAGGATGGTAAATTCAAAAGAAAGTGATAGAAAGAGAGGTGGATGCAAAAGTTGAAAAGGTACAAAGGAGAGAAATAGAAGGCGTACTTAAAAAGAAATGAAGAGTAATTTGGGGTGGTTAAACTAGTGACTGAACTCTGAAATCGTGAAAGAAAAGGCACAGAGGTTTAAGATTAGGAAGAAGAAAGCCTAGCTGGCCACCTTGCTTGATGGTCATGATCCAGGTCCAGTCTCCAGGAATGAAACCAAATAGTGAGTGTGGTCTCAGGTAGGATGAGGGCTGCTGTTTTGTGGGAGATTATGCCCTTTTTTGTTGGATACTACGAATAGAGACCGTAGTCTACATTCCTGTTAGTCTTGATCCAAGATGGTAGGAATAAATATCTTAGTCAGTCTATGGTGTGCATTATGCATATTCTGTTTTCATTCGGTTGACCAAGTAGTCGACGTAATGCTTCCAAGACACGTTTCAGTGATACAAATGACCAACTCAAAAATATATTTTTTATTAATTAAATTTAAAATATTATTTAATGTATATCATTTATTGTTTTATATCGATACCGGCATAAAAAATTGCAGCATATTACCAAGTAATTTGGATCGCATCGAATAATTATTTATTTTCTATTCGTGAGGCGGTGGAATTACATATTTGCCTCTCATTTTTCCTCTCAGTTCCTTCTCTCCTACAGTTCTACTCGTCGTCGTCCTACTCCTGCGAGGATTTTGAGTCCAAAGATCTTAGAGAGATGGAGAAAAGTGAAACGTCTTCCGAAGGAGGGGGGTCTGGACTCAATCCAAGGCCGTGGCAATCTTATCACACAGCTTTCACCAATGCTAAAGCAGGTAATCCAAACCTGAAAGTTGTTACCTTTGCTTTTCTTTCTTTAAAGGTTATGATGTCTGTCTTTCCTACACTCTTTGATTTTAGGACGGCCCAGATCTAGACCCAGTATTGTTTTGGTTTTGAGACTTTCATTTTCAGGTCACTTGATCAGTGATTCACTTCTTTTGTGAATTGCTGTTAACTTATTTTTGTCAAATTTGTTGATTTTTTGTTACGCAGTGCTGCGTTTTGACTTACCTGAGGATGTGGATCGCTAAAAAACCACTCTTGCTATGTTTAAATTTTGTTTAGAATAGGATATTGCCGAGACTTTAAAATCTGGTTGAACTTGTTGATTTCTTGTGTTCTTGTCCTGGAGAAGTACTTGTGACAATTTATTACTGAGTAGCTTTCCCACCTTTGTTAGTGGAGGCATGGTGCTACTCCTTTAGGACTTCTTTCTGATGATGGTATGTTGCCATATGTTTTAGGTATGGATGGAGTAGATAAGGAGAAAGTACAAAGAGTAGTGTACGAGATGAGCAAGGGATCAAAGTATTTTGAAAATGAGGAAAGAAAAGAGGAAATGATGAGGCAGAAGATAGAGCAAATGCGTGCACAATGTGCAAAGCTCACAACAGCTGATATTTCTCACTATCAGATGGTAAAACTGATTATTTATTGTTTTATTCCACTAATTGCCTTATCCATTGCCAATTCTATTTCTAGTATGAATTAATAACTACCATTATAGCTTGAAACATAGATGTAAATCTTGTATACCTAAGTGGGAGAGCCGAGGTGTGGGACAAGGCTTTCCTATCTTTTTTCTTTGTGCATTAACTCATAACTGTTCTGCAGAGAATAATGTTTGCATTATCGTCTCAATGATGAACTGCTAAAAAGTTTATAATAACATTGGATTACATTTGGTCCATTCATAAAGATATCTTGTGGTTTAAAGATGTATAACTAAGATAATCGTTTCGCCTCGCTAGCTTTATTTCTGTTGTGAAAAGCAGTCATGTCTTATTGCATAATTTAGGAATTGCAAGATTCTTTTGCACTTTATCTGACCATCTTAAGTCTTAGACTAGACCCGTGTGCTTGCTAATTTAATAATTTTTTGATGCAGAAATGCAATTTGGACTTAACATTTTTTATTCTGTATCGTTGTAAATATTTTTCAAGTATATTGCTACTTATTGCTCATAATATTCACAGTTAGCAGATAAAAGCATTTTGGATCTTGAAAGCACACGCGACCTGTCTAGAATTTGGCTACATGTAGATATGGATGCTTTCTATGCAGCTGTTGAAACATTGAGCAATCCTTCGCTGAAGGGAAAGCCAATGGCTGTTGGCGGTATGTCTATGATCTCCACTGCTAATTACGAGGTTGAGTTTTCTGCTCTAACTTCAAGATCTTTTTTTCCCCCCCTTTTTTCTGCTCCAATTTCATGTGCCACGTATAAAGATTCGCATTCCTTAGTAATGATAGTTTTGACTAAGGCCAGGAATCTCTGGTACATTTATAACTGTCATTTCACTTGCATCCATCACTTTCACACTTCCTTTTTCAAATAGTCTTTGAAAAAAATGTTAGGCAAGGAGGTTTGGAGTTCGTGCTGCGATGCCTGGTTTTATTGCAAGAAAGTTATGTCCAGAGTTGATCTTTGTTCCCCCAGATTTCAAGAAATACACTTTTTACAGTGATTTAACCAGAAAAGGTTAGTTAAAGGCCTCAAATTCAGATTTGGAATTCAATGTGTCATCTGATGCAAATACTTTGACTTGCTCATACATATTTGTAGTTTTCCAGAAATATGATCCTAATTTCATGGCTACCAGTTTGGATGAAGCGTACCTTGATATAACTGATGTTTGCAAAGAAAGAGACATGACTGGTGGAGAAGTATGCTGATACATTTTTCTTCCTTAACATTAAACATTTTCTTCCCCAAATGCATTGACAGTTTCTTTTTTCTGTCATGAAAGATTGCTGAAGAACTCAGAGCTGGTGTTTACAAAGAAAGTGGTCTAACATGTAGTGCTGGTGTTGCTCCAAACCGCTTACTTGCCAAGGTTCTTTTGGCTATTACACTGAAATGATTCTTGCACATATTACTTGTGTAATGCACCCTTTCCTAATTTGTGCGAGATGGAAGATGTTGGGTTGCTAGGTCACGTTTTGTAGAAGACAGATTATTTAGAATTGATGGGATTTAAATATCTGGAGGTAAACTATGGAGAAGACTTTGCGGTTTATTGAGAGCAAACGGTACAAACTAGCTAAGCTGAAATGAGGGCGTTACATGTTTAATGTTATCTCGAAATTTTGAAGGAGCCAATACACCACTCCAAAGTGGTAGTAACTTTGTCGTTACCAAATATGAAGAAGCTATTATAATAGTACATAATGTCCCGTGATTGCCCACATCATGGTGCATGCTTACTGGTCAGACATAAAGTAAGAAAGTAGGTCAAATAATTTGAAGGTGTGCTAGGTTAACTGATGAGAAATTCAAATAATTTGAAGTTATGCAAGATTAACTGATGAGAAATTCAAGTCTTCAGAAACATAACATTGCAGCCCCCCAATTCCCTGCTTGTTTCAATTAGAAAATAAAAGAACTCAAATTGGATTAATGGTCAGGGGAAGTAGGAAGAAAAAAGAGAGAGCAAAGTATAGATAGGTGCAATGATCAATGAGTTTACCTTGTTTAGCATTTGAAAGGACTATTTTAGCACTGAATCATATATGCCTCCCCAGGTTTGCTCTGATATTAATAAGCCCAATGGACAGTTTGTTTTGCCAAATGACCAGATGGCTGTCATGACATTTATATCTTCACTTCCTGTAAGAAAGGTATTGATGCCTTGAGCTTTGGCTCATATTTTGGAATAGCATTTTCAAGATATTATAATCATCAGATTCTTATTTTATGTTTTCCCTTGATTGAAACTTATTCAATTATCTATGAAGATTGGAGGCATTGGTAAGGTCACCGAACATATTTTGAGGGATGTTTTAGAAATAAACACCTGCAAGGAAATGCTGGAAAAAGGAGCCCTCATCTGTGCACTATTCTCTCAATCAGCAGCAGGTAGTATCATTGATTTGTCTTTTTTTATGGTTCATGGCTGTCAAAACTACATGCCATCTGCGTGCATAATTGGAGATTATAGGGTAAAAAAGTTGGATCTCCCCTATGATTTCATTTATTTCAAAAGGACACTCCTATGGTTTCAAATTACAAAAATAAAAAGTTGTGTTATTAAAAAAATATTAAAGTAGAACCTTTTACTGAGTTCTGTTGAGTTATTTTAAAGCAAACTGTTATTTTAAATGACTGTTAGGCATGTGACAAAGTATGTATGCTCTAACCTAACTTTAATAACAAATTCTATTAAAATAACCCAACAGAAATTTGGTAAAAGGTCTTTTTTTAGTATTTCTAATACCACAAAGTAATATTTTGGTAATTTTAAACCAGAAGAGTTTTTTCTTGGAATAAGTAAAAATGTAAGAGAAATTTATATATTTTCTCCGAGATTATATTATTATTACAAGTGGCCAATGGAGATTCTAAAATCTTAGCAACAATTCCTATGGAAGAAGAAACCTGAGTAGAAGTTTTGAGTTAGTCACTTTGCAGTAAAACATTAAGAGAAGGTTAATATTTTTTGCAATAGCTGAGCAAATTGACTCAAAGAGGCCATTCCTGGGGTGAACATTTAGCACATCAACTTCTTTTTTCTATTTCCAGTTATCAAACTTATCGAAATAAGCTTGAACCACATGCTTATATAAACTGGCTATAATATTTGGTCGTCAGTTCCTAAACTTTTTTATAATAAATTGCAGAATTTTTCCTCTCTGTTGGACTGGGGCTTGGGAAGACAAGTACTCCTGAAGTTAGTGTTCGCAAAAGTATAAGTAGTGAGAGGACATTTTCAGCCACAGATGACAAGATATTTCTTTATCAAAAATTAGGTGATCAATCCACTACATTCATTGTGATAAGGACTTACAGACCATTCTATGCTCTCAAATGGAGCAGCATTTTCCTCTCTTAGCTTTTTTTTTTTAGCCTTTGTTTTCCTTATGGATTGTAAACCTTTTAAAAGGTTTTCAAATCATCAAATTAATAACATATATATAGGTCCATGGTATTGCTTGACAGTTAAGCCTTTTTTAATTTTATTTCAGCCGATATTGCCGAGATGCTTTGTGCTGACATGCAGAAAGAAGGTCTTTGTGGCCGAACATTAACCCTCAAATTTAAAACTGCATCTTTTGAGGTAGTGTATGATGCTTTTGTTGCTTTTCATTGTCTGAATGTTAAATTAAGGTGAATTACAATGTGTAATTGATGGAATAAGGTTTAACTTCTGGGTTTCCAGTGATGCTCCTCCATTAATTTTCATCGTTTAGGTACACTAACAAATTCTCTTGCTTAAAATTACCAAAACTTTTCTATCACAGCAGAAAAAGGCCGTCTGCAATAGATGATATAAACAAGAAAATTGGGTTGACTTGTTGCTAATTTTCTTAACACTGAGTATTTTTGTTGCAGACACTACCAGAATGGTATGGTGATGATTTAAAGGTTTTTCTTTCTAGATAAGGAGACATCTGCGATTTTGGGTTTTTTCCTAGTTCATGTTGTAAAAGGAACACTCGGGGTATGAATATCACTGTTACACTTTGTCATATTAGTAAAAAGAAAGTAATTGTCAATGGTTAGACACTTGCAAAACCAATTAAAATTCCATGCTCTCTTTTCTGTCTAAATTATCTGTGTTTGATTTTATATTTATTTCCTAACATTATGAGCCTGTTATTGGGCTCCTATTAAGGATTATTGAATGTAATTTTCATTCTGAAACTTTTTGACATTACTTACTCATTAGGTTCGAACCAGAGCTGTTACTTTGCAAAAGTATATTCACTCAAAGAAGGATATTTTGAAATATGCATCAAAGCTGCTCACGGCTGAACTTCCCATCTCGTTGAGATTGATAGGTAATATACTATCTTCATTCTTTGAACTAGTCTTTTCTGTTACGAACATGCTGAAATTTGACAGTTTTACATTGTCAAGTATATGTGCCTTTTATAAGACTGTATGGATATGCTTGTTAGCATGAACTTTTCATGTAGAGGCAATGGATGAACTTCATTATACACCTCATATAGATTGTCAATGACAAAGCATTTACACTATCCAGGCCTCCGAGTATCTCATTTCAATGAACACGAAATTGGTACTCCATTTGATCCGACACAGACAACTCTTACCAATTTCATTCTCTCAAGAGATGTGTCCAGGAAAATATTGGGTGATCAAGCATCCTTGCGCAATGAAATTTGTGCTAAAGTTTCCAACGATAGTTCAGAAATTTCTTGCTCTATTGATAGCTGTGAGACTGGTCATTATGAAATTAGAGATCTAGAAGACAATGATCTACAGGATCTGGATGACCACTGCCGTGGCATCTCCTCTAATGACCTTGATGTGAAGAAAACTTATGAGACTAGCAATGGAACTTTAGAGAAGGTAACATCAAGAAAAGGGAGTGATCTACGATATTGACTGAAATTAAATACAATCTTGCTCTTTGAAACTTTTTTGCCGCTTATGGTCTTTGAATATTTTTACTATACTATATAGCTCAATTATGCCTTTCAACCTTTGCCTAGGTGAATGCTAGGGATACCATGGGGTCTGGATCACTCTCAGAACCTTGTCAAACCGAGTTGTCAAAGTCAAGGGAATTAGAATCTTCAGTCCTTCAGTTAGAGAGGAGTGAAGAAGACCAAGTAAACAAGGTTGTCACTAACGGGGCTGAGATCTTCTGGGTGGATGAATACAAGTGCTCAATATGTGGCATTGAAATCCCACCAGATTTTTTTGAGGAAAGATTAGAACACTCAGATTTCCATCTTGCAGAGAGGATTCAAAAGGAGGAATCTGCATTTGACTCAAGAACTCCTGTGCTGAGGCAAAGGTGCGGTTTATGCATTTTACACTATGTTTCTAATAATTCCAGTGAACAGTAGGGGAAACTCTTATGACGAGGCAAAGGTCTGCTGTTTATGCATTTCCACTAACTATGTTTTCATCATTCCACTGAACAGTAGGGGGAAGCCTCTTCTGCATCCATAACCATCTCAACTTATTGCTAGTCTCAGCTACGACTGTGCAGAACCCTAGCTTAAACTCTTCCAATCTATTTCGGCTACTTAAATACATTTAATTGAAAAATGTGTTGCACTGAATCTCATAATTCTGATTACCTGTTGTTCAGTATCAATTTTCTGAATTACATGAACGAATCTACATTTGGCTTAACGCAGTCATCAACACTTTTCAGGAGCCTCCCGAAGGAGCATCCCTCAGGCCAAAGCTCACAAAAGAGGCGCAAGCCATCTGCAAAAGAACAAAGGCATATTCCCATAGACATGTTCTTTGTCAAGAGCAACCAGAATTTCTAGCATTGCATGCTTATAATGTTCCAGTCCCGTCTATTTTATATGAGCGCATGTAAAATTACAAATTGTTAAGCAAATTTTATGGCAAGTCATAAACCACGTTACCCTGTAAATGATAGTCAATAACTCAACAAAAGAAAATATCCAATAATGAAGGTTGCCCCCATCAATTCTATCATTTTATACCTTAATTTTCTGTTCTATCGATTGTGTATGATTAACTAACCAATGAGTCTGATTGGTAAGTGCCGTACAACCACTTCAGACTAGATACAAGTGTTTGTGAACGAAAATAGCCCACGTCACCCAGTTTCAACTTTTAACAGTATCGTTCATCCCTTCCAAACGAACATCGATCCTGGTTCTCCATCTTCATCTCCCTCTCTTCAAAAGTTGGATTCTCAGTTCTTCACCCACCATACAAATTTAGCTGTTTTTCAACCAAAAGAGTCTATCGGATGAGCAATTTTGACAGTGCTCGACTATGGAGCTAACATCCATAACTTCAAGCTCCCAACTTCCGTTGCTACGTGCAATTATACTAACAAGAACCCAAATCACTTCTTCAGTCACACGCAGTTCTCGCTTTTCATCTTCAACCCAAACGACAGTAAAAGCCCACTTAAGTTCAAACCAGGCGACCGCCATTAGACCTCAGAATGGAAGTAGTGACAACTTGAAGGAGAGAGCCTTACCTACGATGAGTGATATATTGGCCTCATCCAAGGCTCAGAAACTTGATCTCAAGCTTCACACATTGGGACCCTTTTTCAGAATCACAGCCACGAGTCTGGAGACCAATAACGAACTTGGGAGAGCAGAGGGACTAATAAGGGTATGGTTGAGAGGGAAGATTCTTCATCTGGACTCAATGAGACTGAAAAGAGAGACATTGGGCATGGAGAAATCGATTTTTGGTATTGGTTTGTTCATTGGTGCTGTTGCTATTCGACATGGATATGAGTGTGGGTGTAAAACGGCAGAATTGCTGGCCATTAACGACTCCGATCTTTATCATACCAAGGTTTTTACATGTTTATGTTAATGTTAGCATGCTATCGTGATAGTAACGTCGTCTCATCTGATGGTTATTAACTCTCTCCCCTTGCTTGTTAAATGCTAGCTTGTCAGGTTTTATGGAAGAATAGGATTCAAGGCCGTGCACGAAGTGACTGGCTCAACATTTGGAGACCTTGCCCACATGTTGGTTTGGGGAGGAATTGGAACAAGAATGGACGCTGATGTCAAAGAGCTGATGCTAAAATGGTGCACCAGGTTCAAACAGCAAGCTTGAGATAAATTTATGTCGTCTGTGCTAAGGGTAAGATGAGAAAATATTCAGGTTACGATTTTCTAAATGATCCAGCTAGTGTCATAGTACCACCATTTTCTACTGTAAACGTTCTGGATAATCTTGTGGTGAAGTCAACATTCTTCTCCTGCAGAACTGAGAATTTGTGAGTAGAATAAGGTGTTTACGTTATCACGTTCTCTTGAACAGAATCATGACAATGGAGACATAAAACCGACTTGAATCGAAAGAAGTAAAAAGAAATTTAATTATGCTGGAAAATTTTACAGAATCAGATTCCATGCACAATAAAAGAAAATTCAAAATTTTGTTCTTGAATTTTTTGAAAATTATTATTACTTTTAACTTAAAGGATAAATCATAAATTTGTATTTTATTATGAAGTTTAATATTTTTTCCTGCACTTCTCGTTGAATCGATTTTTAAAAATTGTTCATTGCACCATCATAACTGCACAAAAGTTTGATTTCTAATGATATTTACATGAACTAATCGAGAGAATTTTACAAAATGTATAGAAAGGAATAAGTGAAAAGTGATAATTTGCATATATATAGTCACACTGATTTATAATTTTAGTTAAAGTTTATTAGATTTTTTTCTTCTATAATTCCAGTTAAGTCTAGGTAAGATTTAATAT
>JANVCQ010000232.1:39608304-39621091 GCA_025531925.1 Erythroxylum plowmanianum
ATAAGAAAATAAAATAAAACTAACCTAATGAAAACAAATTAAAGAAAACATATGAAAAATAAAGAAAGTAGTGAATTCTTTGGGAATCTGATTCTTTGGTTCAATCTCGACCTACATCCTAATTAAACATTTTTCAATGATTTTTTATTCTCAAACCTCTCATAGAAACTATTAATTATGGGTTAATAATTAACTCGAGTTTTTCCTTACGTATTGTTTAATCAAGATACGATCGTTAATTAAACCTAACTACCAAATAACCTATGATAAGATCTCTAGATTCAATTGGCTAGTAGTATTACTAATTAGAAAAACTGAATAATTAAGACAATAACCACATATGATGCATAATTTACTTAGGTTATGTTATTCATAATGATTACAAATTATTAGTCGCTACACATGAATTTTAACATAACAATTACATATTATATCTAAATTCTAGCAATGAGTTTGCAAATAAATGCTCTAATAAACGCATTAAAATCATCTTTTCACAATATCCAATGAGTTCATACATAAATAATTTAACAATAACGAGAATACGATTATCCATACACAAAATCCAAATCAATTAACATAGGATAACACAATAGGTTTCTAAAGAGAGAAAGAAACAGCAAAAACAATGAAAGACTGCTTAACCGGGTCATCGACATCGATGTTGCTTCCAAACTGACATTGGAAAGCTACCCCTCCATGGGTCTCCTTATGGTGGAGAGCTTGCCTCCATCTTTATGCTCTCCCAAATCTCTTAAAATTCCCGAACTCCTTCAACCAAAAACACCTATTTTTCTCTCAAATTGCTTCAGCCAAAAGTCACTGCCTCCCTCTCCACTCTTGCTACTATTCTCATTTCTGTCTTATTTTTATTAAAACCTACGCTATTGCCTAACGACAATGTCTTGCTCCTTCTACTATCCTCGGGTCACTGCGTCTTGGTGTTGGGTTTCTGCAACAATGTGAAAACACAAATGTGAAATGCAAACGTTGTTTGTGTTTCCTTACCTGCTTCTATCATGTTGTTGTCATTTTCCCTTGTTGTTGTTGCATTTTGCTTCATGCTTCCAACGTTGCTGCGTCATTTTATCCCTTGGCTATCCACTTGCTGTAACATTTGGATCCATCATTTTGGTGCTGCTTGTTCACATCACTCACATGTGCTTTCCATTTAATATGTGGTCTATTAAATATGTTATCTTGCATAGATGCCATTAAAATCACGTACACCTTTGCATGAAACATGCACCACCATGAGCCACTTTGATTCATCTTCTTTATGTTTTCATTTTTCTTGTCTTCTTCTTACTCCATGAAGACAAGTATGCTTCTTTAGAAAATGGCCCAAATATCATGCTTTCAACTCACTTTAACTTCTTTGCTTCCGAATTGTGCTAAAATCACATATGAGTCAAAGTGAGTATCTTAAGCAATTTAATGTCATTAATAGCGAAGTGTTATGAAATAATTAAACAATCAATTAAGCATATATTAATAGGTTCTATCATTGTCGAAATGCTTACTTAAACAATTGGAAGCAAAGAGATGCACATTGGTCTTCTTTTAAGTTTAGATTACAAGCTAATAGTTTACTAAATAGCTATAAAAATCCCCATCTTTGAGCCAATATGCAAGTTAACTTTTGTTTCTTGATGGAAATCTTGAAAGTATTCATTGATCTTATTCATAATATTATGTTATAATTGAATGACATTCAACTGCTCCTTCTTAAATATTCTTTTATTTCTTTCTTATCAGATTTCATACACTCTTGCATAGAAAGTTAGTTTTAAAAGTTTGGAATTACCTTTAGGTAGCTTATTCTTAGCTATTTAGTTCACCAGTTACATCTGTTGATTGCTGACATCTTCAATATTACAAGCAAACCTAATTCTTTCCCATAAAGCGTTAGTGTAAACACATTAGAAGAAAAAAAATGGTCTCTTATCTCTGGGAAGTTAGAGCATAGACCAAATTTAGGGTTCAAAGTAAGGGAACTATTTATTTTAACAATTGTGGCTAATATATTCCAAAGAGCTAGACAAGTGGTTAAAGCAGATTAGGATTATTAATAGTTTCTTAGCTGATACATTAATGAATCTTCCAGATGAGTGGAGAGTCTAGACTATTTTATCTTCCACCTCAACCTTTAATCTAGATTTAGGAATTGTTTTAGCTAGCCACTCAGATCCTCTAAGGTTGATGTTCCATTATTAATTAACAATTAAGTCACTTACCCTAGCCTTAGGTTATATCATATATCTAAGGTGGAACATATTAGGACATATATTTAAAGGCCCTTTTTTGCATTAATTATCAAACTAGATGGAGGTGCTTTCCCCATTGCCAATAATACACCTAAAAGCAAATGCTACTTGGCTTATCAAGATGTAAATCCAAGTCCTAGAGGCATTGGTGTTTCATTTCACTTCGTAAAAGCTCTGTCCTTGTGAGTGTTTAGTGTGGATCCATTAGACCTAAAGATTTTCATTATCAACCATGAGTTTCCAAATCCTGCTATTAGGACCTCACTTGAGACTTAAATAGTTAGTAGTAATAATCCCTCTTAATTCCTTTAACAACATAAGTCTTTCCAAGAAACCTTAGCACTTATAGCTTTATTTGGATCCCAATTCCATATGAAGTTTCTAAACAACTTTTCTATGTCTTTGGCCATCTTCCTGGAGAGAATCAAATGAGAAATCTAGAAAGTATACAAATTACACATTAGTGTTTTTAGTAGTTATAACCACCTAATATAACTCAATTCCTTATTATACCATTGCCTGAGTTTTCTTTCAATTTGCTCAAAAAGGGACCTACAATCCTATAAGAGGGGTTTTGAAGTGGCGATGGGAACTTTTAGGTAGGTAAAAGGAGATTGCATCACCTTTATGTGAGAAATGTGGCCTAATTCTTCTTCAAGAGGAACTACATCCTTGAAAAGCTTTATGATGCTTTTGTCAAAGTAGATTTCTACTCCTGAAATTTTAATGAATTGGTTAAAAAAATTGATTAGGAAAAAAAATAAGGGAGCATCTACTTTGCAAAATAGCAAAATATTATTAGTAAAAGTTAAATTGAACAATTTCGATCTACTACATTTCTTGTGATATTTGAAAGTTAAACTTTGAGCAATGTTTTAGGCTAAGATTTGTAGCAAGATTTCCATATATATAGATAAAAGATAGGGAGACAAGGGATCCCCTTGTCTCAAACCCGTTTCTCCTTTAAACCATAAGGATAACACTCCATTCACTAGAATGTCGTAACTGGTAGTTGTAATGCACTGTTTGATCCATCATAAAAATTTGCCAGGGAATCCTAGCACTTTTATATCTTGAATGAGGAACTCCAACTTTATTGAATTAAAGGCTTTCCTGAATCATCCTTAATGGCATATATTTTACCTATTCCCTTCCTTATGTAACCTTTAAATAACTCCTAAGGTATCAGGATATTATTCGCTACATTTATGCCTTGAATGAAAGCTCCTTAGGATTTTGAGATAAATGTAGCTAAATTAGGTTTCATTGTGATGGCTAGCATCATGAAGATTTGTTTGTATAGAGTGTTATAGAGTGAAATAGGCATAAATTCACTCATTTTACTAGGGTTAGATGATGAAGATATTAAGGTAAACTCTATTCTTTATGACAAATTAATTTTGTCTAAACTATAATAATTTTATGAATCATAAATTATATTATCTTATATTGTCTTTTTATATTAACATGCGTACCAGAACAGAGTCCAGTCTTTTAACTAAAAATTTCTTTGAAAAATACTCAATGATGAAGGTATATTTAATTGTTGATTATCATATGTTGAATATTTATTTATTATAATTGTTGCATAATCAGTTGTAATTTACATAATAATGTTTCTATAGTATAATTGTTGCATAATCAGTTGTAATTTACATAATAATGTTTCTATATGTAGATGAAGTAGTATGAACTATTGATGATCCTAATTATAACAATTAGTTATCCCTTGCAACTTTTTATCTTTAATCTTTAACAATTAGTTATTCATTTGGTTTTTTATAATTGAAGATATAAATCTTCACATGTATGTTTTTATGTAGGTTAATAAAGAAAACTCTATATTATTGTCTTGTTTACTCAACTTCAATCTCTACTCTCTAGCTATAATTGATAATTTATTTTTGTCTTTTTGTAATTGTCTCTTTTCAATTTGGATAACGTTAACGCTATGATACTCTTTTTTATAATAAAATGATTTTCATAATATTACCGTGATATTTGTTGCATCAACATACTCATAAATTCATATCATTTTTTTTTCATGTTTTAACTTTTGAATGAACCAAGCATCATTTTATTGTTAGACTTAGATAAGGGAACAACGACTAGTAAAAAAAAGAGACAATAATTTAAATTGATTACTTTTAAAAATAAGCAAATAAATTGTAATTATTTTTGGGTTAATTATAAAAAATATCAAACTTTACTCAATTTTGCAATACTAGCCTGAACTTTAGAAAATTATGCTAAAATGCTGCAAAACTTTTAATTTTTAGCAAAAATAGCTCAATGTTAAGTTATTCGTTAACATGGATGAGGTGGCAAGCCATGTTAGATTAATATCTTTGCTACATAACTGCTACATATTATATTTGTGCCAGGTATGAATTTCATTATTTAATAAATTAAAAATATCAAATACTCTAAAATAATTATAAAATAAAACCTATGAAGGAATAAATAATTATTTTTACAGTTTTTGATATTATTAATTTATTAAGTAATAAAATTCACTCTTGGCACAAATACAATATATGACAGCCATGTAACTAAAATTAATATAGCTCTCCACATCATCTACATTAAGGAAAAACCTAACATTATTTTATTTTTGCTAAAAATTAAAATTTAGAATATTTTAGTGCCTCTTTTTGAAGTTCGAGCTAATATTGTAAAATTGAGTAAAGTTTTATAATAATCCTTTTGTTTATCAAAAGTAAGAAATCAAACTTAACTTTAATAAAATTAAAATGAATACTAACTTTTTAATAAAATTGATTTTTGGATAACAAAATATGTAATAAATTTTAATAAATTTTATTTAAAAAATTATTTATTAATTCAAATGGGCCTACCAAAGCACAATTGAGCTCGGGTTTAGGGCCCCTATCTTGAGCCCGATCAAGCCTCATTCGGGCTTAGGTACTATCATTCTTACCTAAAGTGAGTCACAAATATGAATGCTTGACTGATCGTACTGACTTAAAGGCACAAAATATATGCTAAATGTTATGTGACCTTGTTTTATCCTTATAAATGACGATTGTGGAAGCTACTCACATGGAAGTGTTTTTATAAATAGAAATAGAAAAGAAAAAGGGAATCAGTCTTTATAAGTCAATCCTGACAAGCATATAATAAATGTTGTAAAATTAAAAGGACAAATAATAGGGAAGAAGTCAGTTTCATATTAGGCTTCAGGTGACCCAAGACTAATTGGACTCAAACTTGGGATATGAATCTTGAGCCTATTTAAGCCTCGAGTTAAGCTAGCCCTTACAAGAATTTTTGGGCTAAGCTAGGGCACCCCTTTTAACCCAATTTCATCCATATGGCTTTATATCTCTTACAAGTTTCTTGAAATGCTTCACATTCCTTCTATGTAAAGCTCTGAATTTGAATCCTCAGCTTAGTATTCTTATATGGAGAAAAGAATCTTAATATGAATATGTTTGTAAACTTAGTCCCATCCCTTAAAAGAGTCCATCTTTATCGAAATCATCCATGTCTTTACTTGATCTCTCATTTACTATGGAAAGCACCTCATCTGAAGCTCGTCTTCCGTAAGGCCATTCAGAAGAAGCGTCTAGAACACTGAATAAAACTCATTTACAAATATGATCATAGCTTTACTAAGTGATCCAACAAAATTTAAGAGCAAATGTAAATGCATTTTCTTTAACTTATAGTTCCTCGCTTTATAACTCGGTATAATGTAAGAGGGAGTCATACTATTCATTGGCAATTAGATGTCCCCTAAGAGCATTTTTTGGTTGTTACTCCATACAAATAAATATATTATCTTATTATGCAGCCATCTTTATTCTCCTTCTCACTTGATTTTTTTTATATGTTTGTCTAATTTTAGTATCAAATCAAAGTAGGGAATCTAAGTTGTCATTCGTAGATATCATATCTTGAATCAACTACCTAAAATAAACAAAATATATTAAAAGTAAAAACAAATAAAATAGAGATGAAACAAACCAAGTTCAATATAACTAAAGTTAATAACTGTATGACTTTAAACTCAAATATTAACTCATATATAAAATAATAGATATCTTTAATACTTTATAAATATCAGATATCTCAAATACTAAGCATATTTAGTACTTTATCTATATACTTGGACTAGAATAAGTAAACAAATTTTGCATCTATCTCTACAAATCTAATTCCATAATTGAGTTATTACCATTTTATATCTAATTACAGTTGTTCTTAAACTATTATATCTTCAGCAATTAAAGATATGAATTTTTATTCTTTATAAGTAGTATTTCATTTACATACTCTTACTGAATAGTACAATTATACTTCTATTAACCTTTCTACAGATATGATAAATTCAAAATCATCTTTAAAATAAACTCTTTGAATTCATCATGAAAGTAGTTCTTTCAACATCACACAACTTTTTAACTCTATATCAAATGTATCAATAAAGACATTGATTCCATTTAGAGGTAATGTCATGATATTTAAACTTTTTCAAACTTCATCTTACTCACATTATGTATCTTAAGAACCACTAACTTATAAGTATGCATCGGAACAAACATTTTAAACTGATATCCAATCTTTTAGATATATCTTAACTTTCTATTATCTATACTAGTTCCAAAATTATTTGATTATTGATGCTCAAATTATCACATCATCATACTCTTTTAAAATCTTACCATTTCATATCTAATATGGAATATTACTAATTAATTTAATTAAAACTATCAAAGGTAAGTTATTGTACGAGTCAAAGCTGGAAAAGAAGTAAATATTATGTTTTCCTCCTTACACAAATATATGCTATTATTAAATTTTTATGTGGACATATTATCGAGAGAATATAGTTCCCTATAGATAAATAAGAGAAATTCAAATTAATCATATCAATCTCATCAAAATGGTTTGATATTCTTAATGCTTATTTTATACTTCGATTTAAATACTTTGAACCTTTAAAAAAGTTTAAATCGATATTTGATCTAATATGTGTGTCTCTATCATATAAAGTCATTAGTAAATAGAATGAAATAAAATTGTTTATCATTTTATAAATTGTTATTACATCCAACATATCACACACACACACACACACACACACACACATGATAATCAATGATAAGTGTTTAATGGACTATGTTTTTATTCCTATATTTGGTGTGCTTTGCTTGTTATTTGAGACTTTTAAAGAGGTTTTTGGTACTTATTTCATTTCTAGTGTGTCTTCAGGTCTCAATTGCCTTCATTATTAAAAGGAAAATAATTCAGGCGAAATCGGGGCATAAAATGAAAGAATTATAGTTATTTTATAGGTACATGCTCATGTGAGTAACGTAGACAGTTATGTAAAGGACTGTGTAAGTGTAAAGCTTCAAAGACATTGTTTTTGCCTATATGAAGTTATACGCCCATGTAAGTCACATTCACAGCTATGTCCCATACCTGTGTAAGCCATTAGAAATGTGTAAATTTGTAATTATGAGGTGTTTTTTAGATATATGGTCACTTATACGACCATGTATATTACAGAAACCCTAATTTTGTACTATAAAAGGAAATTATAAAGAGGAGATGAGAGATAGGTATTTAAATTCAAAGTGAGAGACCCAATTTAGAGATAGAGACATAATTTTGAACCTACGATGACAAAACCATAAAGATTACTTTAAAGATCCAATAGAGGACAACCTTTCTTTAAAGTCTTAAGTTGATTACATTAGAGAAAAGGGGATATATATCTTACGTATTTTTTGTTTAATTATTCTTCTGCAATTTTGATGTTTGTTTGCTTTTTTATGTTTCGAAACTAAGTTTGCTTAGTGCCTAGTTAGGATGAAGCCTAAGTTTGCATTTTCTCTAGTGCTTCATTTGTATAATTTTATATTATCCCCAAAGTTGCTTGAAGAAGTTCAAAAGTTGACAATTATTTATTATGAGCATATTGAAAAACAAAAGAAACAAGTTATGATATTTGTTAGAGATTGAGAAGAATTGTTGTTGTACAAATGAAATTATTATTTGAAGGACCTATGATATAAAGAACTAAGTTTTATGTAATCTTATAAATGTGAATTTCCTTCAATGTTATTACCATTTTTAATTATCCCTACCATACCTTTACCTAAGCCTCATTACACCCTATTTAAAAGACCTTTTGATTTTTGTTTCTCATTTACTTATTAGTGGTGGAGATGTGATTTTACTGTAAGTTTATGGTTAAGAATTCTCCTATATAATGAGTTGAGAGTTTGTCATATTTTCCAACCTAAATAGTTTAAGAGCTTTGAGTTTTGTAAGGGTATGGAATTTGTGCTTTTGATTTCAAAAAAGATTATCAATGTGAATGCTGTAGATATTGACTTATGAAAGTTGGTTCTAGGAAAACCTGAGTCTAATTGTCTATTTATTTGATTGATATGATATGATGATTTAGGGTGTGAATGGATAAGTTGAGGTTATTAATATATGGATGTTTTTAAGTTTAATGATTTGGATTATAATTTGCTTGAGGACAAGCAAAAGCTTAAGCGTGAGGATATTTGATAAACGTTTAATGGACTATGTTTTTATTCTTATATTTAGTGTGTTTTGCTTACTATTTGAGATTTTTATGCTTTTTTTGGTATTTATTTTGTTTTTAGTGTGTTTTTAAGTATCAATTGCTTTCATAGATTAAAAGGAGAAGAATTCGGATGAAAATGAGGCAAAAAATGAAAAAATTGGAGCTATTTTAGAGGTACATGCTAGTGTGAAAATGTACAAACCTGTGTGAGTAATATACACTACTGTGTAAGGGACCGTGTAAATGACTGCGAACATTTAAGGCTTTGAAGATGTTGTTTCTGCCCGTGTGAAGATACATGCTTATATAAGTTACAAACATGGCTGTGTCCCATGCCTATGTAAGCTACTAAAAAAATGAGTTCATTTGCAATTATGAGGTGATTTGAGATACATGATCACTCACATGACTATGTGAATGACTGTGTGTATTTCAAAACCCTAATTTTGCTCTATAAAAGGCAATTATAAAGAGGAGACAAGAGAAAAAGGCAATTATAGTCAGTGTCAGAGATAAAATTTAGAGCTAGAGACATAATTATGAACCTACGATGATGAAAATATGAAGATTACATTAGAGATTTGATAGAGAACAAACCTTCATCAAAGTCTCAAGGGGATTACATTAGAGAAAAGGGGACATGTATATCTTATGTGTTCTTTTCTTTTTAATTATTTTTTGAACTTTTAATGTTTGTTTTGTTTTCTATGTTAAGGAACTAAGTTTGTTTAGACCCTGGGTAGGATGAATCCTAAGTTGGGATAGATATTATGATTTAATATTTTATTTAGTGCAATTTAATTGATTGATTCATTGTGATTCAATTTTGCATTTTTAATTCTTGAATTAATATGTTTGGGTTTACGCTAATTCTCCATTGTCTTTTAATAAATAAGAAATAATGTTAATGTGTCTCCTAGAAAGAATGTACTTATGAAAGAAACTTAAGTTTTTATCTCTATGCTTGAGCTATTAAATTCTAGATTTTAGTTTTAGCAAAGAGTTATACACTTCAAAAGTTTAAACATAATCATTCATAAATGACTTTCTTTATTTTGTTTATTAAAGTTACCTAGGCATATGTAAATATCATTTTGAATTTGGTTCAGTTTTGATTTAGCTTCCATAATAACTATTCGAATAGTGCCAACCTTTTATAGTTCAAATATTTGACTTCCTTCTTCACCACTTAAAATGCCCTTACGAAGCATAAGATTTGCAACTTTGAAAGTTAGAAGTTAACCCCGTAACCAATTCTTTTAAAAGCCGTAAACTCTTAATATATAGTTAATAAAAAGGAGTTCTTCTCTAGTAGTTCGTGCATAAATTATGAATGACTATAGGGGTATGATCAGAGAAACGAAAGTTATTGAAACTCACCTTGCCATCTGGAAATCGACCTAATCATTATTCATTAACCAAAGCTTCATCTAGTTTCTTTGTAATGAACTAAGAACCATTTTGTTATTCCAGGAAAAAAAGTTCCCTTTATACTTTAAATGACTTCTATAATTTGTACAATTCTTAAGATCCTCATTGTAGTTACTCAAGCTTATAAGAGGGTGGTATTAAAGTCTCCTGTAATTATCCAACAGGTATTAATAAAAGAATGTATCATCTTCAAATTATTCCAAAGATAGCATTTTTAAGAAGTAAGATTAAATGCCTACACGAAAGATATTTAGATCCTAATCTTCGCCTGAAATGAACTTATTGAGAGATGAATTAGTTAGTTTATGATCATGTAGCAAGAAACTTTAATTTTATATTGATCATATGTAATAATTATCCTCCCATAGTTATGAGAATGGTAGTTATTAATAGTTTGCCAATGTTTTCTTGGAAAATCAAGCCTTTTACACTTGTTATAATTTAGTTTTATCTTAAAACTCCTATTATCTTAGCTTTTATTTCATTAAGGTAGTCCCAAAGTACCTGGTATTTTTTAGGGCTATTGAGCCCCCTAATATTTCATGAAAGGATTATCATATAAAAGATTAGATGTTTCAAGATTTTTGTTTTGTTTCTGCTACTTGATCTCATCCTAATAGCCACTTTAAAATCATTTCATATGACTTCAAGCTCTATTTGACCTGATTGATAGGGACATATTCGCTAGGCAAACTTGGGGGTGAAGTTTTATCTGAATTAATGATGAGTTGACTGAATGGATTTTATTGAATATGTAAAGTGGTCCTATCTACTTTATTTTCCTCATAAGGGGGATTCTCATTCACTATGTTAAAGCACTAGGGATTATTCTTACTTGGAGTATACTTTTCTGTCCTTTGGTCTTCCATATATATCTCTTTCTCCTTTTATTTTAACATAATTATTGTTTCATTATTCCTTTGTGGTTTGTGTAAGTTCTGATTATTTGTTCTTCCTTTATTAGTCTTGTAATCATCTAACATCTCTAATCCTATAAGCTCATAGTAGTATTCTTATTCTTTCTAGAAAATCCTACTTAACTTCCTCTATTGCTTCCCCTAGTTTCTTAAAGACAGTCTCCATTGATTAGAGACTCTAACCATTGCTTCAAACATTTTATAATTATTTATAACCTCCTTAGTAAGAGAAACTTAAATAGTTCTTGATGATTGTATACAATCATATAGAAGTTGGCATAGCCTGTTCTTTTTGTTAAGGTCATGGGCTTAAGCCTTTAGTTAACCAATACTTTAAGGGGAATTGTGTATGTTGAGCCGCAATAGAACTTGTTTCTAATTTTGCTTCTCCGATTGGATACTAGGTTTTTAATGTTGAAGAGAAATAAGCATGTTAAAGATATATCAAAGACCAGCTTCTATGGTTCTCCAAGCATTCAATTTTAAATCAAAATTAAACAAGAAAATGCTTCCTTTATTCTTCAACACGTCCAACAATCCTTCTCTTTTTTCTAGTTATATATATCCTAAAAAATTTATCAAAGGGAAAGTTGGACATTTTTTCCAACTAATGTTGGTTTCCATTTGTATGTATCATCTCTAAGAACTTTTATAAATGGTATAATAATGTAACTCCCATCAACTTTTGATGAAGGGAAAAATTAAAGCTTCTCTATAGGAGAAAAGTGTCCAACTATTTGGTGCCAACTTAAGAGGGAATGGGGTTAGGGTTCCAGAGTATAATAGGTGGAGGAGAGATCTGAGAAGTTTCAGATTGTTAAAATAGTTGAGGCAAGTCAATAGTGCTAAGGTGGGAGGTTTAAAGATTGAATGTGAAGTTAAGGAAAGTACATAATACACTAGAGAAGTAGAAAAATCAAAGGCAGGAGGCTTAATGTTTGAAAAGGGATTCAAGGATGGAGCAGGGATTGCCAGAGAAGAAAAGAGGTCTTTGAAGGGCTTAAAGGGAGGAAAGTTAGATGAGCTCAGTAACTCAGTCTAGTTGGGAACTAACAATGAAGTAGACATGATACTAAAAAAGAAAAAGGAGTAAACCAAGAAATTGAAAACTAAAAAATAGTTCCTAAAATGATAAGAAGTAAAAGGCAAGAATAATCTCCAACTCTTGGAAAGCATAAGAAACAGAAAAAGGACCAAAAAAATTATTAGAGTTCCATTTAAAAACTAAAAGAGAGTTGAACACAACCAACCAAAAAAAAAGAATGCCATATAAACAAAAAAATAAATGAAACAAGTGTAGCAAATAATAGAGAGAGATTAGTATAGTTGCTAAGATGGAAGGGCATCTTTAGCTTCCCTCAATACACATTTTTATTAAAAGAAGAGAAATAATAGGTTATATGCTATGATAACCAAAATAAGGTTAGGATTTTAACAATATATTAGTTACTTCTACAATTTTATTCAAAATGATAGCTTTCACTATTATTTTGAAAAGATTACTCTAATATTTCTAGTGGCTAGGATCCTATTCAAATTTAGATTATCTTGAGTTTTCTCAACAAACTAACTATACTTAAATTAGGTAGATAATAACTTCA
>JANVCQ010000232.1:39666513-39678331 GCA_025531925.1 Erythroxylum plowmanianum
AAGGAAAATAAGTTTTGATTAAAAGATGAATTATGGGATAAGTATGATTGTTAAGAAGATTAATATGATTGAGTTTTTGTTTAAGGTTAAGGAATTGACAATTTCCAAAAGGAGAAATTGTTTTACTTTGTATGAGATTGAATGAAGATGAAAAGAAAGAAAAAAAAATTTAAACCGATTTTGGATTGTTTTAGTCTAAGGTTTCTAACGCGAAGTTTTCTAAAAGTGTATTTTATGAGATGTTGGACATTTGTTTTAGTTCGAATGAATCATTTGTGCCACTGTTGATTCGATTCACTTTCGATTCTTACGTCATTCGTATTCGATTTCGCTTTTTGATATGTTTTTGATTCGTATCCGATTTGTTATTTGATTCGTTTTTTGTTTTCATTTTTGTTTCCACATTTTGTTATTCGATTTTTTCAATACGTTTCGTATTCAATTCATTTTGTTTCGTTCCTTCGGTTCATTTCGATTTGTGATCCGCATTTTGTTTCGAAATATTCGATTCGATTGTCCGTTTGATTCATGTCCGCCTTTGTGTTTTTGCTTCCGTTTTTCACTTTTCCGATTGGGATCTGGTTCCAAGATCGGGTCCCAACATATCTTGAAACCAGAATCATCTTATTCGGAGCTCTACTGATCTAAAAATAATCAAAATACTGAAGTATGTTTAGTAAAATATCCAATTCCTACTCTTCCAATTGATACCCTTACTTTGATTCAAACAATCTTTTTTTTTCAAATCAACATCAAAAGCTATAACTTTCATTAATAAATAAAAAGACATGTGTTAGGAATCTATGGGTTCAAGAATCACTTCATTTGGAGGTCGGATAACAAAATTATGGCGGAAAGAATCAGACAAGATTTGGTCCTCAATCATATTGAACCTATCTTGGGACAATTGGCATAACTTTCACTAGAGATGTTGGATTAAGATCCTCTTAGGATGATTTCAAAGAGGACTTTGAGATATACAACTTTTAAGAAGACCTTGAGGTCATATTTTATAATCTGAAGGGTCAAAATGGACCAGGTGATAGGATCAGACGAAGCTAAAGGAAAAAGTAGACGAATTGGAAAAAGCAGATGAATGGGAAAAATTGCCATAACTTTCACTATAGATATCGGATTAGGGTGTTCTTTAGATAGTTTGAAAGAGGACTTCAAGATCTACAACTTTCATGAAGACCTTGAAGACAGATTCTATCATTGGGGTGGTTAAAAATGGACTAGATGATAGTATATAGAAGGTCAAACATAGAAGAAGCAGAGGGTCAAACATAGAAGAAGCAGAGGGTCAAACATAAAAGAAGCAGAAGGTCAAACATAGAAGAAGCAGAAGGTCAAACATAAAGGAAGCAGAGGGTCAAACATAGAAGAAGCAGAGGGTCAAACATAGAAGAAGCAGAAGGTCAAAGATAGAAGAGGCAAAGGGTCAAACATAGAAGAAGCAGAAGGTCAAACATAGAAGAAGCAGAGGGTCAAACATAGAAGAAACAAAAGTTCAAACATAGAAGAAGCATTCTATACTCCTAAGTATCTCCTATTATAAGGACCATAACTTTAAACCTAGAAGTCCAAAAATTCCATACTATATATCTTTGGAAAACTAAAAGAAGGATCTACAACTTTCTAGAAGACAACTTTGTCTAAATCAACCTAAAACAATTCAAAATTGCCCTCGAATTCAGAACACAAATTTTACATTCATCCACCAATATACTGCACCCATATCTCAAATTCATGACAATTTTGAGATTCTTAAAGATAAAATTTATCAATGTCTTCATAAGAAATGTAGCCATATGTTTCTAGCTTAATCTAAATCAAGAATTATCTTGTTTGGACAACTAGAGAAAAAGTTTTGGCTAAAAGACTAAAGTATACTTAGTGAACATTTTCCAGATCAACCATCCATTTTGTTTCACAATCTTTCCTTATCACAATTCATACCAAGATCACCTTTTCTACTTCATTTACTCCTCATTCTCAACTCTATTTCAAATCAATATCATGCAAAGAAAAATATAGTCCATGATTAATCATGAACACCAATAATAGAACATACACCTATGTACATATTCTTCATCAACTTACTACTCAAATTCAACTTCATTTTTTTTCATTCTACTTCTAACTTTCACCTTAATTCTTCCCATTTTGAAATATCTTATCCACTAAAAGCGCCAATGCAAAATATGAATCTATCCACATTTATCATTTAATAGTTCTAGTCTTCTAAGAAAAGTTAGGGGTCCAACACTTTTCATCCTCAAACAGATGGTCAAACTGAGAGAACCATTCGAACCCTTGAGGGAATGCTCAGGGCATGTATGATGGATTTCAAAGGAGCTTGGGATGAGTATTTGCCATTGGTCAAATTTGCCTACAATAATTTGTACCACTCGAGCATTCAGATAGCTCCTTATGAAGCACTATATAAAAAAAGATGTAGAACTGCTATATGATGGGATGAAAAAGGAGAAAGGAAATTAATAAGGCCAGATTTTTTTAGATGATAGTAGGTAAGGTCAATCTAGTTAAACAAAGGCTTAAGGTAGCTCAATATAGAATGAAGAGCTATATTGATGCACATCGAAAGGAGATAGAGTATGAAGTTAGTGAGAAAATAATTCTTACAAAACTTCCTTAAAAAGGAGTTATAAGGTTTGGCAAGGAAGGCAAGTTGAGCTCGAGATATGCGGGTTCTTACAAAATTGTTAGGAGTATCAGACCGCTAGCCTACAGGTTGACACTACGACTAGAATTGTTATAGATACATGATGTCTTTCATGTTTCTATGTTGAGGAGGTATAGATCAAATCCTTCTCACCTCATTATGACTTATGAGTAGACTCCAATGGAGATTTCGGACACTAAGGAAAAAGCCCTTAGGAATAAGACAATTTAATTAGTTAAAGTCCTTTGGAGAAATCATTATATGAAAGAGGCCAGATAGGAGCCTTTGGAAGCCATGAAGGTGAAGTATCTGTATCTCTTGAATGAGTTAGGTAAAAAATTTCGAGGATGAAATTTCTTTTAAGAGGGGGAGAAATGTTAGCCCCCAAATTTCCTTTATTATTGAATTTAACATGGTTTGAATCAATTATGAGGTTTTGCTAGAATAAATTTTTGGGAGTTAATTATTATGTCTATTGTTAGTAGGATTTATTTCATGGGTTAGTTGAATTAAAAGTGGTAAGAATGCATAAAGGGCATTTTTGGTATGTCCCTTAAGCATTAAAGACATAAGGAAATAAATGAAGGGCAAAATGGACTTTTTACACTCATTAAGGGTAGAATAGGAAGAAAAGAAAACGGTCTTGCATTTGAAGAAGAAAAAACGTGAATGAAAGAAGAGAAAAAGAGAGAATGTCGTAGAGAAGAGAGAAAGGAAAGAAAAGAAGGAAACACAATTAGGGTTTCATCTTTTCTTAGTTTTTAAGAGAGATTTTGGGGTTGTGCAAGAAGGGAAAAAGAAAGTGAAAAAGAAGAGATTCCTTTTAAGCCAATAATCTTATTATTTGGTGAAGATTCAAGGTAAGTTTGATTTTAATTCTTTGGATTTTTGGAAGAGTTTTGGTTTATAAAGCTTAGGAAATGCATAGGTTTTAGTATTCTTGAATCAATTTTAGTGAATGTACTTTATGGGTTTTCAATTTGCAAGCCTATAAAATTGAGATTTTTGTCTATGTAAAGGAAATCAAGAAAAGCAAGAGGAGCAAGGGGAGAGGCATCTTTGAGCAAGTGTTAAGCAAGGAAATTCAAGGTGGGTTTCATTTTTATAATTGAGTTAATAAGCCATTAATGCTTTTTTTAGTAATGGAAATAAATGATTTCAACTATTTTATGAATGTGCATTTATTGTTCTCTAAATGCTTTGAGAAAGTGCTATATTTTTTGTATATGCATTGTGTTGATGATTTATGGAAAGAATATGAAAATGATTTTTGAAAAGGGATTATGTTAATGAAATTAAGTTTTAAAAAAGTGTCATTTTGGGCAACATGTTTACAAGATATGAAATGCACGATTATGTGGGTTTGTGGTGGTCCATTCTATTAAGTCAAGTGCACTTTGACTCTATTAAAGGCTTTTCCCGCCTGCCCATTAGTGGTATGAAGCTCCTTCACGGACTCCCCTTTGTTCATAGCTAGGCAAACCCACTATATGGGATTGTGATAATATGTTCTGTTCATGGCTACACAAGAGCACTATGTGGGATTGCGATAGTATGTTCTGTTCACAGCTACACAAGACCATTATGTGAGAATGTGTTAGTAAGTTCTGTTTATGGACTTACCCAAACCATTTTGATCTGCTTATGTGTTTAGAATGTGTTGACTAATTTGATGAATGCATGATTTGTGATGCTTATGAATTGTTTGATAAGTTGAGAATTTGGGAAATATGTGTTTCATAGATTCAATGTGAATTTTACAATGGAAATGAATATTTCATTGGTCTTTGCTTATTTCTCAATTATAAAACTATTACCCATGAGCTTTTTAAGCTCACCCTCATTCCGTCCCATCTTCAAGTGATGAGTAACAGATCGAGTGATCGAGAGTCGAGGAATCACTATAAAGTTGCATTTTTTTGTATTTTATGTTAGTTTATGAGAACACAAGGCTTTAACTGCATTTCAAGTTTTATTTGCTCCTGTGTGTTTTGTATTTTTTAGGTTTTGAAACAATGATGTATTGTGGCTTGAAATGCCCATTAAAGCTTTGTAAAACTCTTATCTTTTGATGTTAATGAAATATATTTTGTTTGCTTATGACGTTCCAAGTTTGCACATTGCATTTTCAAGTTTTCATAGGAGAAAAATTTATGTTCCAACTTCAGGGGAAAATTTGTATTAATCTAGTCTGAATTAGATAAAGTTTCTTCTTGAAATTGTAGCTTATCTTTCTAGCTTTCCAACAATATAAAATATGGAAATTTTGGATATCGGAGTTGAGAGATATGATCATTATAAGTAGTAATACTGTATAGGATGTATATGTGGGATAGCTTCGATTGTGCTTGAACCTTTATTCCTCGCGATGACATCTTGATTCTCACTATCACACCTTTATTCCTTGCAATCACACCTTTATCCTCGCGATTGCACCTTTATTCCTCACGATTGCACCCGAAGGGTTTTCTAGATCTCAACATGTCTAATTCTTGTGTCCATAACTTTGTCATTTGACCTCCAAATGATTTGATTTTTGAACCAATAGATTCCTAACACATTTCTCTATCACTCTGAAAAGATTGATAGCTTTAAGTGTTAATTTAAAAAACATTGATGGAATGAAAGTGAGGGAATCAGTTGGAAGAACATGAATTGGTTATTTCACTGAACATATTTCGGTATTTTTAACATATCTTAATCTGTAGAGCTCCAAATGAGATAATTCATATTTCATTATAAACTAGAATCATAGAGCTGTAATTTCTCTGAAGATTCCTATTTGTAATTTTGGTGACTGGTTGGTATGAGTATGCCGCCCTTGTGAGATGCGTGTTCAGATGTCACTTAGGATGTCGGGCATATGTCTTGTAAGGGCGGGGTGCCCAACAATTTACCCCCTTTTGCGTGTGTTTAATTTATCATTTGGTATCTGAGCGAGGTTTTACATTTTTTTGTTTTATAGTACATGATAGATCATGACAAACAATATGAGAAGTTTTGAAGGACAATCTGTCTTAAAGCGCCTTACTTCAATGGAAATAACTACTCATACTAGAAAGAGAGAATGACAATCTATTTCACATATGTAGATTTTAAAGTTTGGCAAGCCATTAGAGTTTGAGCTATACTTCCTGATTTAGATATCATAGAAGTATGGAGTGATGTTGATAGAAGAAATGCACAGCTAAGTACTAAAATAAAACATCATCTGATCTGTGAGTTATCTAAGAAGAATATAAGAAAATATCCTACTTTTTTATAGCAAAGGAAATGTGGAATAAACTACAAGTTACATTTAAAGGAAAGAAGCATAGAATAAGTCTTTTAGTACATCAATAAAAAATATTGGCATAAAATAGGGAAAGAAAATAGACGAATTCTTCAGACACTCCAACAACATCATCACTACCTTAAAGAAATTGAGAAAGATATATCCCAATAATGAGCTCGTAACCAAGCGTATGAGATCACTACAAGGAGAATGGAGACCTAAGGTGACAACTTTAGAATTACAAAGGATCTAGACATTATTTTGTTGGACTGGTTATGGGAAAATCTGATGATCCATGAAATTGAGTTTAGGCAAGATGAAGGATCCTCCTACAGAAAAGGAATGACACTAAAAGCAATTGACTAATCGAATGGTGTTAAAAGTGACATTAAGTTGCTAATTTATGGAGATGACGAGTTCAATCTTATGGTCAGAAAATATGTCTGCTTCTATAAAAAGAAGCTAATGAAGAAAACAGAAGGAAACAAGAAAGTTGGAAACACCAGGTTCCTATCAAAAGGCAGTAGCAAAAATAGAAATACAAAAATAATCAAATCATATGCTATCATTACAAGAAACCTGGACACATAAGGCCAGGATGTCCTCTTCTTCAAAAGAACAAGTGAGAGAAAAAAAATCTAGAAAGCAAGTGATTACTGCAACTTGGTTAGATGAGGATTCTAAAAAATTTGAAAAAGAGCCAGAAGAAGTCAGGAACTTTTACTTCATGGCTGAATCAAAAGACAATAAGGTATATTATTATGACTCTGATATTAAAGTTGATGAATTAAAAAATGCATATGATGAATTGTATGATCAGTACAAAAAGTTAACAGTGAAGTATTTCAAAGAAGTTGAGAAGTCCTAGAGCAATGATGCAGCTCTTAAGAGTAAGATTAAATTGTTGGAATCTATGAATGAGAATTTATGACCAGGATTATGTCTCTTGAGGTTGACTATAAACAAAAGGTTTCTGAAAAGGAAGTTATAAAAGAAAGAATAGCTAAGTTAGAGAATACATTGCTAAAAAATGATTATGATAAGGTAAGACAATTAGAAGAAAAAGTCAGTGCCTTAGAACTTGAAAAGCAAAAAAGTGTTAAAAGGATCTTATCTCTAGAAAAAAGATCTAAAAAAATTTCATTAATGGAAGGAAGAATCTTAATGCATTGCTTGGTAGTGGTAAATGCATTTTTGATAAGGCCAGAATAAGATATAATGAAAATAACAATATTAGGCCATATAAAAACTTCATTGATAAATCCAGTAGCAGTTATAGCCAAAATAACAAGAACCTGTTAAGTAGCAAAAATCATAACAACTATTACTCATCTATTTTGTGCGATTATTGTAGTAAACATGGTGGTCACATTAGTCATTCTTGTAATTTTTGTAAAAAGAAATTATCTCAAATGTATGTTTGGAGATCTAAAGGTCAAACTACTAACCTAAAAGGACCCAAAAAAATTTAGGTTCCTAAAATAAGATAATGCTTTCAATAGATATGGTTCAAAATAAAGTAAAGGAGAATCAATGGATAGTTGAAAGTGGCTGTTCAAGACACACAATAGGTAAAATATCATACTTCAGCTACATTGAAAGAAAAGATGGAGGTAATGTTATCTTTGTAGACAAAAATAAGGCAAAGGTCACCAGAATTGGTAAGATTAGTAATTCTAACTCTACTTCAGTTGATAACATTTTCTTTGTTGATGGTTTGAAACATAAATTGTTGAGTATGAGTCAACTATGTGACAAGGGTTACAAAGTCATTTTCAATACATCTTAGTATGAAATTGTCGATATTCGTAATGATAATATTATGTTTGTTGGTCCTAGAAATCATAATATATATTGTGCTTAACTGGAAGACATGTCCTCATAAAGTGTTAAGTGTTTTTTTCTCTCTAGAAAAGGATTCATTTATCTGTCACAAAATATTTAGACATGCCAACGTGATCATTCTATCAAAATTGTCCAGAAATGAGTTAGTAAAAGGACTACTGACCTTAAAGTTCGGAAGCAATCAGGTGTGTTAGGCTTGTTTAAAAGGTAAATAAGTCGTAAATAACTTTCCTCTTAAAAATATTGTGTATACTAGCCAACCACTTGAACTTGTGCATATGGATTTATTTGGTCCCATTAGGACTCAAAATTATGATAGTGAACATTACGATTTTGTTCTAGTAGATGATTACTTCAAATTTACATGAGTTCATTTCTTATCAAATAAGGATGATGGTTTTGAAGTGTTTGAGAAGTTTTTTAGAAAAATTCAGATAAAAAAGGGTACTGCATCACTTCAATTTAGAGTAATCATGAAGGAGAATTTGATAACAAAAAGTTTGAAGAATTCTGTGACAACAATGGTATAACTCACAACTTCTCTTGTCCAAGGACACCTCAGTAAAATGAAATTGTAAATAGAAAGAACATAACTTTGGTTGATATGGCCAAGACCATGTTGTCTTAAAGTGGACTACCTCATGGATACTGGGAAAAAGCAGCATCCATGACATGTTATGTACATAATAGATGTTTTATAAGACCTATACCCAATAAGACCCCTTATGAGTTATGGAAAGGAAGAAAACTGAATGTTGCTTATTTCGGAGCGTTTGGTTGCAAGTGCTTCGTTCTAAACAATAGACAAGACAACCTTGGAAAGGTCAATGCGAGATCAAACGAGGATATTTTTCTAGGCTATATTACCTCTAATAAAGGATTTAAAGTATATAATAAAAGAACAAAGAAGATAGAAGAATCGATACATGTGATATTTGATAAAGTACTACCTTCGACAATAGCAACTAACTCAAATGATGAAGAGTGTCCATTGGCACCAAAAATACATTGAAGAATCAAACTACACCTATAATAACTTTAGAATTACAAAATCAAGAAGGCCCCTTTAAAGCTAGAACAGAGTAGGCACCTTCTTCTCAGCAGGAGCCTATGCAATGAAAAACACCGAGAGAATGGAGAGGTCTTGATACATATCAATATATTTTGGGAGATCCTTCTAAAAGTCTAAAAATAAGATCATCATTCAAGAACAACTTTGTTGCCCTCATCTCATAAATAAAACGAAAAACTGTTCAAGAGGCCCTTACTGAAGAAAAATAGGTTTTAGTTATAAAAGACAAAATGAATTAATTTGACAAAAACAAAGTCTCGAATCTATTACCTTGTCCTAAAAATTGGTCAGTCATTGGGATTTGATCGGTATTTTGAAACAAACTTGACGAAAATAGTAAGGTGGTAAGAAACAAAGCTAGACTTGTAGCTCAAGGTTACAATCAACAAAAAGTATTAATTTTGATGAAACTTATACACATGTTGCTAGATTGGAACTGATTACAATGTTACTTGCCTTTGCATGTTATAGAAACTTTAAGTTGTTCCAAATAGATGCTAAAAGTGCATTCTGCAATGCTTACATTAACGAAAAAGTATTTGTTAAGCAACCCCTATGTTTTGAAGATGAAAACCATCCTGATTTTGTGATGAAGTTAATCAATGCTCTGTATGGTTTAAAGTAGGCTCCTTAAGCATGGTATGAGAGGTTAAATAACTTTCTACTTGAGAATAGCTTTAAGAATAACAATTTTTAAAAGCTCACGTACTAATTTAAAGATCAATAATTATTTTTCATCCTTGGTAAATTCTTCAATGCTTTCCCCCTCTAAATATGTATGTCAAGTTAATATAATTAAATGTAATCAACATGAAAGCAATTATACATCTTCTTTTATATACTACTAATGCTTAGTTCTTTCTCTTCCTCATTTGGTTCAAGTTTACTCTTTTGAAAATAGTTTTCTTACTTTTGGTAAAATGAGCTCTCTTAGTGATCTTCGTTTTAAAATCTATTATTGAAGATGCCATTGTTATTCCTCATTTAATATTAGTGAAGGTGATACCAACTATTAGTATTCATTTGATTCTACTTGATATTGACTTATAATGTAATATATATTATAGGTATCCACATACACTTGGGTCCTTGATTATGAGAGCTATTAGTGAATCCATTTGAATTTAATTGTTGGAAATGTCATAATTATTCTTTATTTTATATTAATGAAGGTGATACAATTCTTAAAATTCATATGATGTCACTTGATATTGACTTACAAGGCAAAAAGAAGAAGTAATAAGTGCTTCACCTTCAGATGTTTATAAATTATGCATAATATATACCTATCTAACAATTCTTATTTAAATATAATTTTATAACGATAACAAACTTTTTGTTAGAACTTAATCAATTTAATACAATGATGAGAATTTAATTATGTTATAAAGACTTCAAGATTTGTATATCTTATAAAGTAACTTTCATACACACTATCATTTATTAATTGTTTTAATGAGTCATAGCAAGGATCTATGATGATATCTTATCTAGATGCCTTGATTTACATTGATAATATCTTAGCTTTATTCTCAAACTAAACAAGAGCATCAAGCCCTATTAAAATAATTTTTAGATCTTACAAAGAGGAATGGGATTATGCTCTCAAAATGTAAAAGCCAAATTGTGTAAGCTTGTATTGAATTTATGGGCAGATTGGTTAGTGATACTTCTTTAGAAGCAATTGGAGTTTTTAGTATACCTATGTTACTATAGCTTTCTTGGGCTCTAGCTTGAGACAAAACTATTTCATCATATATGTTGGTTCGTCATCTTCCTCGTCAAGTGGAAAGATCTCACCATCAATAGATTCATAATTAGGTAGTACAAACTATATCTCTTCATCTTCATTGAATTATTCTTCAACAAGAGACTCAATGTCCTCGTCCTGTCTTATGGACATCATAGCTTCAATGAATTGCAAGATTTTCATATCCATTTTGGTCTTTTTAAGGCACCTCTTTGGATAATGACTTGATTGTCCACAAAGATAACATCTGTAAGATTTTTTTAGTCTCAGAAGTACACCGCTTGAAGAATCTTATCCCTTTTTTCTTCCTTCTATTGAAAGGGTGAACTTTTAGAGACTTTCTTCTTAAGTGTTTCTCCTTTTTTGCATTACATGAATATTTCTCCATGTAATAACTTTTGGACTTTAAGTACGGCATTTTGTACAATTGCTTGAGTTATGGTCTACCTTTTAGCATAGCTTTGAAGAACTTATATTATTTACATAATTTTTCTAGTTATCAAAGCTAATTAGTAGATTTCTGCAAGAGAGATTTTAGACATATCTCTATGGAGAGAAACGATTGTTGTTTTTAATTCTAGTTGCAACTCATCATGAAGGGAGGCAATGAATATGTATCGAAGATTTACACCATTGAAGACATTGAACATATAATTTTTTTATACATTCTTTCAAAATGCTTTTGTAAATCTTTCTAGTTCATCAAGGAGCACTTAATTTCAAAGTACTTATGTCATTTGAAGATTTATCTAGGCACTGACTTCAAGCAGTCGTTCTCTCCATTTTGTTGGTGGACATCATAAAAGTTGAACCATGGTCTTGAAGTAGGTTTGTAGATGTGAACTGGTTCAATCATTTTCTCAACATATTTATCCTCTGGTTTAACTTCTATGTGTGGTTGAGAAGAGTATGAAATAGTCATCATCATTTGAGATATCTAAGTAAGATATGTAGACTGTACAAGACTTTTTGATCTTTCTATAAACAAAAAAAGGCTATCATTGTGACTGTTAAAGCTATCTAAAACTTTGTAATTTTTAAAGCTATTTGGAACTGGCTAAAGCGTAGCTATGAATTTGTAGTTGAGCATGAAGTGAATCACATGTTAGTATAGACTTAATATTTGATATACAAAATGCACAAGAAGGGGGGTTGAATTGTGTATCCGTTTTTGAATACAATCCCCTTTTA
>JANVCQ010000232.1:39678431-39702569 GCA_025531925.1 Erythroxylum plowmanianum
ATATTTATATATATAAATAATTTTTATTACAAAATAAAATATAGTTAAAATTAAAAGTACTTTTTATTTTTATGTTGCTAAATAGTTTATTGTATGAAGCTCTTGCAAAAAATCTATTTTTTTAATAACAGTCAAACAGTCAACTGACTTTTTAGAAAAACTCTTTTTAGAGAAGCTCTTTTTAGAAAAGCTCTACTGACAAAAGCTCTACTGTTAAAAACTCTACTGATATAAACACATCCAAACAGGTACTTACTCTAGTCCAATACCATGTCTACATATCGTTTCTCTTAACTACTTTCAAAATTACCTATCCGTTTTGTCTTTATTAGCCCATAGGAAACTGAGGTTATAAGCGATCCAAACTCCAAAATGATGGCTTTTTTCTCTTTTCCCTTTACTATATGTTATGGGTCAAAAAGCCCGAAAACTAATGTTGTAGTGTGTTTCAATTCCAATGGTTAAGCCCATTTGAAGCTGAGACCCGGTTCAATGACAACTAACAATCACAAGTTCAATTTGGAGTTCCCTTGAGTGAATGCGCAAGCCTTAGCTAAATAAAAGTGGAAGTTACGAAAATGTCTCAGCAGGAGAGCCTCAAAGAAGAAAACTTAGCCAAGTTGGCAACTTTGAAGCGTTCGAATTTCCTCTAACAAAAGAGAGAGAGAAATAACAAGAGAAAATTACATTCAAGCTTTGACTGTGGTTGCGTATACATTTTGTTAGTTGATGGATCGAGATTCACAAGACATATAAATTAAAACAAGGATGGATTTTGAAACAGAAACAGTTCCACTAGGGAGAAATTTGCAAATCAGTAATCAATTACAATTTACAATTATCTTGAATTCAACAAAATACATAAAGAATTTAAAACTTGATTAAACTCAAAAGAATTACCGCAAATCCAAACCATCTTCAGTCCTCGTAAATATTCACTTTAGGAGGCTAGAAGTTTTGTTTATGGGTGAACTTGGACATTTGATCAGGATAAGTATACAATTTGGAGGCATTAGCTATAGCTGTAGCGTTCCCCGAGCGCATTCTTAAGCTGCCTGAACGGAACAACTCAAGACCAGCCTGGTGCTCCAAAACCTCCATGGTGGGTTGTTGGAATTCTGACTTGGTCCTCCGGTGAGATGAGCCGCTGAAGGAGTCTCCTCCGGTTAACAAATGGTAGCTGCGGCTTGAACCCTCCGAGAAAGACCTGTAGGTGTTGTGTGGCTTCTGTTTCTTCATTGCATGCAGAAGATAAGGTATTAAACCTTCCATAACTATATCTTTAATTCCTCTTGATAAGAACTATTTCCCGAAAGTATTGAATGCATCACAAGGTAACGGACCACATCCATATATATACTGCAAAAGGGAAGCTTCAAAGGTGATTGCGCTTGGTCAACCAGAATTTGTTGAACGTGACTCTCTTGGATAGTGCTGCCCCAGTTCTTGACGCTTAGCAAATGAATACATTGTAACATGTGCACGTACAACCAATTGTATTGCGGGCTAGCTAGCTTCCTACTCTATTAAAGTTACCAAATTTGACATTGAAAACGTGGTGCCCGTGGAGGTTTGGTCCAAAGAGAAATCTGTGTCCTCAAATGTCAACATAACATCAAGATTGACCCTTCAATTGCAAGACGGAACATTGCCCTCAGAAAATAAAGTAGAATGGTGGATGGATAAGGAAGAAAAGTTAGAGTTGAGTTTGAGTTGGCATATAGTTTTTAACATTGATTCAATCTTTGACTTTTTCTTAATGTGGAAAGTATCGTGTCCTAGACTCCTAGTGAGAGTGCATTGAAGTTGAGTCATGTATTATCTAATGCTTGATTATTAATATCTACATATACAAAGTAAAGCTACTTTCCGAAGAGTTTGACAAATATGGAGGAAGTACGTTTAATTTTCTTAATAAATAAATAATAAAATTAGTAAAATATGAAATAATTTATTTGACTTTAAATGATAATTTATCACTAATAAATGTATTATATTTTCTAATGTGATTTTTAACCAAAGAGATATATTCTCTTTATCCATATTTTATTATTTAAAATTTATTCACCATTAAATATTTATCTTTGATGAATAAATTTAAAGATTTTACAATTATCTCAGTAATATAATATTTAATGATAGTCTAATTAATTTAATAAGATTTTATGCGTATAATGTACAAAAAGTTAATAAATAAAAGAATCGTATTTATAAGAAAATAATGATAACTATTTTATATATTAAAAGTAAATCAAATATTAAACTTGCAAAATGTTAAAGTTTCATTGTAGCATTCAATATATAATATAAAATTTTAAAAATTTTAATATGTATTTTTAGAAATGAATTTGATTTAAAAATATTGTAGATATCAGTTTAATATGTATTTTGTAAATGTATTTTTAATATTTTTAATATAACATTTGGATAAGATAATAATTTTATCTTTGTAAAAATCGAATTTTATTTGGTTTCTGTTATTCCCTCTCTTAATTGTTAATTAATTATATTCAAGCCTTTTTTATATTGTAAAAATAATATATCAAGTATTAAGTTACATGATCGTTGCTTTCAAGCCTTAAACCTTTGTTGACAAACTAAATAATTGATTCTAAATATCAGACTTGAGCTTTGTACTATACATTCAGAGTTAAAGAACTCTTATAGTGTTCGGGTTTAAGAGCTTTTAATTATTTTTAGGGAGTTGAGTACATTCACATAGATATGAGACACATGCGCCTTCATGATTTGACAAAGAGATAAAGTTACTTCATTATACTTACGAGTTAAAAGAGCAAATATATAATAACATCCAAGATGAGATGGAATCTGGAACACAAATATAATCGGTAGGTGATCATTACTGTTTCCATAGGCTCAGATCATGAAATTGTTGTAAAAAGCTTCATAAACTACACGTGATTCCTTATTAATAAGCACTTAGTCGCACATCACGAACAATGAATCTAAACTGCATTGGACCACATAAGGTTTACCAATTTTCTAGATAAGAGACAAGATCACGGGCTATGCATTTGAAATGGATTATCAGCACAAGCTTATTATGATGCCATCATATTAAAGCAATTTGTTGAAATACATAGCAAAGGTTGCATTAATCCTCTTAGATTAATTTCTACCTCACAACCCCATTAATCACTATTGTTTGATGAAATCAAAAGTGTAACACTTGAAAGGTCTTATGCCTTGCGGTAATGACAATATGCAAATAGATAAACTTAATTCTCTCAATAGCATTGGTATGTCAAAGCTCCATTATATTCAGAACTAAAAGCTGATGTTGACCAATTGTGTCTGAACTTGGAAAACATGCCACTAAAATGTATTAAAAGAAGTGAGTGACGCATATTTCCATTGTTCTTTTATGGTTTCTAATAATATATTAGAATATGATTTACCCTTACAAGATGAATATGTTAGCTCAAGGTTTATGATTAACGATTTTGATGATAACTGTATAATATTTCAAAATTGAAATCTGATTTATTTTCTTGTATAATTAATGGTCTAATTCTCAAAAGAAAATAAAATCATAAGAAATGTGTCTTCTTTCTTGCAGAAACTTTCTTTAGGAACTTACCTTATTAAAAATGAACTATCAAAAAGGATCCTAGAAATTATGAAGGTCATATATTAACTCCCTGATTACTGAAAGATTTTTGGCAAAGATGACATTGAAATTATTCATATTCAAATCAATCAAGTTGACTAAGGATGCAAGTGAAGAAATGTCTAATTGAGGAAATGCCTATTTAAGGAAGATCCAATGCAACTGTGAAAAAGAATTAAACGATACAGAAGCTTGCGAAGCTATATTGTCGAAACTCATCAAAAGCATATATATTCTTGAAAGTGATATCTTAAAAATTATCTTGTGCATTAGAAAATGAATTTTATTGAGAGAAATTACTGAAGATCATATCAAGCAAACCACTTTTTTTATTTATGAGCTTGTTGAGGCTAGTGAAATACTACTAATGTGGAAAGTTGAAGAATCTTGAAAAATATTAACTTGTGAGTTTGGAGAGGCTCGTCAAATTACTATTTGATTTAATAGTGAAACATTCAAGTTGGACACTTGGGGATTGGACGTAGGCTTGGATTGTAAGCCGAACCAGTATAAATCAACTACATCTTTCTTCCATCTCTCTCTTTATCTTTTATATTTCTGCATTATATTTTGTGTGTGTTCATTTCAACAAGATGCTCCTTCACTTTTATAATAGGCCTCTTTTGTTTTCAATTTGCTGATGATTCCTTTTATTTTAACAGATGTCTTCCTTTTTATTATTTTCAACAATACTTATACTTTAGCAGGCTCCTATCATTTAACAGGCTACTATTATTTGATAGGTTTTTATTGTTTTAATTTTTATAGGCCTCTTTTTTTAATACAAATAGAAAGTAACTTGCGAAATCTTTTTTAATTCACACACAATTCACCACCTTCTTGCGTGTGTTTATTTTATCATTTGATATCAGAGCGAGGTTTCACATTTTTATGTTTTACAACACGTTATAGGTCATGGAAAACAATATAAGAATTTTTGAAGGACAATCCGTCTCAAAACCTCCTTACTTCAATAGAAATAACTACTTATAATTGAAAGAGAGAATGATAATCTATCTCGAATATGTAGATATTAAAGTCTGGAAAGCCATCAAAGTTTGAGCTACACTTCTCAATTCAGATAATGTAGAAGTATGAACTGAAGCTAATAGAAGAAATGCACAGTTAAAAGCTAAAGCAAAACATCATTTGATCTGTGCATTATCTCCAAAAGAATATGAGAAAATATCCTACTTTTCTACAACAAAGAAAATATGACATAAACTACAAGTCACGTTTAAACAAACAAATGAGGTAAAGAAGCATAGAATAAGTCTTTTAGTGCATCAATACAAAACTATTGGTAAGAAACAGGGAAAGACAATAGACGAATTCTTCGAACACCTCAACAATATCATCACGGCCTTAAAGAACTTAGGAAGGATATATCCCAATGACGAGCTTATAACTAAGATTCCAAGGTCACTACTAAAGGAATAGAGACATAAGGTGAGGGCCCTAGAAATGACAAAGGATCTAGACACTATTTCAATCAACTAGCTACGAGGAAACTTGATAATTCATGAAAGAGCTTAGGCGAGATGAAATATCCTCCCACATAAAAGAAAAGGCACTAAAAGCAACTGGCAAATCAAATGGTGATGAAATTGACACTGAGTTGCAAGTAGATGGAGATGATAAGTTCAACTTTATGGTCAAAAAATATGCCCACTTCTATAAAGAGAAGCTGATGAATAAAAGAGAAGAAAACAAGAAAGCTAGGAATGGCACTAAAAGCAACTGATGAATCAAATGGTGATGAAAGTGACACTGAGTTGCAAATAGATGGAGATGACGAGTTCAACTTTATGGTCAAAAAATATGCCCACTTCTATAAAAAGAAGATGATCAAGAAAAGAGAAGGAGACAAGAAAGTTAGAAATAACATGTACCTATCAAAAGGCAATAACATCAATAACAATACATAAAACAATTAAATCATATGATGTCATTGCAAAAATCTTGGACGCACAAACCAAAATGTCCTCTTCTTCAAAAGGACAAGTCAGAGAACAGAAAATCCAGAAAGTAAGTGGTGATTGTAGCCTGGTCAAATGAGGATTCTAAAAACTTTGAAGAAGAAGAACCGGAAGAAGTCAGCAATGTTTGCTTCATGGATGAATCAGGAGACGATGAGGTATATTGTTATGACTCTGATATTAAATTTGATGAATTGAAAAAAAATTATGAATTGTATGATTAGCACAAAAGGTTAATAGTGAAGTATTTCAAAGAAGATGAGAAGTCCAAGAGCAATAATGCATCTCTGAATAGTAAGATTAAATCATTAAAATCTGCAAATGAGAATTTGATGACCAGGAATATATCTCTTGAGATTGACTGTAAGCAAAAGGTTTTTGAAAAGGAAGTTTTAGAAGAAAGAGTAGCTAAGTTGGAAAATACATTGCCAAAAAATGACTTTAATAAGGTAAGACAATTAGAAGAAAAATTCGTCGCCTTATAACTTGAAAAGGAGAAAAGTGCTAGAAAGATCTTATATTTGGAAAAAGATCTAGAAAATTTCGTTAATGGAAGGAAGAATCTTGATGCATTGCTTAGTAGTAGTAAGTGCATTTTTGATAAGGTCGGAATAGGATACAATGAAAATAACAATATCAGGTCATATAAAAATTTCTTTGTTAAATCCAACAGTAGTCATAGCTAAAACAACAGGAACATGCTAAGTGGAAAAAATCATAACAATTATCCTTCATTTATTTTGTGCAATTACTGTGGTAAACATGGTCACATGAGTAATTCGTGTCATTTTTGTAAAAAAAAATCTCAAATGTATGTTTGGAAACTGAAAGTTCAAACTAATAACCCGAAAGGACTTAGAAAAATTTGAGTCCTAAAATAAGATAATTTTTTCTGTAGATATGTTTCAAAATGGAGATAAGGGAGACTCAATAGATAGTTGATAGTGGCTATTGGAGACACATGACAGATGAAATATCACACTTCAACTACGTTAAAAGAAAAGACGGAGGTAATGTTATCTTTGTAGACAAAAATAAAGCAAAGTTTACCGAAAGTGGTAAAATTGGTAATTTTGACTCTACCTCCATTGATAACATTCTCTTTGTTGATGATTTGAAACATAACCTGTTGAGTGTCAGTTAGTTATGTGACAAATGTTACAAATTCATTTTCTATGCATCTCATTATAAAATTGTGGATATTAATAATGATAATATTGTGTTTATTGGTCTTATAAATCAGAATATCTATTGTGCTTAACTGGATGACATGTCCTCACAAAGTGTTAAGTATTTTGTCTCTTTCGAAAATGATTCGTTTATCTGGCATGGAAGATTTGGACATGCCAGCATGAACATTATAACAAAATTGTTCAAAAACGAGTTAGTAAGAGGACTACTGACCTTAAAGTTTGAAAGCAATCAGGTTTGTAAGGCTTGTTTAAAAGGTAAACAAGTTAGAAGCAACTTTCCTCCTAAAAATATTATGTCTACTAACCAACCACTTGAACTTAGGCAAATGGATTTATTCGGTTCCACTAGGACTTAGAGTTTTGGTGGTAAAAATTACGATTTTATTCTAGTAGATGATTACTCCAGATTTACATGGGTTTATTTCTTATCAAATAAGGACGATGCTTTTGAAGTGTTTGAGAAGTTTTGAAGAAAAATTCAGATATAAAAAGGGTACTGCATCACTTCAATTCGGAGCTATCATGAAGGAGAATTTGAAAACATAAAGTTTGAAGAATTTTGTGACAATAATGGTATAACTCACAACTCCTCTTGTCCAAGGTCGCCTCATCAAAATGAAGTTATAGAGAGAAAGAACAAAACTTTGGTTGATATGGCCAGGACCATGCTGTGTGAAAGTGGACTATCTCATGGATACTAGGTAAAAACAACATCCACGACATGTTATGTACTTAACAGATATCTTATAAGACCTATTCTAAAAAAGACCCCCTATGAGCTGTGGAAAGGAAGAAAACCAAAATTTGCTTACTTTCGAGCATTTAGTTGCAAGTGTTTCGTACTAAATAATGGAAAAGACAACTTTGGAATGTTCGATGCAAGATTAGATGAAGCTATTTTCTTGGGCTACAATACTACTACTAAAGGATTCAGAGTTTACAATAAAAGAACAAAGAAGATAGAAGAATTGATACATGTGGTGTTTGATGAAGCACTACTTCGACAATAGCAACTGACTCAGGTAATGAAGAGCATCATTTGATTCCTAAAAATACATCAGACAATCAAACTACACCTATAATACCTTTAGAATCACAAAATTAAGGAAGCCCCTCTAAAGCTAGAATAGAGCAAGCTCTTTCATCTCATTAGGAGCCTATACAACGAAAAACACCTAGAGAATGGAGAGGTCTTGATACACATCAATATATTCTTAGAGATCCCTTTGAAAGTCTTAGAATAAGATCATTATTCAAGAACAACTTTGTGGCTCTCATATCACAATTAGATGCAAAGTCTGTTGAAGAAGCTCTTACTGATGAGAATTGGGTCCCAACTATGAAAAACGAGTTAAGTCAGTTCGACAAGAACAAAGTATGGAATCTAGTTCTTTGTCCATAAAACAAGTCAGTTATTATAACTCTTTGGGTATTTCAAAACAAACTTGATAAAAATGGTAAGGTGATAAGAAACAAAGCTAGAATTGTAGCTTAAGATTACAATCAACAAGAAGGTATTGATTTTGATGAAACTTATGCACTTGTTGCTAGATTGGAATCGATAAGAATTTTACTTGCCTTTGCATGTTATAGAAACTTCAAGTTGTTCCAAATGGATGTTAAAAGTGCATTCTTAAATGGTTACATTAACAAAGAAGTATTTTTTAAGCAATCCCCAGTTAACCAAAGCTTTGTATAGTTTAAACAGACTCCTCAAGCATGGTACGAGAGGTTAAGTAACTTTCTGCTTGAGAATAACTTTAAAAGAGGAAAGATTGATAAAAACTTATTTATTAAGAGAAAGGAAAATGATTTACTCACAGTGCAAATATAAGTTGATGAAATAATATTTGGTGTTACTAATCCATCCTTATGTGAAGAATTCTTAGCATTAATATAGGGGGAGTTTGAAATGAATATGATGGGAGAATTATGATTCTTTCTCGTAATACAAATCAGACAAATGGAAAATGAATCTTCATCAGCCAAGACAAATACACAAAGGAACTCATTAAGAATTATCATTTTGAGAATGCCAAATTGATAGTAACTCCCATATACACTGGAACTAAACTTGATAATGACAAAGAATGCAAAGCTACAAATGAGACAAAGTATAGAGGAATGATTGGATCACTACTGTAAATTGCAAGCTCAAGACCAAACATTATGTTTAGCGTGTATCTTTATGCATGCTTTCAATCAAATCCAAAAGAAAGCCACCTTTAAGTAGTTAAAAGAATCTTTCGATATCTACACGAAACTATGGATTTTGGACAATGGTATCCAAAAACTGATTCATTTGACCTAGTGGGCTATTGTGATGCAGATTATATAGGTGATAAAGTCAATCAAAAATGTACAAGTGGTCATTGTCAATTTATTGAAGGATGTCTAGTTTCTTGTTTCTGCAAGAAGCAAAATTGCACAACACTTTTAATGACTGAATACATAGTAGCTGCCAACTGTTGTGCTCAAATCTTATGGATGAAGCATCATCTATAAGATTTTTCTCTAAATATTATGTGATAATACTAGTGTTATAAATCTTTCTAAAAATTTTGTGCATCATTATATGACTAATTTAATTTAATAATTCAACTATTTAAAAAAGTAAACTAAAATTTAAAATATTTTTAATAAAATAATCCTTTGAAAACAATTTTCAAACATTTAGGAAATCACTTTCTCAAATTTATTAAGAATGTAAATTAATTTAATCTCAATTTAAATAAAAGGAAAGGCTTAAAACATATAATAGTTAAAAGTAAAATTGAATTAGGGCTATCTGGTGCAATGCGCTAGCAAGTTAACTCTGGCGTTAACTAGTGCATGCATTGCATGAGCCAACAATGTCTATCCTTTAGATGTTGGACCTATATGGGGTGCATGTCTTACATGCACCCTATCATTTTTCCAAAATAGGGTTTGTTGGGCCATTACTCTCCTCTCGCTTCCTGCTGCTACCTCTATTGATTTCTCCTCTAAGTGCTGTGGCATAGCCTTGCGATCAATTCAAAACTAGTTTTCATAAACCTCATAAGGGAACAATTGTGTGTGTTTTGAAGAAGCAAAACACAAGGCTACAGCCTGCGAGTTCTTATAAAGATGGTGTTTTTCAAGAAATAGAAAAACAAACGGGAGTTTAAATTTTCAAAGGAGTAAACAAACCATAATTCATTAAATCAAGGTTTCAAGCCTTAATTTTATCAAATCAATAACAATCAAGAAATTAATTCAAGTTAAACAGTTAAAGGAGGCTTTGACACCACTGTTAGGAAACAAATTGTGATCAAATCATGAATAAAGTGTAAAAATAAAATTTTAGCGATTTCAGATTGGATCACAATAATTGAATAACTTGAAAAATAGGAATAATAAAATAAAAGAAATTGGACTTGATTCAAACTTCCTATTGAAGCCTTTTTGTGTTGTTAGCCACGAGCTGTTCATATATCTGGTCTTTAATGGTATCTACAAAGTAATAAAAAAAAACCGGACGTTTGGAAGGAATTAAGCAAGAGTGTTGATTCCCTTACACTTATTTTTTATATATAAAAAAACATTAAGGTTTTATTTTTATTAAAATTAGATATTCCAATTATAATTAAAATCAAACTCTAATTATAATTTTAATAAAATCAAATTTCTCATATTTAATCCTTGAAGTTTCTTAAACTTCACAAATAACTCTAACTTAGTTTAAATTGATTTTTCTTTTAAACTACTTTTTATGTGTGACTCATTAGCTTCCTAATATATTAACAATGATTATACAATATAATTAAATAAATAAAACTTCTTTTTTATATTTAATTCTCTAATTAAATAATTTATAATAATAGATCAAGATTGATATCTAGCAATATGTTATGATCACTCAAATATTAGAAATGTCAAAATGAATTAACACAACCTATTAATGCATAATTTAATTATTTCGTCATCCAGTACACCAATTGGACATAAAGTATAGATGTAGTGTCTCAATCTTACTAATCAGTAATTGATTTATAATTAATATTTGAAAACACCTTTTGAAATCTCAATTCATTTTATGCCAGAGAATTCCTTCATTCAATACCAATCAAGAACAATGACACATTCTATCTAATTACTTTAAAGTGATGGATTTTTTATCGACTTATTCTACTATCTCCATATAGTTCATATTGTATTTAAGTATTATTGATTGAGCTACCTAAATAAGATAGGTCATAAGTATCATTAAAATATAATAATTTCCACATAAGATACGTTGGTAATTTCAAGTCTAATTATAATTAACTGGTTGACTGAAAGAACATAAACTAACATTGATTATATAGAGGATATCCCAAATGTATTGTTTAAAAATAACGTTCTACAGTAAGATCATGGCATTTTCGTGAGCTGGCTCTTGTTGATACAAATCAAGAATTACGCTAAGCCAACACGCAAGAATTCTGGATGTCAACGCCAGCCTCCAAAGACTCATCCGATTAGTCCAAAAGTAGTTCTGGCCGAAACCCACGGATGAGATGCTGGTATGTTGCATCCAAAGGGCGTTACTAAATATTATCTTGTTTGACCTTCCATCTAATGTGCGATTTTCAATAGTTACCATCTTCCATTAGTTTTATGTATTACCGTATACGTTGCGTGGGTATTAATTTGTAATGGTCAGTGTGTACTGGGAAGTGCGTACAAAACCACATAACTGTCATTTCTAATTGGGAAGTAATTTGAGTTATAAGATAGACACAGCAACTCGTACCCCTAATTCTGAACGCTTAGCAAATCAATTCGTTAGAAACTGTAACATATGCACATATAATCAATTGTTTAACGACCTAGCTGGCTTTCTTTGACATTGAAGGGCTAAGATTCTGTGGATTAATAGAGGGCTAGTCCACTAGAAATTTCTGTCCTGTAAATGTCAACATAACATCAACATCTTCAATCTCAGGATGGGAGGTTTCCGTGAAAAGAAAGTGGTCTGAAGGAAGGATAAAGAATATTAAAGAGAAGGTGGGCTTGAGTTAGTACATAGTTTCACTTCAATTTGATTAGGGTTTTGGGATGTTGAAAGTCAACCAGTTTAATCTTTTACTTTTGCTTACATGGAACGTGGCCTCTCTTTGTGTTTGACCGTACGTAATCTGATTCTTGATCATTATTAGATTAATCAATACTGAATGTTGAGCATATAAACCCCGCTATCTATCCTATAAGGAATATTTTGTGAATCTTATATGCATGTTCTTATATATATTTTTGATAGATTTTAATCATGTTTTATTGAAAATAATTCGTATTGATGATTCAATAAATTTATTTTATTTTTTTAAATTTAATTAATACCTTTACGTGTGACATCAAGTTTAAGCCAAAATTTATATGTAGTTTCACATATGAATACCTTAACTAATTCATTTCTACAAAATAATTTGTGAATGATTTTTTTTCTATATAAGTTAATAAATCTCTTACTTTGAGGTTAACATTCTTTCCTTTATATTATTATTTTAATCTACAGCTTTCATAGGAACAAATGGACTATTTGAAACTATTTCTCAACAGTCCATACTTTCGACCATTAAGAAAAAGTTCCATCTTAATTTTTTAAATAAACACAGTTGTTATTATTATAAAAATGGGTTATGCTAATATTTTGTCCCTCTTGATTGTATGAGGATGATGATGAGCCTAAGTAAGCCATTGCGATATTTACTTTAGAACTTTGTTTGAAATACTAACTTAAAAGACTTACTTTGACACAACTTATTAGTTCTTAATAACATTCAATAAGGAGGTGAATTGAATATTGATAAATTTAAATTATTATTTCTCATCTAATGAATTGTAATTGAACAATAACTTAATTTAAATCAATAGCACAATCAAAGAATAACTTAAAGAGTAGAAGGAAGAAGAAAGGCAAACTAAGCAAACTAATTTAGAGTAATCCGACAAACAACTCTTACTTATATTTATTCTCTAAAATACTTCTTAGAATTTCCACTAAGTCTCTTCTTTCGACAAAGTGAAGTACTTTCGTACATTAATATTGTTTTTCACTAATAAAAAAATTCTTTTTACAGTCTGTTTCCAAAGTAACGAGTAACACTACTCATCAAAATAATTTATAATTCAAAAGAACTTATTTGATCCTTTTGACAACTTTCAATTCTTGCTTACTAAAATGGAACAATGAATGCTCAAAATGCTTTGAAAAATTCTTCAAAATGTATATATAAGACACTCAAATGTTTTTTTAGTTTAAACTAATAAAAATTATATATTTATAAGATTTGTTGTTCAAACTATCTATTGCTAATGACTGGTTTATATGCATTGGTCGATCTATGTTGCATACTGGTCGACAGATGTACTGGTCATTAGAACATTGGTCTACCATTATGATATATTATTCGAACAATATATTAACTAATTTTGCTATGAATTCTTAGTATACAAGTTTTGACAAATTTAACCTATATTGGTTGATTAACCTATATAAGTTGACCAATACACCTAAAATCATGATTCCAATATCTTCAAATGTTCAAACTTAATTTTTTCTAATGCAAAATTGACTTTAAACACTTCTCCAAATCTTTCCTAATGTACATTTTAAGGATCAAGATGATTTTCTTTGAAATCAAAACTTTAAATGTTTTAATGATTGAGATAACTCATGCAAGGAGTTAAAATCATGAATTATTTACGCATGACGAGTCTCTAAAATATCAAAGTGACCAAGTATAAAGTATAATAAACATTACATATTCATTTGTAACTTTGTTGTGTCTGGTTATTCCTTATTTTTGATTTTGTTCTGCAGTTGAATGTGTTAAACTCTTAGTTATTTAATGTCTTCATAAAATGTATCTTGATTTGTGTATGGCCATTATTACTTTCATATTGTTTTAATAAAAAACAAGCTCATTACTAATACTTATGTTTTGTTAACATCAAAGTATGAATTATTACCTCCCTAAGTTCAACATAAGAAAAAAGATAATAAATAAGCAAGCGAAGCTTAGGGAGTGGACATACACTAAAGTTGTTTTGTTAAATTATTATAATTTTATTTTTTCTCTCTTTCCCTAATTTCTTTAATTATTATAATGATTTTTGTGATTATCATATATGAATTTATCATAATCATTCATTAAAATAGAAGATTAATTCATCAATTTTCAAATAGGAAAAATAGTTAACACAAACAATTCAATCTCCTCTTATATGTCATCCAAGAACCAAGTACATTTTTCATATTCTCAACAATACCCTTACGTTAAGGATCTTTGGTGTATTTCTATTTCTCGAATTCCACGTAAGTCATTAAATTCTCTTCCATATAATTTCAAATTGTTAAAACTTTTTAGATATTTAACTATTTTCTAGTTTAATTCTTCGCTGGATCCTTACATCGTTTAAAAGTAGTAAAAATATTACTTTCAAATTTGAGAAAAATAAACTAACGTTGTGAGTACCATATTAAACCTAGTACCAGATTGGGCTCTGGTATAATATTGTATCGATACTGATTAATATTAGGTACCATTTTAAATAATTTTTAAAATTTATAAAATAATCTCTAAATTTTTTAGAAATTACAAAATAGTTCATTGTCATATTGTATATTTGTAATGTATAATTTATAAATTTACATCAACCGTGTTTCAAAAAATCATAATAATAAATAATAACTACAATTAATATGAAATAACAATGATTTTCAGATATTTCACATATAAATAATAACCACAATTAATATGAAAAAGATAATTATCACCATACAAGTATAAAATTAATAACAATATAAAATATTTGAAATATTACAATTTTATCATATAATAAATAATAATTACATTAAAACATCAAATAAAAAGAATAATAAATATCCTTAACTTTCTAATTATTCAATTTATAACAGAGTTTGTGACGAGAAAACAACTAATAAGAAATGAAACCTGAAACAAAAACATATATTATTTAATTTACTATTAATTAAATATATTACTTAATTATTTAATATATTAATAATGAATAAGAATTTAAACAATTTAATTTACTATTATATAATTAATTAATTCAAATTAATTATTAGTAAAATTATAAATAACTTAATTTAATTAAAATTTGTAACATTAATTATTATATTTTTAAAATTTGTAAATCTTAAATAAAATTTGATTTAATAATTGAAATATATTTAAAAATAAATATTAGTTTATAAATAATAAATTTAAATTATTTATTTTAAAAATAAAATAATTTTATTAATACTTTATCAATAATATTATATAAAAGATTAAAAAAATTTAGTTAAAAATAATTTATTTTAATTTTTTTAATGTTTAATTATTATGAGTAATCACAATAAATAGCTAATTAAAAAATGTTTGAAGGGGTGGAGGGGGGGAGCGTCATTATTATTTTTGAATTTTTGATGAATTTTAGGAAATTTTTAAAAATTTGAGTTATTTTGGACTAGGAAAAAAATAAAAATATAAGATAAATGGGAGTGTGACATGTGGCAGCTTATATAGGTGACAAATGACTTACATGTATGGTGACATATGGAGAGGTGTTATTCATACACGTAGTCTTGTTCTTTGTATGGAAGAAATATTCTGTAGCTCATTGTTCTTCACCACCGAAAACACCATCACCAAAACATTTTTCTTGTTTATCCAATACCAACATCAAGTTGGTTATTTTATACATTTGACTCACTCTCATTGCTGGAAACCTTGTTGAACCAAGTAAGTGATTTTTGATGATGTTTTAACATTGTAAATGAATACATGCATAAGTTGTGTAGGAGGAAGCAATTCGATAATGGGAGTAATGGATGATATTCTGTTTTTTGGTGTTTGTAATCATTTGAGTTTAACTAAAACAATAGCAGAAAAAAGTGATGTAGAATCGTATGGCTATAGGTTCTATTTTGGATTTTGGATTGTTATTGATTATGAAAAAAATTGCAACATTGAGAGAAAGCAGAAAAATGGTGATAACCATGTATGAGTTTTGTTTTTGCTGTTTATGTTTAATCTTGAATTTTGAGTTTTTGAGTTTAATGAAAGTTTGTGAAGTTGTTAACTACAGAAAGATGTAAAAAGTAGGATATGGGATTTGTTGAGAATTGTTACTGCTCATGAAAACAAAATTGTAGTAGAGAGAGGTAGTAGAAGGTGATGGTTTGCGTGTATGATTCTGGTTTTTGAAGTGTGAATATGAACCCGAGTATTTTTACTGAATAACTTTGAGTCTTTTGGCTATAACTTTTTCATCCGACCTCCAAATGACTTAAAACTTGAACTAATAGATTCCTAATAGGTTGTACTTCCTCTCTATGAAAATTTAGAGTCATCTGAATTTATTCAGGAAAGATTTGATTAATGGATTTAGGATGAAAATGAGGAATTATGCTATAATATTATGAACTAGAAAACTTTCACTAAACATGTTTCGGTATTATGATTATATCTTGATCTATAGATTTACAAATGAGATGATTCTTAATTTAAATTGAATTAGAGACATTTGGATACAATTTTTAAGAAGAAATTGAATTTGAATTCTATCCTTAAGGATCTTGAAATTTAGCTTAAATTTGAGTCTTAACTTAGACTGTAGCACTACCAGTGACAGAAATCATATCCTATTGTTATTGAATAAAATATATTGATGTAGGTCGAATATAACAAAGGTTTTTTCACCAAAGTTGTAGCTTATTTTCTTAGCGTTTAATTGATATAAACTTTGTAATTTTTGGATATTGAAATTGAGAGATATGAGTTGTAAAATTTAGAGTGCATGACTATGCACTAGCCAAAATTTCAAATGTACTCAGTCTATAGTATTTTGAGAATAACTCATAGAATAATAAACCAAATTGTATGATCTTGGTATTACTAGAAACTGGAAACATAGGGGAACAATTGTTTAGAAGGAAGTGTTGTCTAAAAACTCCATCTTCCTTGTCATAATGATCACGCAATGTTTACCCAAAAGTGGGTTTTGAGAAAAAACTGGAATGATTGATGAGTGTGTGAATTTTGCAAAATATAGAGAAAAAAATTAAAGTTTGCACCAGTTTATTCAAGATATATATACCCAAGAATTTGTCATTGAACATGCATGATTATTCAGTTAAATGAGCCATATAGTAATGTGAAAATGTATTTGTTTGCATATAAAAGAGCAAGTAGAACAACCGCTTCCAGACATTGCCAGGACTTCAAGGAAATAAGCGAAAGGGAGCGATTGTGAGTAACCTAAGATAGTCTCACTTTGACTTGTTTTGTTTATTACTGAATTGAATTTGATATTGATGAATGTGCATTGAATTGTGTACTGAATTCTGAACATGAAATGTTTGAGTAGTTTTAATGCATAATTAAAACATTAGAAGTGCTACTTGAATGTAAATGAGATTGACTACATGGTTCTCAACTTGAATGTTCATGCCGGACCTAGTCCGATGATTATTGTGAACAAGAACATGAATGCAAATGTAATTGATCAAATGTGATGATTGAAATTGAGGAATACTTTTCATTCCAATGCATGAAATATAAAGGCGGTTGTGACTGATATCGCTAGTGAAAAATAGCTTAAAGCTCATACATTCGTAATTAGAGTCTAAGGCTCAATGTGTATAAAGAGCCCTGTATTCCCAAAAGATATGGGACAGTAGGAAAGAGCCTGGTATCTATAACGGATACAGGATAGTGAAAAAGGCAAACAGTTACAACAATGAAATAAATGAAATTGAGTCACATAACATTGCATACACATATGATCTAAATAAATTGAATGATTGCAATGTTTTGAGAACATTGTGTATGAAATACGTGATAATTTGCCAATGTGTATGTTCTGCAAAATTGTACTGAAATGATGAAATGCTTAAATTTTTTTTGAAATATGACAAATGTGATTAGGTGTTTTGTGATATTACTTGACAAGAATCAAGTTGATGTGAATTACATGATAACATGATTTGTTGTGTGTTGTATCACAAGAGTGACCCATCGAGGATGGTTACTCTGCTGAGTTTGCAAAACTCACCATAATTGCAACGTTGACAATTTTAGGTTTGAGAAAGTGACGACTTAGCTTTTAAGACTGCATAGAAGCGATTTTGTATAACTTGTGGAGATTAGATATGGCTCAAAGGTCAATCAGTTGGGACTGAGGGAATAGTTTGTGTTATCTTTTTTGATTCCTGATTTATGTGGCATACTGTATAGCCTGAGTTGTTGATGCTCATAAGATGATGTTATGTAAACATGGATGTTGAACATAATGCTACAATGTAACTTATGGTTTATGATATAAAATGAGGAAATTTTGACTTTTAGAACAATGTATAATTTATGACTTAATATACGATGCCATGTTATAAAGTGAAGGTGAAATAATTTTCACACCATTTCTGTTGGGCATGTGCATGTGTATCCGAAGGGCGCACATGTATGTGTTAGATGGGAGTGGGGTGTTACAAAAAAATAACTGATTGACCCAAATTAGTTGGTTGACCTTATAAAAAGCTATTAAACTGGTTTGGTTATAAGCTGGTTGGGTTGGTTGATTCAACACAACCAGTTAATTTTTTAGAAGCTCCTCCATAGGAGCATTTAGGGTAATCAATTGATAATTTTTTAGTTTAATGTTGATTTTGCCCTTACTTTACTCTTTACTTTTGGCCATCTTATTTCTCGTTTTTTCTAGAATGTTCTTCCTTTCCTTGACTCTTTCCTTGCATCTCTCACATATCTTGGCCCTCACATCTCCACTAGATCACTAGTCACCGATTTACGGATGTGTTTATAGATCTGTGTAGCTTGCATAAGAATCAAAACGGTGCTCGTAATGGAGTTAATGAGAAATTGGATCCTCAAAAGATAGATAATCAACAAGATAAGCATCAGATCTTAGACGACATCCTCAGAGAGTTGGATCTTAGACGACAAATAATACTCTTTTGTTCCTCTTTTTTTATTTCCATTTTTCCTTGTATTTTTCTCCTTTCTTTCTTTTCATTCAGATGTACATCACACTTTTCTGGTTTTCAACAATTTCTAAAAATGTTTGTTTAGTTTGTTTTGTAGCTTCTTCTAAGGAATTATTCGTTTAGGTGTGTTTTCTACAAGCCCACTCTTGTAAGTTTAAGCTTTTTATTCTTCTTCTGCTTTTTCAATCTTGCTTACAGTAAAATTATTGATCGAACTTTGAATCCGACATGAACGCGAATGTGAGCGAAAAAATTTAACCCATTGTCAACCTTAAGTTAGAGCTTTAATTTATTATTTAATTTATTATTAATTATATATATTATATTATTAATAGTAAATTTAATTATATATTATTTAATTATATAATTAATAGTAAATTTAATTATATATTATTTAGTTATATATATATATATTATTTAATTTACTATTAATTAAATATATTATTTAATTATTTCATATATTAACTATTAATAAGAATTTAAACAATTTAATTTAATATTATATAATTAATTAATTAAATTAAATTATTACTAAAATTATAAATAACTTAATTTAATTTAAATTTGTAAAATTAATTATTATATTTTTAAAATATACAAATTTTAAATAAAATTTGATTTAATAATTGAAATATATTTAAAATAATTATTAGTTTATAAATAATAAATATAAGTTATTTATTTTTTTAAAAATAATTTGTATTAATACTTTAGTACTAAATGTTATATAAAAGATTAATATAAATTTAATTAAAAATAATTTATTTTAAAATTTTATTTAATGTGTAGTTATTATGAGTAATAAAAATATTGAATTTATTTTAAAATTAAAAATAAAAATCACAATAAATAGCTAATTAAAAAATGTTTGAAAAGGGAGGAAGGAGGAGGGGGAGGGGGGACACGGTAATTTTTGAAAAATTTGTTGTAAAATTCTTCTATTTTTCATTGTTGACATTATTGGTCGATATTATGTAAAATTGGCCGGTACTGACCAATATTGACGATTGGTATTTTTGAACATAATTTTGTACCATTTTTCGGACGATATAGTACGAAATTTATATCTTTAAAATAAACTCACCTTTCTAAAGTAGTCATAAATAAAGGTAAGTATGTACTAAACTTCATCTTTCAGAAGAACTTGAGCAGATAAAGGTCTAAATTGATGTAGTCAAAAATTCTTTTAATTATATGAATAACTGAACTAAAGATGAGTGTTTTCTTCTTTCAAAAGGTGCAATATTCACATAAGTTCAACTTTGATGTACTCTATTCACGTTATAATTCTCTCTTACTTAGTAAGGTAATATATTTCTCGCTCATAAGTCATTATCTCGCATATCATAACTTGGTAACATCATAATATAACAAAGGTGTAGTTATCATAAAATAATATCTCTAATTTACATTCTTTAATATAACACTCAATTAGAATTTTATAAGACAATTATTGGATCGAATGATCTTGTGCGTCCTTGTATCCATGATTTCTTGTTCTTTCTATAAAACTTTTTATTCTCTCTCTTCTTTCTTTCTTTAATGTTTCTTCAATGGTTAAGATAATAATTTAGTATCTCATTCATAAGTTTTTTCTAAAACTTATATATGAATGTTTCCAATCATCATGTTGCTTCACGAACTATTATGTTAGTTCACGAACCATCATGATGGTTCACGAACTAGTATGATGATTTAGTTTTGAAAGAGAGAGGGAAAGGGGTTTTGACCATTTGAGATCTATTATTTAATACCCAATAACCATTATCTTGGGTGTTTTTCATGGGACTTAAACTATAAATCACATGGGACATAAAATAGTCTAACAATCTCTCACTTAGCCCATGTTACGACTTGGGGATCCAACAATAAAACTTTAAGTGCACACAATGCATTGAATCGATCAAGTCATCCTTAACTGAATTAAGCTAATGGGATCATGGCGGTCATAAGTTATATAACATGATTCCTTCCATGTATCATAGAATCAACTCAACTCAGCAAACTTTAAGTGGGTAATACGGTAATTGTTATCTCACAAATAATAATAATTATATACAACATAATATGGATAACTAGTAAGTGAGCAAAAACATATGACTGTAATTGAATTCATAAGTATCATAACAATTCGAGCAAGATAGTTATATGTATATATACATGTCAGAACGCTATGATAACAAGGACTTATCTATAAGACCCATTTGTTCAACATGACCAATAAATATTTTGAGTGGTAAGCCTTTCGTTAACGGATCTGTTATCATAAGATCGGTACCAATATGCTCAATTGACGTTTTATGTTTTTGTACTTCTTCTTTATAGATAAATACTTCAAATCCATGTGTTTTGCACCCTTTGAATATTTGTTATTTTTAGAGAAGAATACAACTGTGGAATTATCACAATAAATTCTTAACGGTCTAGTAATACTGTCAATAAGACTAAAACCTAAGATAAAGTTACGCAACCACAATCCATGAATCGTGGCCTCAAAGCACGCTACAAATTTAGCCTCTATAGTGGAAGTAGCAATGATGGACTGCTTTCCACTTTTCCACGAAACTGCTCCTCCAGCTAATAGAAAAATGTAACCGAATATAGATTTATGTGGGTCTACACAACCGGCATAGTTTGAATCTGAGTAACCTATCACGTCGAGATAGGTTGATTTGCTATATGTGAGCATATAGTCCTTGATGCCTTGTAAGTATCTAAGGACTTTCTTTGCAGCTTTCCAGTGGTCCATTCCATGATTGCTTTGATATCATCCTAGCATTCCAACAGCAAAACTGATATCTGTCCTAGTGCATGTTTGAGTATACATTAAGCTCCCAACTATTGATGCATAAGGAATAGACTTCATGTCCGTACGTTCCAAATTGTTTTATGGACATTGTATTAGACTAAATTTGTCCCCTTTCTGAATTGGAATTATCCCTGTAGAGCATTTTTTCATTTTAATCTTTCTAATACTTTCTCGATATAAACTTTTTGAGACAATCATAATAATCCTTGTGATTTATGCCGAAATATTTCTATTCTTATCACATAGGATGCCTCACCTATATCTATCATTTCGAAATTATTGAAAAGAAAATTCTTTACATCATGTAACAAAACAATATTATTCGCAGCAAGAAGGATATCATCAACATATAGGACTAATACAATAAACTTGCTTCCACTAACCTTCATATAGATACACTGATCAACGGTGTTTTCTACAAAACCATAAGATGTAATGATATCATTAAACTTAAGATACCATTGTCGGGAAGCTTGCTTCAGTCCATATATTGACTTCTTTAATTTATAATTGTTCCTTTACTGTAGTCATGAAACCTTTCGGTTGATTCATATATACGTCTTCTTCCAAGTCACTATTTAGAAAGGCAGTTTTTACGTCTATTTGGTGAAGCTCTAAATCATAATGAGCCACCAGTGCCATAACAATTCTTAAGGAGTCCTTTGAAACTAGAGAAAAGGTCTCTTTATAGTCAATACCATCCTTTTGAGTGTAACCTTGGCAACAAGTTTAGCTTTATACCTTTCAATGTTGCCTTGTGAGTCACGTTTGGTCTTGAAGACCCATTTACAACCCACTTGTTTTGCACCTTCTGGCAATTTAACTAATTCCCAGACATTGTTATCATGCATTGATTTTAACTCTTCTTTCATAACATTGAACCATTTTCCAGAATTGGTACATTCCATGGCTTTTTTGAACGAGTCTGGATCTTTACCAATGTTCAAGTCACATTCATGTTCAAGTGAGTAAATTTCATAGTTACTTGAAATAACTAGTCTTCTTTGCGTTACAAACCTTCATAATGCTACGTCTTGTGACATTACTTGATCATTTGTAACTTGATCATCATTAATTGGTTCGTCATTAATATGTTCAATTTGTGCAATTGGAACATTAATTTGTTATTTCGGTATGTTGCGTATCCGTGATGCAACAAGAGGAATAACAACCGATGGAATCACGTCTGATGTGGTAATGCCTACTCGATTCCCGTGAATATCCACTTTTTGTGGTTTTCCACTCCCACTGATTTGATCATTCTCAATAAACCTAGTGTTACCAGACTCAACTATTCTCGTACTATAGTTAAGACAATAAAACCTATATCCCTTTGACTTTTCAGGATAGCTGATAAAATAACTACTAACGATTCTCTCATGAAGCTTCTTTTCATATGGATTATAAGCCTTACTTCTACCGGACAACCCCAAATGTGAAGGTGTCATAAACTAGGTTTCCTTCCTGTCCATAGTTCATAAGGTGTCTTAGGAACGTCCTTACTAGGAATCCTATTTAGTAGATACGCAGCGGACTTTAATGCATGCATCCACAATGATAAAGGTATAGTACTATTATTTAACATGCTCCTAACCATTTCCATAAGAGTACGATTCTGCCTTTTAGTTACACCATTTTATTGTGGTGTATCGGGCATTGTGTATTGCGCACATATGCCTCGACTGGTAAGAAACTTTACAAATGGAGTCCTTTATGGTATAGTTCATTATCAACTCCCTTCCTCTAGAATTTGGCAAGTTCCAGGTGAATTATAACACCATTAAGGAAAAACGGAACCTTTAAGAAATAAAGGCCATGTTGATTCAGGAGGAAGAGAGATTGAAGAAAATAAAGAAACACTCCATTCATCTCACATTTTATCAAGGAGCTAGTAGCAACAAAAACAAACCAGGAACGAAAGGCAAAGATAAGGATAAATCTCTCAACAAAGTTAATGAGGGTCGAATTAATAAAGATAAGAGGTGCCACTTTTGGAAGAAGCCTGGTCATTTCAAGAAAGATTGTCCTAAAAGAAAGGCTTGGTTCGAAAAGAAAGGTACATACTATGTCTCAGTATGCTTTGAATCAAATCTTATTGAAGTGCCTAATAATACCTGGTGGTTAGATTCTGGTGCAACTGCTTATATGTCACATCTTAAACATGGATTCCTTTCAATCCAGACTATAAACAAAATTGAAAAGTTCTTGTATATGGGGAACAGAATGAAGGCATGAATAGAGGGCATTGGGACATACAAATTGATCTTTGACACTAGGTGTCACCTGGATCTTAAAACTTGTCTTTATGTTCCTAACTGTGCTAGGAATTTAGTTTCTGTTGCAAAGTTGGATGATGATAGTTTTAACTTTAAGATTGGAAATGGTGTTTTTTTTTAATTGTATAAACATAAGTACTATTATAGTTCTGGTACTTTAATTGATTGTTTATATCGTTTCAATCTTGATGTTGATTTTGCTAAATCTCTGTTTCATGTTGACCATATTATAGG
>JANVCQ010000232.1:39752023-39765138 GCA_025531925.1 Erythroxylum plowmanianum
AGCTGCAACAATAAAAGATAAATAATAAAGAGTCCACGTGGGATTTATTCAAGTTCTAAAAGCAAATATCTAACACTGTATTATTCAATCTCATCAACGCATAATCAATTGTTTTTTCTTCGGATTCTTTTCACTATATATCTTCTTCCTCCATATCTATCTATATCTGTAAATGCACTGAAGCTCATAACTGAAAGAAGAAGTTGTGCGACTTTTCTCCCAATCCGATCCCATGGCAACCTGGTTCGCATTTCATAAAAATGAGGCAAGCAATGAAAGCCAAAGTTACAAAGAGACCATTAGAAAGTATGATGAGCTAGTCCAAACCCTTCCTGGAGATGATGCGTGGTGGACTCGGCATCTGTATAAAGGATTTTGGCTACCATCTGGTGGCCTTATTGCCCATCTCTTACTTGAAGATCACCACTTCCATAGTAAACCTACCGATATTCTGGTAGCTAGCTCTCCCAAATGCGGTACCACTTGGGTCAAGGCTCTCATTTTTGCCAGTTTGAACCGAAACATATATGACTTCGTTACTCACCCTTTGATCACTACTAACCCTCACACCTTGGTACCCTTCTTGGAAAAATTGTTATATCGAAATGAAAATACTGATTCTGTTCTCTCTCCTCGCCTTTTCGCTACTCACCTCCCTTACACTTTGTTGCCAGACTATGTGAAAGATTCAGGTTGCAAGTTTGTTTATGTCTGTCGAAACCCAAAAGATGTTTTTGTTTCAATGTGGTTGTTCCTGAACAAGGTCATGTCTCGATATCGGCCAACCGACGTTTCTCTACAAGATGCTTTCGAGATGTTCACCAAGGGAGCTTCTATTTTCGGGCCCTTTTGGGATCATGTGTTAAGCTACTGGAATGCTAGCTTAGAAGCACCGTATCAAGTGCTGTTCCTCATGTATGAAAATTTACAGAGAGAGCCTGTGGCTCAAGTTAAGAGGCTGGCTGAGTTCTTGGACACACCCTTCTCGATGGAGGAAGAGAAGGCAGGTGTGGTTCAGGATATTGTAAAACTGTGTAGCTTTGACAACTTAAATAACCTGGAAGTTAACAAAGTGGACTCGAATTCCGATCCATCTACGACCATAAAAAACCCTGACTTCTTCAGGAAGGGTAAGGTTGGAGACTGGAAGAACTATCTAACGCCAGAGATGGCTGCTTGTCTCGATCAAATCACAGCAGAGAAGCTACGCGGTTCTGGTTTGAGTTTTATTGATCAAAATGTTTGATATTGTATGCACAAGTAAGAAGGATCTTGTTTGATCTTGTTTTTGTCATTGACTACGGTTTGGTTTGGTTAGGTATATGCATATAATAAGATCACGCACTTCCATGATCTAGCTCTGTTCTTGATCATCATGACTTTTGGACGTCATTTTCACATAACATAGGCCTTCAATGACGCTTGTTATACCATTTTAGATCATCTAGCAAGCCAATCATAACATTATATCAATAACTTATTGTAGTGGTAGTAGAAAGTAATGCCACATTTCGTACAAATAGCTTTATAGATATATGTAGCCTGGTCTAATAGTCTACTGTGTCAGGAATTCGGCAATATATCTGATGTTGCTACTATATAGAGATAAAGTGGCTCCCATGTTCGCTTTGCGCCAGTTTGAGGTCAAGATAATGCCTAACTTGGTGCTCACTAGGTGACCCTATCAGAAAAGTGTGTAGCCCCATGACTAGCATCCTTTTTCCTTCACTGTCTGCGAGACTAAGTCTCTTGCATACATCTATTGTGATTGTCACATTCACTGTTTTACCTTTCTTCACCTTTACTCTCTCAAACCCAGCAAGTTGCACATTTGGTGCACCAGTTACATCTGATGTGGTAGGCGGCTTCCAGAACACCAACACTACATGGCCTCCACGCATTGGGCCTCGGTTCCTTACTCCAATTACAAGATCAAGTTCTAAATTCGTGCAGTTTACTGAGGAAACATCAATGGCATTGGCTTGCGCATTGGAGCGAAAATTTTGATTTGTTGAAAGTATGCTTGTAGGGTAACTGGGTGTAGAATTCAATCTAACTAGTAATGTAGCAGGAGCAGAAGCTATAAACTTGGAGAAGGTTGAGTAGCTTAGCCCATGACCAAACTCATATAAGGATCTTCCCGTGTAAAACCTGTAGGTCCTTCCAGGGAGGTTCTTAGATGCATTAGCTCTCATGTTCATGTCTGTCATCGACACTTGATCTGCATATTCTTTTGGGTACCATGTAAATGGAGTCCTTCCAGCTGCAAAGACATAAATCAGCATGTGTAAGGTCTGAAAATTCTTCAACATTAAATCATAGAAATGTCAGAGGTTACCTGGATTATGGTCCCCAAATATGACTTGTGCTATAGCATCTCCCCCATCTTGACCAGGATACCCCACCCACAAAATCCCTCCGACTGTGCTCTCATTTTTGACAAAAGAAATGTCAATGGGACTAGCAGACATGATCACTATAATTACGGTTCCACTGGTTGCATTTATAACACTAGTAACCAGTTTCTCTTGAAATCCTGGCAACGTCAAGTTCACTCTATCGAACCCCTCTCGCTCTATAGATTGATCAAGCCCCAATACTAGCACCACTGCATCAGCATCCGTTGCAGCTTCAGTTGCTGCCGCAATAAGTGTGTCGTCATTACAGCTTACAGACTTGCACCCAGGTTCAAATTTAGCTGTTGGAACATACTTCTGCAGCCCTTGAAAGGGGGTGGTGTACTTGCAGGGTATACCAGCATAATTACTTATCATAGTTTCAGTAACATTACCATTTGGTCCTATGACAGCTAAATTTTGAATTGTATCTTTGGACAAAGGAAGAGCTCCACTGTTTTCTAGCAAGACTATTCCTTGTTTTGCCGCATCAAGTGCCAACAGCTGATGATCATCAGTACATACATCAGATGCCCCCAGATCTCCAAATGGGAGCAACTTTGGATTCCCATCAAAGAAACCAAGCCTCATGAGAACTATGTAATTGTAAGTTAAGGCCTGATCTACTGTGGACTCATCTACTTTTGTTTGTTTAACTGCATTCTCCGTATACTTACCCAAGAAATCCCCACAATTCATGTTTAAACCTGTATGATATGAACATATATGAAATAAAGTAATCTTTTCACGTTTCAATTTTCTGAGAAAACATTAATTTGTTATACCTGCTTTCAGTGCGAGGGCTACCGCATCTTCAGGGGTGGCAGTGTAGTGGATACTATTATGATAAACCTCAACAGAATCACAATCAGAAACAATATATCTGCCAGAAATCACATGAAATGGCTAGTTAGACAAAATGTTGTAGGCTTCACTCATTGAAAAACTTGACAATTCAACGAAAAAGAAAATTGTAAGATTTAACTTATAATGTCAGATAGGGGATTAAGCAAGCAGTAGTTCTTTGAAATTTGAAAAGTAAGAGAAAATGAGAGGCAGCTTATAAAGTGGTTAGAGTAGAACAGACCCATCAAGATTCCATTGGCTTCTGACAATCCCTTTGAGCAGCTCTGGATCAGCACAAGTAGGAATACCATTTACCCTGTTGTATGAGCACATGACACTACTTACATGTCCCTCCTCTACACAGCTTCTAAATGGAGGCTGATATGTGTCCTCCAAATCCTGCTTTGTTACCTGCGAAAACCTCATTGTTATGTAAAGCTTCGGCTAACCAAATACTACGTCTCAAAAACTTGACTAAGTTACAAAAGTTAAATAGGTAGTAAAACATCATATCCATCACTGAACACCCGCGTTCTTAGTTCTAAATAACTGGAAATTATTTTCAAAGAATTCAGGAATATATCACAAGTCAATAGTAGCGATCATACAGTCAAATTTCCTTTACTGCCCTTCAAACTTCTCTGTCTGCAGCTTCTGACATCTGTTAGAAATCTCAGGTTATGTAGCATAACAAAGGTCGTAGTAATTAACTAAAAAAAGTCTAGTGAAAGGAAGCAAGTCCTAAACAACCATTCTAATTGGCTAGCTAAGAGGGATAGATTATATATACCTTGGCATCAAAATGAAATCGATCGGTTCCTTTCCAATTATCAACATCATAGGCAGTGTAATGTTTGCAACAACTTGAAACTTTCAACTTGTCATCACTCGTGCTTCCTCCCTCTTCACCAACTTCTTGCAAGCCCTTGACATAATTTACAGCATATATGGACACAACGAGAGGGTCCTCTCCGGGTGTCTCTTGTCCACGACCCCATCTCGGGTCACGAAACACATTGACATTAGGACTCCAATATGTCAACCCAGCTAAACCCAAGTTGTACATTGCTCGAGCCTCTGTTGACACCACCTGCCCCATCTTAAGCCAGAGTGTCTTGTTGAAACTAGCAGCGGAGAGAATTGTTGCTGGGAAGCTAGTGGCACCTGGCACTGTTGCATTAAATTTGACACCAGGACCAACATTTGATACTCCATGTAGTGCTTCAGACCACCATTCATAGGCTGGAACACCTAGTCGAGGAATTCCAGTGGCAGTATTTACTAGTTGTTTTACCTTTTCTTGGAGTTTCAAGCGTGAGATCAGGTCCTTAGCACGGTCCTGATATGTTAGGGATGTGTTACAAAATGGGAATTGGCTGGTCTGAGGAATGCTCTCGTCACAAGCAAACTTTTGACTGGCACTAGGGACGATAAGGAGCAATGCGAGTAGTAGTGATGAGAGAAGTTGGCCCTTCATGGTCTCTTTTGTTATTTTGGCTACATAGAGTTCGGATATACCAGTATAACATTATTAGTAGCAACTCAACGAAATTTATAGTTGAAGGGTGAGACTCAGTGTCGACTGAGAGTTGCCTTCTATGCCAAACGATGTTGGTTGCTTGGAGTTTGAGACTATTCAACTGGTTTTCTAGTTCAGAAAGCAACGAATGCTTGGGTTGCTTGGCCAAAACAAAAGCCTCTTTTCTCTAACAGCAGCAGAATTTATTGACATTGCTGGGACCCAAATGTTTAACCCTAACTATTTACCTGGTCCCCATGAACTTGAGGACACTGAATATTTGCATTAATCTTAAGCATCACTCCTTTTTATACGAGTCATCAAGGATAAGTAGAGCACAAAAGCAAATCCTTTCGAAGTCTGTTTAGTTCTTTAAGCAACGCCATTCCTGTCCAAGTAAGATATTAAGAAGCCTAATCCTGATCAACTTGGCCCATCTTGCACTTTAGATAATCCTGTTATGAGGATTGCACTAGGCGTAAGTGTTACTGATTCAGTACTTGTACGATTCAAGTGATTGCCTTTGCTTGGTGTTTACACAAACCTCGCACTTGAAAAGATAAAACAGTACAGGTCTTCTTTATTACCACATTTTGATAGTTGTTTACTGCACGGCTTACATTTGCCAAGGATCTTTGTCCAATGTTCATTACACTTCCAAAATGTGAGTGTCATGTCTCCTGTGTGTGTAAAGAGAGGAAGAGGGACAGGACCAGAGAGAGAGAGAGAGGAGAAGGAGTCATGGAAGGGTGCCTTCTAAGAAAGACCAAGAGTAAGGGAATCATTCTTATCCCGTTTTACCTACGCTAAATTTATCATTGGAATGTGACAGTGACTTTCTTTCCCCGGAAAAAGAATAGGTGTTGAGAGGATTCGGCGTCCAGAGTCCCGTATTTTTGTTCAACTTCGTAAAGTTTTATGTTTGCGCTCAATGATAAGATTTGTATTTTTTTACCAATGCAAGACCTTCCCATGTTTAAATACTTGTTATCACATAATATAACTTAAATCCTAAAATAACATATCTCTAAAATTTGACAAAATTAATTTTTTCTTCAATTTAATTTCATGTTAATATTAACGTAATATTATTTTTATATTTCAAAACTAAAAAGTAGGTCTTACTTTCACATAATTTGTTTTCAATTAACCAAAAAATAGATCCTATTATCATATGACAAAGATAGCCATTTTTATAAATTTCAGACATTAAGTCTCATTTGTCACGTGACAATGGAATCTGCTTTTTACTTTAAAAAATAAAATATTAGTATTAATGTGACATTTAATTGATAAAGAGTTAACCTTATAAAATTTTTTATCTACTTACGGTTTGTTTTGAATGTTTTAAAATTTATGAAGTTTAATTTAAACTCTTCAAAACGTTAAGATTTGTTCTATATTTTGTTGTAAATGTTGATAATCAAAATGTACTTTAATCTTTTTTATTAGTATAAGTAATTAAGAGTCTACCACTTAATTCACCCTTACATTTGTGGCAGTGTCTCTTAAAATTAAAATCATTGAATTTAAAAAAAAAATTATGCTTTCTAATAATTATACTTTATCTTGGTTAAACCAATAATTCATCATTCTTTATATAAAATATACATAAAAGTACTTAATAATTTAAAATAAATGAAAGAGAGAAAGTCTTATGAATATGAACTCTTAGTTTTAGTGTTAAATACAATCCGCCTTCATCTCAATTTTTATATTTTTGAAATTATTATTTATTATTTTGTTTTTTAGATATTATATAAATTTCTTTTCACATTTTGTTATTTAATCATCTATTCATAATCTTAAATGTAATATCATATTAAAATTTAATAATTTTAATAATATATTAGTTTAGTTAAAATAAAAAAGTAAATTAATAAAAATATAACAGAAAATTCTATATTGTTTAAATGATATAAAACATAAATGATAGTTTTCAAAATAAGAGAGTTAAAATTATATATATATATACACACACACATACACACACTAAAATTTAAATCCAAGCTTAAAAATGAGGGTGGACTAAAACTTTTGTTGTGGGTCTAGCCTTATTTTAGAGATTGTTTGTTTGTCTAATTCTACTAAATTTAGGCTCTAGAAGTTTTAATTGTTTTCATAGATTAAAAAAAAGGCAAAATAGGCAAATTTAAGGTAGAAACTGATGATTGGAAGTTGTTTATGGTATCACACACCATGACAATAGTGGACAGGACCATATGGATGAATGTGTAAGATTTTGTAACTATGTACAAGTTGAATAATGACACTTAAAGTTAGAAACACTTGTGTGGAGTCAAACACGCCTATGATATTAGGTCACTAAGACCATGTTTATTAGCAACATCGAGTTTTAAAGTTTAAAACTTGAACATGGTCACCACATAAGATCATGTAGGCGATGGTATGTAGTATAAAATCTTATCTTTTTTAGATTAAAAAATAAGTTTGGAAAATACAAGTTGCATAAGATAGAAATACTTGAAAGATGAAGAGTTTTAGAGTCCAAATAGCATTGTTCAACTTGAGTTTATATATACCATCCATTTTTTTGACTAATTAATTATTGGTTGAGTGATTTTATTGATCATATGAGTGTTATTGTTTGGAATCTAACAACTGGTATTAGAGCCTTAGGTATGGATGGTAACAATAGCTCTATGGTGAAGTTGACATTGACTAACTACTTAATATAGAGAACTATAATGAAAAATCTCTTGTATTGCAAAGATCTCTATGATCCAATCAATATGGAAAAAAAAGTATAAAAGATGATGTTTCGTATAAGCTAGAGAAGATAGATAAAGAGTGGGAGAAGATGAAGCAGAAAACTTTGGGAACTATTATACATTAGATCGATATTAGTATATTCAACCATGTATCCCAAGAGATAGATCTTTTTAAGATGTGGAAGAAAGCCCCTGCCATAATCAAGGCCTCCTTGATTAAATGACTTGTGAACTTGAAGTTGAAGGTTAAGAAATTACAGTCAAAGCATCTATGCGATTTTTAGTATGGTATGCTTTCTTTAAAGAGACTTTTGTTGTGACTATCAGTAACTCCACTCTGGATGGTGTGCTTTCTTTATATGTGATTAAAGAGAGCATGTTTAATAATGAGATTGTGAGGAAGGAGATCAGTGTTGATAACCTACAGGCTCTTGTGGTTGAAAATAAAGGAAAAAACAAGAGTAGAGGTCTTAAAGGGTAAGACAAATTTAAGAATAGGTCTAAGTCAACAGATTGTAAGAAATCAGGATATGTCACTATTACACTAAACATGGTCACACAAAGAAGTCATGTTACTATTAGAAGGAAAAATAGAAGAAGCAAGACAACTAGAATGATAGAGACAATAATAAAACAATAGCAACAACCTCAAGCACAAGTGATGAGATGTCATTGATTTGTGTGACTAGTAATTATCTTCACATTAGTCACTTAGATTCTAAGTACCTTGTCAATACAATGGCTTCCTACCATCGTATTTCAAAAATGGAATACTTCACCAGTTACAGGAGTGGAGATTTTAGAAGTATGAAGATGGAAAATTAAAGCTCCACTAGCATTATCGGCACGCGTGACATATGAGGTCAAACTAACATTGGGTGCATGTTGACCTTGAAAGTGTGACACATTTTTTACTTGTGTTAAATTTGTTGTCTATAAATGTGCTTTGTAACATCCTATTACTCATGATAAGGTTAGAATTGCGTATAAGAGAGGTAAATGAGAAATTAGAAAGGGCATTTCATACTTATGCATAATATGGCATATACATACACGTGAATATTTATTGTGCACAATAACATAATTGTACATACATTTATTGATATTTTTCAGGTAAAATTGATCTATAAATGTGAATTGTGTTTTGATATGTCTTGAATTTTGGTATGATTGGATTTCAATTAGAAAATTTGGAATGTAATGTTATGGATTGGGAAATTGATGGATTAGAATGTACATTTTGACTAAGACAAATGCCAAGTGGTTGGATAAATTGATGGATGAAAAATTTGAATGATTTAGCCTATAATTGAGTGACATTTGGCATAGTTAAATTGGTGACAAATAGACTAGTAATTAATTGACAAATGAATCAATCATTGTTCTGACAAATAAGCTGGTAAGTTGATGACAAATGGCATATTTGATTAATGGACAAGTGACCTAGTTAGTTGGAGACATTAGGCAGCACCTATGCTTGATAAGTGTTGAATATGCCATAAGACATATAGTCATTCCATTAGATGACACCTAATACCTTAGGTGTAAGTTTCAACAGGAGCAACTCTAGCTACAGTCATTTCTCTTCTTCCTTTCTTTCATACACCACCGAAACACTCTTCCTTGCACCTCCCTATGTTTTTTTTATGTTCATGTCTAATTGTTGCACCAATAATCCTTGCTTCACCCTCATTAAGTTAAGTAGAGAATTAGAATATAGTTGCCTTATTGTCCTAGCTGAAATCCTTCCAAGTTCTACCTTGAATGTGTGATGATTCTACAAGTTTGAAGTACTGATTTAGAGTGACTTTTGAGTTAGGATTAGAATTAAACAAGTAAGTAAAAGATTAGTATTTATGACATGTTATAATAGAGAATTGATGATGATAAATTAGGATGAAAATATTGAAGCGTGCTGGAATCTGATAACTGGAATATTTTACTGAACATGCTTTAGTATTTTGGTTTTGATCTGTAGATTTCCTAATGAAACTATTCATGATTTAAATTGAACTAGAGATATTTGGATACAATTGTTAAGAAGAAATTGAATTTGAATTATGTCCTTAAGGGTTTTGAAATTTAGGTTAAAATTGAGTTTTAGCTTAGGTTGTAGCACTACCCGTGACAGAAATCATATCCTGTTATTATCAAATAAACTATATTGATGTAGGTCGAATCAAACAAAGTTATCTTCACAAAATTTGTAGCTTATTCTCTTAGATTTGAATTGGTATAAAGTTTGTAGCTTTTGGATATTGGAATTGATAGATACGAGTTGTAGAAGTTTGAGTGTATGATCATGCACTATGTAACATCCTGTCACTTGAATTAAGATTAAAATGGTGTTTATTAAAGATTAATGAGAAATTAGGAAGCATAATTCATGCTCATGCATCATTGTATATTCACACACATATGAATATTTATTTTGATACATTAAAAAAATTGTACATGCATGCATTGACATTTTTTTGGTCTAATTAATTGTTTAAAATGCAATTAAAATATGAATTGTGAATTATTGGGGCTAAAAATTTATTTGAAGAATAATCTGATTATTTCAAATTTTTGGTCAATTTTGGGAATTTCTAAAAATTTGGATATTTTTTGGATTAAAAAATAAAAATAATAGACCAGTGAAATTGTGACATGTGGCAATAGTGAGCAGTGACACTTATAGAACATGCAATATAGCCAAGTGGTGTATGGGTTCGGTGCAGCTCATTCCTTTGTTGTTGTCTCTTCACCAAAAGCATTGTTAAACAAAAACAACTTTCTTCTTGTTTACCAACACTGAAACACCTGCTGTTCACTCTGTACACTTGATTCACCCACACTGCCGAAAGTTTTGTTAAATCAAGTAAGTGATTTTGGTAATAATTTAATGGTATTTTGGTGATGTTTAAACTTGGCTAAATTGGTTATGATAAATGAAGTGGCTGGAAATAATTGTAGAAATGAATATGTGCATACTCTGTATACTTTGTTTTTGGTTTACAAAAAAACGAATATGGGTTGTTTTTACTGTTCCTATGTGAATCTGTGGAATATGTATGAATATGAATTTAAATGGGTTTTATGATAAGAAACGAGGATTGGGGAAGGTTGTGATATAAAAAGGAATTAAATGAAGCAAAAGTGTAGATGTTAGTGAAAAGAAATGCATATGTTTGAGAAAAATGGAAACATGCATGAATATGTTGGTTTCGGAACTAAATGAGAATCTTAGATTTTTGACTTATTTTTGGTTGTGTTGAACTGAGAAGAAAGTGGTATAAGTAATTTATGTATGAGTTAAATAATATAGAAATGAGAAGATTAAAAGATGTGCAAAAATATATATGCAGTAATGTTGTAGTAAACTTCATGCTCTGTTTTTGTTATATATGCGTTAATGTTTAGGTAATGTCAGTGATGGGTTTTAATGAGGCTAGAGTTAAAGAGGACATAAGAGTAGTGAGGTGTTGTGTTTTAAGAAGGATTAAGATTATAGAAAAACATGTATTAGTGAGGGAAAAAATATAGAAGTGTAGAAAGTTGGGAACAAAAAACGATAGAGAGAAAGTGTGTGTATGTGTAGTTTTGGCTTTTGGTGTTTATGTTTAACTTTTGAATTTTTTTGAATTATTTGTGTTAAGATGAAAGTTTGTGAAGTTTTAACTTCAGAAAGATGTGAAAATTAGGATATATGTTTTGTTGAGAATTTTTACTGTTCATGGAAACAAAACTTGCATTAGAGAGAGGAAGAAGAAGGTGATGGATTGCGTGTATGTTGTTAGTGTTGAAATGTAAATATGAACTAGAGTAAATTGAATAGAAAGGGGAGTAGAAATGCAGAGATAAATCTGATAGAGAAAAATATTGAAGTAGGTTCTGTTTTGGGTTAAAACTAGTTATGCAAAAGTGCAGCTGATGAAGATACATGCAGAAAATGATGAACAACTATATATAATTCTGTTTTTGATGTTATGCTTAAAGCTTGGACTTTTTTGAATTGTTTGAGTTGTGATGAGCTGAAATGGAAGCAAAAGAGTTGGTTAGAGTGTCATATGTGTTAATTGAATAAGATAGAAGTAAAAAAGAAAAGAAAAGAAGAAGAAGAGGAGAAGTGTAGTTAGTGAAGAAGATGAAGGTTGGTGTTTTAGAGGGAGAAAAAGTGGTGGCTGTATATATGGGTATGAGCTAGAGAATTTCATTGAACAACCTTAAGTCTTTTGGCTATAACTTTTTCATCCGATATCATTCTCAACTGAAAGATTGAATGTCGGACCTAGTCCGATGACCACTGCTACTGTGACTGTTATTGTAATTGATATTGTGTCTGATATACTGTTATATTACATGCAAATGAAAGTGATTGAATTGATGACTAATGTGGCATGCACTTCATTCCAATGCATGTAATATAAAAGAGTTGTGACTGACGTGGCTAGTGAAACTGTTACTGATATGAGCTTTAAGCTCCCGCATATATGATTCGAGCCTATGGCTCGTTGTGATCCATGAGTCACTAACTGACTGACTGAGGTCGATAATTCGGGATGCTGTAAAAGCACACAGTCACAACAAAATAAAAAAGAACGTGAGTCTTATACATTTCGCATCCGCATATAATTTGAATTCATTGAATGAATTACAAAGTTGTATGAATTTTATTATATGACTGAACTGTGTATCTGAGAAATGATTTATCTGTGATAATATTTGATACTTGTTAAGTGGAGTTGAGTTGTATGATTACATGCTATAATTGATCTTGTTTTATGACTTGAGTGAACCATCGAGGATGGTTACTCTACTGAGTTCACAAAACTCATCAAAATTGCACCGTTGCTTTTCAGGTTCAAGAGTGAGACGACCTAGCTTCTAAGACTCCATAGAAGCATATTTTGTGCAACTGTTACAGTTAGATTTGGTTAAGAGGTCGGTCAGCTGAGATTGAGGACTTAGCTATTTTTTTTCATGTTTATTGTATTTGGTGTGTACTCAGTTGCTTTAAGCTCATAGGATAATGTTGTAAACCTTGGATGGTGCTGTGTTGTATGAAACAATGTAAATAATGGATTTTGATTAATGTGATCACATTTTGAGTTTAAAAAATGTATGACTGATGGTTTAGTGTATGATGCCATATTATGTACAGTGAAGGTGATAATTAACATGTCATTTCTGACAAGCATGTACATATGTATCCGATGGACACACATGCATATGTCAGTTGGGAATGGGGTGTTACAGAATAAAACCCAGAAGAAGACACATCAGCAAAACACAGAAGAAGACGCGTCCACAAAACACAGAAGATAGCAAAATACAGACGATACAAAACACAAAAGGAGATGAAGTCACCCAAAAGAAGATTATCGTCATCACAGAAGAAGCGAAACATAGACAATAGCAAAACCCAGACGATACAAAACACAGAAGGAGATGACGTCACACAGAAGAAGATGACGTCATCACAGAAGAAGCAAAAAGATAGAGGATATAACTCCTCTCTTGCACCTCTTTCCTTATAAGAACCCTGGTTTTCAGCTTAGATGTCCAAAATTCCATACTATATAGCGTTGGAAAGCTAAAAGAAAGATCTACAACTCTCAAGAAGGAAACTTTGCCAAA
>JANVCQ010000232.1:39765238-39779828 GCA_025531925.1 Erythroxylum plowmanianum
GATTGTCATTGAACATGCATTGTACATATTTCCTATAGAGGTGCATAAATGAATATTTATACAATTGTCCAAAATTGTGATATATGTAAATGTGTTTTGCATGTTATAAAGGAGCATTTAGAGCGTCGTCATCTAAACATTGTTGGGACTTCAAGGCAATAGCTTTCAGGAGCAATTTATGAGTAATCTAGATAGTCTCAACTTGATTATGTCTTTATTTTAAATTATGTTCTGAATGTGGAATTGATTTTACTGATTCCGGACAATGAAGGTCCGCGATTTTTGATTTATGAATGGGATAATTAAAGTGCTCCTTGTATATAAATTTGGCAAAATAAGTGTTTCTCAATTGATATATGATGTATGTGTAATGAATTCCGGACATGAAAAGTTTGAGGAGTTTGATGTATGAATAAAACATTAAAAGTGCTATTAGAATGTGAATATGATTAACTACTTGTTTCTCAACTTAAACGTTAGTCCGATGAATGAGAAAGAATGTGAATGTGACTGAATGAGCATAATGATTGAATTTGTCGAATGCATTTCATTCTAATATATGAAATATAAAGATAGTTATGACTGATGTCGCTAGTGAAAAAGAGCTTAAAGCTCAGACATTTGTGGAAAGAGCCTAAGGCTCAATATGTGCAATGAGCCCTGTATCCCCAACGAATAAGGGATAGTATGAAAGAGCCCGGTATCCATAACGGATATGAGACAGTGAAAAGGGCTCACGGTCACAATAACATAATAAATGAATATTAGTTTCATAAACATTGCATTCACATATGATATGAAAAATTGAATGATTGCATTGTTTTGAGGAATTTTCTTATATGAATACATAATAATTTATCGATGATTGTGTTCTGCAAAATTGTAGCGAAATAATGAATTTTATGGATTTGTGGTTGAAATGTGACATCTGTGAACAAAGTATTTCGTGATATTACTTGATGATAATCAAGTTGATGTGAGTTTTATGATAAGATGAATTGTTGTGTTGTATGACAAGAGTGAACCATCGAGGATGGTTACTCAACTAAGTTCGCAAAACTCACCAAAATTGTAACATTGATAATTTCAGGTTCAAGAAAGCGATGATTTAGCTGCTAGGACTATATAGAAGAAATTTTGTACCACTTTTGGATACAAGTTATGGCTCAAAGATTAGTCAGCTAGGACTGAAGGATTAGTTTTTAGTTTTGGTTAATTCCTCATGTATGCAGCATATTGTGTAGATTGAACAGTGAGCATTGATAGGTTGATAATGTATAAATAGGAATGATGGATCTAATGCTACATTGTAAATTATGGTTTATGAAATGAAATGAGGACATTTTGGATTTTTGATATTGTGTTATTTCTAATTTTGTTTATAATGCCAAGTGATACAGTGAAGGTGAAATAGTTAACACACTAATTTTATTGGGCATGTGCATGTGTGACTGTATGGTGCACATACATGTGTCTAGCAGGATTGGGGTGTTACATGCTTAACCAAAAAAGATATCATCATATATTTAAGGATGGCAAGTGGATGTTGTTTAAAGGAGCATTAACAGTTGCTCATGATGGATTATTCTATACCTTATATAAGACACACTTGAAGACGTGTGGTAGAGAACTACATGTCATTGAGGAGAATACTTCTCCATATTTGTAGCATTAGAGATTAAGATATGTTAGTGAGAAGGGGATTAAATTTTTAGCTAGAAAATCATTTATCCATGTAAAAACCATTGTTTCTCTTAACCTATATAATCATTACGTAGATGAAAAGCAGTATTAAGTGTCATTCCATAAAAGGTCAGCTAGAAGGAATGCTAAGTTAGAGCTAGTGCATTCTAACATTTACAGTCCCATTGAGGAGGATTCCTTTGGAGATAACAAGTACTTTTATTATTTTTATCAATGTTGCTACTCATAAGACTTGGGTCTTCATGTTAAAAACGTAAAGGTAGTGCTTGAGACCTTTAAAAAATTTCATACCATAGTGAAAAAGGAGATGAAGAAGAAGTTAAAGTGTCTCTAAACTAGAAACAAAGGCAAATACAACTTCAACAAATTTAAGAACTATTATGCAAGCCATAACATAAGATGTCAGAAGATGGAATCTGGTGCCCTATAACAAAATAGTGTTGTTGAGAGGATGAATAAAACTATTATTGTAAAGAAGGTTCGATATATGCTCTGAATGTCCAATCTACCAAAGTCATTATTAAAGGGGAACCAGAGAATTTTTGAGAAGTTAAATTATTCAAAGACAAAGAATCTTGGCTTAAGGCGATGTAAGAGGAGATGATTCTTTGAAAAATAATGAGACCTAAGAGTTAGTGAAACTTCCCAAAAATGAATTAATTGAAAAATATATGGATGTTTAAGATCAAGAATGATGGTGACAAACTTGTAAAGCATAAGGGAAAAGGACATATTTGAAAAAATAGTATCGATTTCAATAAGATTTTTTCACCAGTAGTCAAGATAACATCTATATATAATGTTTTAGGCCCAATTGCAAGTATGGATCTAGATTTTGAATAGTTTAATATAAAAACTCCATTCTTACATGGCGACTTAGATAAGGAGATATATATGGACCAGTTGAAAAGGAAAAGAGGAGTTAGTGTGCAAGCTAAAGAAGTATTTATAAACTTAAATAGGCACCAAAGTAGTGGTATAAGAAGTTTGATTCATTTGTAAAAAGCAACAGTTATAAACAAACATTAGTTGGTCCTTATATGCACTTTAAAAAATTTACTAGTGGTAACTTTATCATCCTTCTCTTATATGACATTTTAATAGTGGCACAATATGTTGACATGATTTGTAGGTTGAAGGAGGACTTGTCCAAGTCCTTTGAAATGAAAGATTTAGGTCCTACAAAATAGTTTTTGGGTATGGAGATTAATTGTAACATAAAGGTTAAAATGTTATAGTTGTCATAAGAAAAATATATTAAATAGGTTCTTGAGAAGTTCAATATGAAATATGTCAAGCCAGTTAGTATGTCATTAGGAGCTTATTTAAATTTGAGCAAGCGAGCATGTCCTACCAATGAAAAGGAGAAAGATGGTCTGTCCTCGATTCCATATTTCTCTACTGTTAGCTCCTTGATGTATATCATAGTGTGTACTAGACCAAATATTACATATGTTATTGGATTAGTGAGCAAATTTTTATCCAATTTGGGAAAGGAACATTAGGAAGTAGTGAAGTGGATCTTTAAGTATTTACGGGGCACTTCTAGATTGTGTTTGAAATTTAGAGGTGGAGAACCAACTTTAGAAAGATACACTAATACAAACATGGTTGATGATCTCGATAACAAAAGGTCGACCTCAGGTTACTTGTTCAAATTTGCTAGGGGAGCTATTCATTAGTAATCCAAGTTGTATAAGTGTGAAGCTTTATCTACAACTAAGGCAAAATTGGTGCAACTATGGAAGCTAGTAAGAGATTCTCTGGTTGAAGCGTTTTAACTAAGAATTAGACATGGAATAAGATGATTACATAGTTTTCTATAACAGTCAATTTACTGTGGTTTAAGCAAGAATTTCATGTATCATTCCCGCATCAAATATATTGATGTTAGGTATCATTGTTTGCGATCTATGGTTAATGAGCAACTAATGAAATTGAATAAGATTTATATAGACAAGAATAGTGTCGCATGTTAATGGCGATGGTTCTTGATGGTAAGCTTGAGCCTTATTGTAAGCTTATTGGGATGACCTTTAAGTGATTAATAAGGTGATTAATTTCTCCTCCTAAATAGGCTGGAGGGGGGTTATTATGATTCCATCTCTACTAAAGATGTCTATTTGTCTAATTCCATTAAATTTAGGCTTTGGAAGTGTTTCACAGATCAAAGGAAACAAAGATTGAGAAGATTCGAGGCAGAAACTAATTATTGAAAGTTTTTTCTAGTGTACATGCTTATGTCTGAGTTGTACATGCCTGTATTAGTGGTAGGCATGGTTGAGTTAAATGACAACACTTAAAGTCAAATATGCCTGTGTCATTAGTGGACATGGCCATGTCCATCCACATTGTAAGTCACTGTGTAACGAACCACTTCCATAGAGCGTATGCCCAAACATCCAAAGGATATTCGAGAACATACCCTACGAGAATCACACGTTAGAACAATCACTTTAACTAACTAAGGCGTCACACAAATCACAAGCATTCAAAAAGATCAACTTTTCCCATTTCATTCACAAACATAAACTTACATTGTTACATTACAATCTATAATCCATATATATACATTACATAACATTTGAGAGTTTACTACTCCATACAAAATATACAACATGAAATGGGATGCTAATTGAAAACATTCTGCGCTATACTCCTCAGATATCAGCTGACCAAACCTCTGATCCATTCTTGTCCCCAAAATGATAGTACTAGAATTCTACTAGATTACCTTAGAAGCTAGAACTCCCTTGTACTTGAAAATCAACGTTGCAATTTTTTTGAGTTTGCAAACTCAGTGAGTGAACCATCATCGATGTGCTCACTCAAGTCAGAATATAAACATCACAAGTATAAAACCAAGTTCAACAAGTATATCACCTCATTCAATATCAAATCCCACATCACATTTTATCATATTTCAATAAGTACAACATGTTTACAAACATTTCATATCACCATTTCAGAACAATCTAATAATTCATCTCAATCATGCATATGATACATGTAAAGTTATAAATATGCAAATGCACATGTGACTCCATTTCCTTTTCACTTTATTGTAACTGAGCACCTATTTACTATCCCGTATCTATTATAGATACTAGGCTCATTTTGTTTACTATCCCGTACCTATTATAGATATCGTGCTTATTATTAACTGAGTTTGTGGCTCTTTGTGCTCAATTCCTATGCTTAAATCTTTTTTTTCATGTTGATCACTCCAGTCACAACTCCTTTATTTGATCATGCATATCAATGTAATCGAATGCATCAATTCATATAATATGCTATCAATACTTTTCATTCAATTTGTTCATGTCATTTATCACATTCTTCGGAACTAAGTCTGGCATTAAACATTTAGTAGAGTACACATTCCATATTACACATATAATTTGAAAACACTTCCATATACAATCCTAAGTATCAAACTCATCAAGCAAACAATTTCCGGAATCATAGCAATCATATAAGTAACCATTCAATAAATAAAAGTTAACCAAAAGCAATTCAATCATAGTGAGAAACATTACTTATGTCTTTAATGCTCATTCATCCATACCTTATACACATTACTTATGTCTTTAAGATCATGTTTGCATTAAAACAACTCATTTATTCCTTTAACAAACCACAATTTTCATATTTGAACTCAACCACATCAAAATAGTCCATTCTTTAGGTTATGACATCAATTAACTACATAAACTTATGAAGCTCTTAACTAATTAATCAAGCAACAATATAGACTCATTCCTAGCCTTAATCAAGTCCAAATATACCAACTTAGAGTCAAGTTTCTCAGCTAGTTTGACATGTACACAAGGTAATGTGTGTAACTTTACTACCTTTAATACTTCACGAATTTTACAAGCTTAGAGACATCACTAATACTTGAAAATTTCCAAATTTCTTGTCCTTTAAGGTTACTTCATTTCATGTAATTTAACTTCCATATTGGTTACACTAAGGTTGCTCACTTATGTCATTAACAATCACTTTTTACAAACATACCTACAGCTCTAATTTTCCAGATTCAAGAACACTTCAATAACATCTATCTTTACCATGAATCCACCTTCATTTATACTTCAAATCTCAACATAAATCATCCATTTAATAGTCTATAACCATCAATAACAAAATAAAAAAGTAACCAATTCATTACGCATTCCACCACAACATCATCATCAATGCCACATACATTCCATCCCAATTCAGTCATCATAAAATTTGTATTTAAACATGCCACAAAGATCATAATTTCACTTACTTATATAGCCCAAGTTCCACCTTAATGATCAAGCTAACTTAGCTTTCTATGCATGCAAAATCATCCAAGTATAAGATAGAAGTAAAATGATTTCAACAAAGGCAAAATGATGACAGCATATTATAGCTATCTTTGAGCAGATTTTTGCATGGATCTTGAAGTGACTATGAAGGAAATTGAAGAAAAATTCAGAAGATATGAGGGTGTGTGAGTGTTTCAGTGGTGAGAGTAAAGGAAAGGAGAAGAATGAACATAACAGAAACCATCCCTGCAGTAGCTTAACTAATTAGGTGCTAGGTGTCACTACTATACAATGGAATTTGTCACCTATGCATGTAAGTCACTTATCCTCTCCATAAGTTGCCATTTATCACAATTATGCTAGGCCATTTGTCACTGAATCATTGCTACCATTTGTCACTTAATTTCCTATGCCATTTTTCACTTAGTTTTCCATGCCAAATGTCACTCATTTTATAAGCCATACATGCTTAGTCATCCTAAACTTCCATGTGTCAACTTATCTTGTCACTTGACATTTTTCCTAGACTAAATGTACATTTTAATTCATCAAATTTTCAATTGTAACAATTAATTCCAAATTTACTACTTGTAATCTATCAAACTAAAATTCAAGACATAAGCAATACATAATCAAATTATAATCATTTTTAGCCTTTCATATCCCAGAATATGTCAATTGAGTACAATTTTCCTAAACCAACATTTATGTGTATATATATGCTCATGTTATGCATGTGAATGAAATCATATCCCAAATGTACCAAATCTTTATAATATACTGCAATTTATATGACTATCACTATAATCCCTCAATAGGTTAGGAAATCGACTATTGTAATTCTTGCCCCTTAAGAAATTTCATCCTAGAAATTCTTACCTGATTGCTCAAATAGATGGGGTTACTGATTCCTTATTTCCTCCTCAGTTTCCCATATAGCTTCCTCTCTTCAATGATTCCTCTAAATGACTTTAACCAATGAAATCACTTGGTTTCTCAATTGCTTAGTCTGATATCCAACTATTTTGACTAGTTCCTCCACATAACTTAAAGTAGTTGCAATTTCAACTTCCTTTACTGGTAATACATGTGTCAGATCTGATGAAATCTCCTAAGCATACTAACATAGAACACATTATGAATATGAGCTATCTCTATTGGTAATGCTAAATTGTAAGCTAATGGTCTAACTCTCTAAGTAATCTTATAAAGACCAATGTATCTAGGGCTTAACTTTCCCTTTTTACCAAAGCTTAGCACTCTTTGCCAGGGCGACACTCTTAAAAACACCCTATCTCCTACTTGATACTCCATATCCTTACAGTACTGATCTGTATAACTCTTTTGCCTGTCTTAAGTCGCTTTAATTATACTACAGATTAATTTTACCTTATCAATGGTATCTTGTATCAACTCTGGGCCTTCAATAATCCTTAGACCCTCTTCCTCCCAGTATAAGGGTGATCGACACTTTCTACCACATAACGGCTCACATGGAGCCATATCAATACTATTTTGATAATGATTATTGTGTACAAATTCAATAAGAGCTATATATTAATATTATGCTCCTTGAAACTCCAAAACATAAGCTCTAAGCATATCCTCAACAGTCTGAATAATCCTCTCACTCTATCCATCTGTCTAAGGATGAAATGTTGTACTAAAGCTCAACTTTGTACCGAATATTGTTTTTAAACTACCCCAAAATCTCGACGTAAATATAGGATCTCGATCTGATACAATATATACTAGAACTCCATATAACCTTACTATCTCATTTACATATCTATGAGCTAACTGATCCAGTATGTTATTCTCTTGCATAGATAAGAAATGAGTCAATATTGTCAATTTGTCAATAATGACCCATATGGCATCATATTGCCTTGGAGTCTTCAACAAACCTATAATGAAATCCATAGTAATCCTCTCCTATTTCCACTTCAAAATAGGTAATGACTGTAACTTCCTAACCGGAGCCTGATGCTCTGCCTTAATATGGTGACATATCAAACATCTGGCAACATATTTAGTCACTTGCTTCTTCATCCTTGGCCAGCAGAGATGTTGTTTCAACATATTATACTTCTTAGTAGTACCAAGATGCATAGCATAAGTTTCTATATGTGCATCCTCCAAAAAAAATTTTCTTATATCATCAACATCAGGTACACATAATCTCCTCTTCAACCACAATGCATCGTCCTTTAAATCAAACTCAAAATTCAGATTTTGTTTCAACTTCTCAATAATTTTCACAAATTATAATCCTTTAATGCAACATCATTCTAAGCTTCAACATAGCTAACAATGCTTCATTCTGCCCCAAATTCAGCTCAACATTTGCTCTTAGTTGAACTAGGTTTGGTAACCTCAATGTTTGAACTTAAGCCACACTATTATTGGATGTCCTGCTTAATGCATCAGCTACAACATTAGCTTTAACTGGGTGATACTCAATTGTGCAATCATAATGTTTAAGAAATTCAATCCATTGTTGTTGTCTCATATTTAGCTCCTTCTAACTCAACAAATATCTTAAGCTTCTATGATCTATAAATATCTTAAATATTTCACCATACAAATAATGTCTCTAAATCTTTAAACCAAACACCATTGTAACAAGTTCTAAATCATAAACCAGATAGTTGAACTCATGAGACCTTAATTGTCTTGATGCGTATACAATCACTCTACCATACGACATCAAAACTCATCCTAATCCTTGATGTGAAGCATCGTTGTACACGACATATCCTCCAGATCCTGATGGAATAGCTAACACCGGTGCAGTAGTTAATCGATGTTTCAATTCCTAAAAACTCCTTTGGCATTCATCAATCCATCTGAAAGGTACATTCTTCCTCAGAAGCTTTTTCAAAGGGGCTAAGATCAATGAAAACCCCTCGACAAACCTCCTATAATAACATACTAGTCCAAGAAAACTCCAAATCTTAGACACATTTCTAGGTGCCTCCCACTTCATTACTACCACAACTTTCTTTGGGTCTACCTGTATGCCCTGTCTAAATAATATATGACACAAGAACACCACTTGATCAAGCCAAAATTCACACTTACTAAACTTGACATACATTGCTTCTCTCTCATTATCTGTAAGACTAACCTCAAATGCTCATATTGCTCCTCTCTACTCTAAGAGATCATTTATGAATACAATCACAAAATGATCTAAATAAGGTTGGAACACTTTATTCATCAATGTCAAAAAAGTTGTCGGAGCAATTTTTAACCCAAAAGGCATCACCAAAAACTTAAAATGCCCATATCTAGTTCTAAATGCACTCTTTGTTACATCAGCTTCTGCTATTTTCAATTGATAATATCCCAATCTCAAATCTAATTTAGTAAACACCTAAGCTCTCTGTAACTGATCAAATAGATCATCTATTCTCGGTAAAGGATATTTGTTCTTCACTGTCACCTGATTCAATTGCCTATAATCAATGTATAATCTCAAAGTCCCATCCTTCTTCTTCACAAACAAAAATGGAACTCCCCAAGGTGACATGCTAGGTCTGATAAAACTCTTATCCAATAACTTTTGCAACTAAGTCTTAAGTTCCTTAAATTCCACAAATGTCATCCTATACGGAGGAATAGATATAGGAGTAGTACCTAGAATAAGGTCAATTGTGAACTCCATCTCCCTATCTGGGGTTAATCCTAGTAATTAAGTAGCAAACACATCTAGAAAATTCCTAACAACAGAAATATCCTAAATTGTCTACTCAACTTGGGTATCCGTCATACAGGATAAGTAAGCCTCACATCCACTTCGAATCATTATAAGAGCACTCATTGATGAAATCAACCTGGTTGTCACTATTTGACTAACACCTCAAAATATATCGCTTAGTTGATTAGGAGATTTAAGGAAGATTTTTTTAGTGAAGCAGTTCATCATAACCTTATGTGTAGTCCTTACCTAAAATAAGATATATCTCCTTTAACTACAATACTATCAAATTGGCTTCTAACTCTGCTTGATCAAATCAAATAATGCACCCTTTATATACTTCCCCAATCAATGTAGTACTACCTATTGAAGTACTCACTTCTAAGTCAAATTTCAACATCCCTCTCTCACAATGTAGTTTAGATGCCAGATGTGGAGTAATGAATGAATGTGTAGATCTTGGATCTAACAATACAAATGCCTTAAATTGAAAGACATGTAACACACCTGCAACAACATCTGGAGAATTATGTGCCTCCTGTCTAGTGATAGCAAAGATCATAGCCTAAGACAATAGCTGGTTACTCTGCACCTCAGTCCTAATATTAAGACTTGTTGAACTTATTCTACTCCTACCTTTGCCTCTCTGTCCTGCTCCAGTAGCTCTACTTTGTTGAACAATCGTCTTAGTCACTGATCCTCCTCTCACTCCAGACTGTGCTCCCAAAGTCGTGGAACAATCTCTAATCTAATACTTAAAAGAGCCATAATGCAAACAAGCTCTCGATATCTTCTAACACTATCCACCATGCTTCTTTCCACAATGCTCACAAATAGGCATCTATTGTGTTTGCCCTCTAGATACTTGACCTCTACCACTATCAATATGAACAAATTCCCCTTTTGGCTTAAACCCTAACTGTCTTGATCTAGTCTGTGATCGGAACGATCTATTCTGGGTTTTACTGATTCTCCTACCATAATCAACTTAAGACTTACCATGTCTCTTAGTTCTGAATTCTTGCCTATAGTCTCCTTGTCCATTTTTCAATAACTGTTCTATTCGAATAGAAGCAACTCTTAGGTCAACAAAACTACTCAAATTAGTAATAGCCAACCTCGTTTTGATCTCCATATTCAATCCATCCTCAAATCACCTACACTTATCTTCCTCGATCTGAATTAAAGCAGTAGCATACCCCATTAATTCATTAAATTGTACCTCATACTTGGCTATAGTAAGACTTCCCTATTTTAGATCTAGGAATTCCTTCATCTTCCTATCTAAGTAGATCTTTTGCACATAGTTCTCCTTAAAAACCTTTAGAAATTATTCCCAGGTCAATTTACAAGGTCAAGAGGAACCGCCGGGAACAGTCTTCCATCACTGATAAGCCAAATCTTGGAGTAGTGAGACTATGTAGTCAAACCTTTCATCAGACTCGTAATCCATCTGATCAAATACCCACTCCATTCTTTCCAACCAACCTTCCACCTCAGCAGGATCTATACTCCTATAGAAATCTACAGCTCCTTGCTTCCTAAGTTTATCATATCTCCTTTTTCTCCTCTCAGGAATTCTTTAAGACGTTTGTTCAAACTGTGGTACTAGGGACTCTCTATTGGCTCTTATGGGTACTTAAGATTAGTTGATTCTATGACTTGATCTCCTATAGTGGATGACCTATAACAAACAATAATTGTGATCACTATACGAGTCTCCCACTATATGTCATGTTTAAAATGCTCATATATGTCCCTATGGATGCCAAACTATACTTTGATGCCAAAATTGTAGCAAATCGTTTCCATACCTTACGAGAATGACACTTCAGAACAATCACTTTAACTAACTAAGGCATCACACAAATCACAAGCATTCAAAAAGATCAACTTATCTCATTTCATTCACAAACATAAACTTACATTGTTACATTACAATCCATAATCCATATATATACATTACATAACATTTGAGAGTTTACTACTCCATACAAAATATACAACATAAAATGGGATGCTAGCTAAAAACATTCTAAACTAGACTCCTTAGATATCAACTGACCAGACCTCTAAGTCATTCTTGTTCCTAAAATGATAGTAGAATTCGACTAGATTTCCTTAGAAGCTAGAACTTCCTTGTACCTGAAAATCAATATTGTAATTTTGATGAGTTTGCAAACTCAATGAGTGAACTATCATCGATGTGCTCACTCAAATCAAAATATAAACATCACAAGTATATAACCAAGGTCAACAAATATATCACCTCATTCAATATCGAATCCCATATAACATTTTATCATATTTCAATAAGTACAACATGTTTACAAAAATTTCATATCACCATTTTAGAACAATCCAATAATTCATCTCAACCATTCATATGATACACGTAAAGTCATAAATATACAAATGCACATGTGACTCCATTTCCTTTTTACTTTGTTATGACCGAGGGCCTATTTCCTGTCTCGTACCCATTGTGGATACCAGGCTCATTATTAAATGAGCCTATGGCTCTTTGTGCACAATTCCTAAGCTTAAAGCTTTTTTCATATTAGTCACTCCAGTCATAACTCATTTATCTGATCATGCATATCAATGTAATGAAATGCATAATTTCACATAATATGCTATCAATAATTTTCATTCAATATGTTCATGTGATTTATCACATTCTTTAGACCTGGGTCTAACATTTAACATTTAGTTGAGTACATATTCCATTTTACACATACAATTTGAAAACACTTCCATATATGATCTTAAATATCAAACTCCTCGGACCAACAATGTCCAGAATCATAGCAATTATTTAAGTAACCGTTCAATAACTGAAAGTTAACCAAAAACAATTCAATCATAGTGAGAAACATCTAGGTTAACTCACAGTATACTCCAGAAAAGCTATTGCTTTGATGATCCAGTAATGTCTGGATGTTGGCGGTCAACTTGTGCTTCTTTAGTCATGCAATAGACACATATTTTACATATTACTAAGTTGATCAATCGTATTAATTATTCGGTCATGCACATGACTAACTTAGAGTGAAATTTCTCAGTTGGTTTGACATGTACACAAGGTTGAAATTAAAATTCCAGAATTTGTTATCCACATCACTAATATGTGTAACTTTACTACCTTTAATACTTCACGAATTTTACAAGCTTAGAGATATCACTAACACCTAAAATTTTCCAGATTTCATGTCCTTAAAGTTGCTTCATTTCATGTTAATTTAACTTCCATATTGGCTACACTAAGGCTTAGAAAATTCTGCTCACTTATGTCATTAACAGACACTTTTTACAATCACACCTGTAACTCTAATTTTCCAGATTCAAGAACACTTCAATAACAACTATCTTTACCATGAATCCACCTTCATTTATCTCAACCTAAATCATCCATTTAATAGTCTATAACCTATTGTTTTCATGCATCAATAACAAAACAGAAAAGTAACTAATTCATCCCACATTCCAGCACAAAATCATTATCAATGCCACATGCATTCCATCCCAATTCAATCATCATAAAATTTGTATTTCAACATGTCACAAAGATTAGAATTTCACTTACTTATTTAGCCCAAGTTCCACCTCAATGATCAAGCTAACTTAGCTCTTCATGCATGCAAAATCATCCAAGCATAAGATGGAAGTAAAATGATTTCAGCAAAGGCAAAATGATGATAGCAGATTATAACTATCTTTGAGCAACTTTTTGTATGGATATTAAAGCGACTATGATTGAAATTGAAGCAAAATTTAGAGGCTGTGAGGATGTATGAGTGTTTTGGTGGTAAGAGTAAAGGAAAGAAGATGAATGAACACAACAGAAACTATCCCTGCAATAGCTTAACTCATTAGGTGCTAGGTGTCACTGCTATATAATGACATTTGTCACCTATGCATTAAGTCACTTGCCCTCTCCATAAGTTGCCATTTGTCACAATTATGCTAGGCCATTTGTCACTCAATCACTGCTGCCATTTGTCACTTAATTTTCTATGCCATTTGTCACTTAATTTTCCATACCAAATGTCACTTATTTTATAAGCCATATAGGCTTAGTCATCCTAAATTTCCATATGTCAACTTATCTTGCCACTTAACATTTTTCCTAGACTAAATGTACATTTTAATTTATCAATTTATCAATTGTAACAATTAATTCAAAATTTACTACTTTTAATCCATCAAACCAAAATTCAAGACATATGCAATACACAGTCAAATTATAATTATTTTAAACCTTTCATACCCTAGAATATGCCAATTAAGTGTAGTTTACCTAAATCAACATTTATGTGTATATATGCGCTCATGTTATGCATATGAATGAAATCATATCCCAAATATACCAATTCTTTCTATTATACTACAATTTAAGTGACTATCACTCTAATCCCTCAATAGGTTAGGAAACTGACTATTACACACTGGGACTGTGTATCCTAGTAATGTCGAGTTTTAAAGTTTAAAAGACTAACATGATCACCACACACAGCCATATGGGCAACCATGTGTGATATAAAATCTTATCTTTTTTTAGATTAGAAGATAAGTTTGGAAGATAGAAGTTGCATACCAAAAAAACACTAAACAAAAGAATAAGCTTTAGAGTTTAAATCACATTATTCAACTACAATTGCTTTGAAGTTTGATTTATATGATTAGTTGTGAGTAGTATATATATATATATAGATATATATATGTATACATATATACATATATATATACATATATATGTATGTATATATATATGTATGTATATATGTATGTATGTATATACATACATATATACATACATATATATATACATACATATATATATACATACATACATATATATATATATATACATATAGATGTA
>JANVCQ010000232.1:39784245-39796349 GCA_025531925.1 Erythroxylum plowmanianum
TGTGACAAGTGACAAGTATCACTTGTCACTTGTCACATGTCACCACCTTATGGTCTTCACTTGGTCTTTTAAACTACTAGTCTATTTGTTTCCCCATTTGTCATTAAATCTTAATGTCACTTATCAATAATTTATACTGTCATTTGACAGTTAATTCTACTACCATTTATCATTTGTCCTGTCACTTAGCATTTTTTCTAGTCTAAAAATATCCAAAATTTCAAACATTTCCTAAATTTCACTAAAAAAATTCGAGATCAACAATTATTATCATCAAATCAATTTTCAATATATATAATCCATAATTCTCAATATAATCACATTTATAAATCAATTACTTAGAAAAATGTCAATGAATGCCGGTACAATCATTTCAATGTATGCAATATTCATGTTCATGTGTGTGTATGCTAACATTATGCATGAATATGAAATGCATTTTTCTAATCTCTTATTACTATTTCTCATTTACAGAAATCTAGAGCTCTAATCCTTATTATAAAAACGGAATGTTTTACATTAACTAATGATTGGAAGTTATTTTTAGTGTATATGCTTGTATATGAGTTGCACAAACCTATGTTAATAGTAGACATAGTCGTATGGATGGACGTGTAAGCTTTTGTGACTACATATGAGTTGAATGACAACGCTTGAAGTCAGACACGCTTGTGTGGAGTTAAAGGCCCCCATGTCAGGCTGTGTCTGCTCACCATGTAAGTCACTGGGTTTGTGTATCTTAGCAGTGTCAAGTTTTGAAGTTTAAAAGTAAGAAAGATAGAAGTTACATGGGACATAAATATTTGACAAAAGAATAAGCTTTAGATTTGAAATAGCATTGTTAAACTATAGTTTCATTGAAGTTTGATTTAAAGAATTAGTTAGGAGTAGTATTGGTATATATTCAATCTTAAATGCTTGTATCTTGCTATTTTTGATTTATTTGACTTATTGTTAGTTTGTCCTATGCTTTTTTACATTAAAATTGTATGTCCGATTTATCTTTGAGTCATCTATATTTTGATTTTGTAAAAATTGTTGATTGGACTCCAACATAATTAAACAATAAGGAACAGAAGAAAATGCACTAAAAAAAAAATGAAACCCATGTAACCTCTCTGAAGGCAATCCATAGGCTTCAAAGGTTCAGTCAAAAGTCCTCTTCAAGTTCATAGATGCTCGCTGACATCAGACGAGTACTTTGTTTGTACAATGACGTCCTTCACTAACGATTATAACTGCCTCCAAAAGACGAGGAAACGCCACTGACTCTCAATGTCCCAAACTTCCACGATTCTAGCGGTTTTTAGATAATGTGTATTCAAACGGATCAACCTCAGCAGTTGTTTATTTTTCGATTTTTGATTTGAAGAGAGAGGAACAGAAGTAAGAATTGCCGTGTCCGAAATTGCAGAACAATAATAATAAGGAAACAAAAAATCCTTCCATTTGGACTTGCAGCTTTCTTGCATTGTGGTGACCAGAACAGTTCATCTGAGAAACCCTTTTGCCCTTTTCTTCGCGTCTTTCCTGTCAATATTCATTTGGATAATCCATAGTTTTACGTACACTGCTGCAATACGTTCTTTGATTGAGAAAATCTTGGTCAAGAAAATGGCGCAGTTGAGTTCTGGGGTCCTCGTGAAGTTTCTTCGCGAAATGAATGTCGATGGAAACCCTTTGCATGATCGCCAACCTGTGTTGTTGCAGATAAGAAGCATTATACCTGTGTTGAGAGATGGTGATCTTTGGCCTAATAGAGGTTTCATTGTAAAGGTTTCAGATTTATCTCACGCCTTATATGTTTCCTTGCCCAAAGAACAAGATGACATGGTTCTTTGCAACAAATTGCACCTTGGGCAATTCATATGGGTTGAAAAATTGGAGGCTGCATATCCTGTTCCAATGCTTAAAGGCGTTAAGCCTATTCCTGGTAGGAACCCATGTATTGGGAGTCCTAAAGATCTTCTGCCCCTGCGCAATTTGGAGAAATCTCTTGGTCTGACTAATTTGCAGCCGATGAATGAGGAACACAACAATGATGTTACCAAGAAGATCCCAGAAAAGTATGGATCTTTAAGTGTTCAAAACGGGAATTTGGATGAGGGTATTGGTAGAACGAGTTGGCTGATTGAAGATAATGTTGATGTGATGAAACAGAAACCAAACGAGAAATCTCAACCTTTAAGCATTTCAAAAGTGAGCTCCAATGAGGGAAAAGGAAAAGGAGGCCAAAATTGGACAAACGAAGAGACTGATAATGTTATAGCAATCAAGAAGCCAAGCAGGGTGTCTTTAGGTGCTCCGATGGTATCCTCGAACGGGTGGATGGTGAAGAAGGCCATGAGTTACAGACCTCGTAAGAGTGGTGCTGAAAGGACGGTGATTTACAAGCCTAAAAGGAGCAATGTTGGTAGAAGTGGTGAGGCGGTTCGGAGAAATAGACTAAGAGGGGTTGATATTGATGCGGAGAGTATGATATCAGCAACTTCTACATTGTCAGCATATAAGCGAAAAAGCTGGACTAGAAGGGAAGCTGCAAATACAATCGTTGTCCCTGAGACCATAGTCGAAAAACATGTTTTGAACCCTGACTACAGTAATCGCAGTGCTTCCGTGAGTGCCTCAGTAACTCCCTCTATCCCTACCTCTAAAACTCGGGAAAAATCTCCTATATTGTAAGCTACATTGACTGCTCAAGATAAAATTAGTTGTGCAAGTTCAAAATTCTTTTTTTAAGTATACTGATTTCAAACAATCGGAATGGTTAGTTCTTCTAAGATTTCAGGAGGTTTCCTGGACTCTTTTGTTCCTCCTGTCAATGTAGTATTAGTATCCCTAATACTCTTTGTTTCTCAACAGATTTCTCCAGTTCATTCACATACGAATGACATCTCATGCTCCAAAGCAAAATCAGCAATTAGTGCAGCAACAGAGTCTTCCAACATACCTGACAAGAGTATTGTCTCAATTTCAGAGCAAGTAAGTGAAGATTCCGTCAATCAAAAAGTTGCTTCTAATTCAGTCATCGACAAAAACTTCATTTCTACTAAGACATCGTGGGATTCCCTTTCTGCAACCTTGTTGAAACTTGGCCAGGTATTTCTCCTTATGTGACTTTCATCAGCTGCATTATTCCTGGACTATAACATAAAAAGGAGTTTATATGCTCTCCAGGAGGTCTTAAAGCAAAGAGACATGGCTCTGCTTGCCGCCGTAGAGGCTTTGCAAGAGGCTTCTGCTGCTGAGAGATTGCTCAAATGTGTAAGGTGGAGCATCCTTTGACCTTTTTCTATTCCCGTTTCATGCAAGTTTAGTCAGGTAGAGGTAATTTTGGCAGCGGACATGTTGCTATATTGTTGTAATATTAGTATATTTCTCACAGGCATAGGTCAAGTATCAGTAATATTCTTCGTAGCAATATATGAAACACAGGTTAGTATCTCTGAATCTCCCTAGATGAAGTTAAAAATGTACCAAACTGAGTAAACAGGAGGCCATGCCAACGAAGAAACTGGGAACACTTGGGATGATGTAACAAAAAGAATGAATTCTGATAGGGAAGAAGATATTCCAAATACAAATCAACTTTATTCATCAGTTTGCTCATTACGTCTTTTTGTCTAACAACACTTGATGATTATATGTAATCCCAAATACTAAAACCAAGTAAATAACGGACCCTTCCTTTTACCTCCTTTCAGTATGTATTCTGAGCTGCACTTAGCCAAGGAGGATGAGGAACATCCATCAGTTGACAAGTTTTTCTGCCTCGAAGATGACTTGGCTCAGAGCATATCAATTGTTCAGTCATTAACAAGCGTCAATCCAGTAAAAATAGCTAATACTGATCATAGTGGCCATGGTTCTGCCAAGGATGCACTTCTACTTGCATCCAACAGAAAGCAAAATGCAACTTCATGGATTAAAGCAGCTTTGGCATCTGATCTCAACCCACTTTCTGACGGTATGAAAACCAATGCTGCAGCTATGGAAGTTACTAGTGTGTCCAAAAGATCTAGTAGAAAAGGTTATAATGCTAAATCTAAAGGTGCTACGGTGATAATGAAGCAGAAGAACAAAGGAGAATCTGATTTTTCATTGGTTCCTGATTTGGACAAACAAATTTGTTGGGTGAAGGGAAGTGCCCTGCCTGTATCGACAGAGCTAGCAAACGCCTTGCACAACGATTGTAGAGCTTGGTTCTTGACTTACGTTGAGAAATACTTAGATTGGGTTGGCAGCAAGATGACTTCAATTCCATCTGATAGCCAGGTAGCGGAAATGTTGTACCAGGTGAAGAGAGTAAATGACTGGTTAGATACTGGAAAAAGTGACTCTTCCAACGTCGAGGATTCTGTTTCTGACGCAGGATCTTATGAGAGGGTAAGGAGCAAAATATATAGGATACTTCTAAAACATGCAGAGAGAACTGCCATGAATGCAATGGCTGAAAGTTGAAAAGATTGGCACCGGCGATCACTTTTAAGTCCCTCCCTATCCCTAGAAGCCAAGCTTGACAAAGACTAATTCAGAGACACATCATCAACTTCTTCCAAAAAATCTTTTAAGATGATAGAATCTGACACCTCGTAGTCGGTGAGTTTTTGCTACACATGGAACGGAGGAACAAACCACAAAGACTTGTGCTGCAATCTTCGACACGTGCACGGTGCACCCATGTTAATGTTATGACTATGCAATGTAGTCTATGTAAGATGACGATACATCTTTTTGAAGCATACAAATTCTTGTACCAGCCCATTACTACCGCATATGGTTGAAAGATTCAACTTGGACTACTCCATTCATTTATTTGATGGTGGATTGGATGATAAAATAGCAGTTGGAGAATTTATAGCAATGGAGACAGGGAAATATATAATGAAGTTGGCGCGTTTATTTGACTTCGTTTTGATTTTAATGCATCTGATCTGATTCTGACATCTAATCACTAAGACCAAAATCGTGGTGAGACACATGTTTTTATAAATAGAAACCTATATATTTATATTAGGACAAGTGGAAACTATCGCAACAACCAAAATTACTTATTAGGACAGGTATTCTGGGATTTTGTCATATAAGTAAAGTACTTGTCTTTTTATGTTCTTAAGTATGAAGGCTTACGCTTGTTATAAAAAATTACAAACAAGTCGGTAGGCAGGTGGAAATGGAATTCCAACTTCCAAGGGGTTGGTGTTGATTACTGAAGTCAACGAAATCAAGTGATGGGGATAATCAGTCAATACTTTTAAGAGAAGGGGGATAATCAGTCAACACTTGTAAGAGAAGGCAAGTCGGGCATTAGAGAATGATTAAAATAAATACAACTGATATTTTGGAATAAACCTAGACAAAAGAGTAAGTTTACACACAGATGCTTGTGAGTCGTGACCGTTTTTCCTTCAAAGACTGGAGGGCTTCGTGGTGGTTTGTACTTTCAACTTTGTAGCGTGTGTATACGTGAGCGAGAGAGACAGATGGAGCAGCACCCTTCACGCAACTAAAAGAGCGAAGAAACAAAACAAAAATCAGCGACTTTGACACGCACTTTTGTGTATCCTCGAGACAAAACAACAACATTTTAAGACAAACCCACTTCGTAGATTTAGTTTCCATAAGAATCAGAACAAGTTCTTACCCCAAGTTTGGGTTCTGCTGTAAAAAAGAACCAATCTTTCCTACTTTAGCTTGACTGTTTGATCCCCGAAAAACCCAAACCTACCAAAGGCTAGTATCCTTGGCACTTAATTTGAGGTAATGGAGCTAAAGACGCAACTTTTGAGAGTTTCGTTGGGGGTTTTGTTGGTCTTATTGCTTTTGCCAAGTTCTTTATGTAGATTTGTGGTCGAAAAGAATAGTCTGAGGGTGACATCACCTGATAAAATTAAGGGGACTTATGATAGTGCAATTGGGAATTTTGGGATACCCCAATATGGCGGTAGCATGGCAGGGTTTGTGGTCTACCCTAAAGAGAACCAGAAGGGCTGCAGAGAGTTTGATGATTTTCGTATTTCGTTCAAGTCCAAGGCTGGAGCTTTACCAACTTTTGTCTTGGTAGACCGTGGAGGTATTCTTTTGGTTTTCTCGTTTCAATGTTGTGCGATTTAAAGTATGATTTGTTAAGTACTGGTCTTCTGGACTTAGATTTGTTTGGGACACTTCTGATGTGTTTGTTTTGCTTTGTATTATTGGTGAGCACCCTTTTCCTAATTTGGATCGAGCTTCTATTTGTCAGTCATTGTTGCTTTTTGTTTTTTGGTATGTGTTCTGACGATTTGATCTGATTGTTTTTACGGTCATCAGAGAGATCTTTAACTTTTTATTTTATTTTCTTTTTGTACTCTACTTTGGGATGCTGGAGCTCTTTATTTTTCTTATTTAATGATTCGATTGCATGGCCGAGGTTTGGCTTAAATTTTAGTTATTGAAAGTACCATTCTGCATTACCTGATCAGTTGTTAAAGGCATGGGAGGTTTCAGTTTCTTGATATTATTAATTTCCTAAATTTTACTTCATTTTACTGAGCTTTTTATATATACGAAATTGGAAGCTCCGGGTACAATTTGTTATGTTTCAATGGATGGTGAATGTGAAATGATGCAGTTGGATTAAACTTCTCCTCTTTATTAGCTTGTGGTTATTTGCAGATTTAACTTCTTTCTCATCACGATGGTTGAGTCATTGCAGAAAACTGAATCCTCTGAAATTGTCCATTTCTTATAATATTTTGGTTTTGACATTGTATGAATTCCCTTAACATCAATGTAGATATCAAGTCATTATTTACAACGGGTTTGTGATTGATTTTGTTGGTAATGGAGATGTTTCTTTGCATAGGTTTTTTATTTCGTTGTTACAGTATAAATAGTAATTTTATCATTTTTGGATCTTCAGATTGCTTCTTCGCATTGAAGGTTTGGAATGCTCAGAAGGCTGGTGCTTCTGCTGTTCTTGTTGCTGATGACATTGAGGAACCATTAATAACAATGGACCAACCTCAGGAGGATCGTTCGTCAGCGAAGTATATTGAGAACATAACAATACCATCTGCACTGATTGAGAAGAGCTTTGGAGAAAGACTAAAGAAAGAAATAAGTAGTGGGGAGATGGTAAATGTGAATCTTGATTGGAGAGAAGCCGTCCCACATCCCGATGACCGTGTGGAGTATGAATTATGGACCAACAGCAATGATGAATGTGGGGTTAAGTGTGACATGCTGATGGAATTTGTGAAAGATTTTAGAGGTGCAGCACAGATACTAGAGAAAGGGGGATACACTCAGTTTACACCCCATTATATAACCTGGTACTGTCCCAAGGCTTTCACCTTGAGCCGGCAGTGTAAATCCCAGTGCATAAACCATGGGAGATATTGTGCTCCTGATCCAGAACAAGATTTCAGCACAGGTTATGAGGGGAAGGATGTTGTCATTGAGAATTTGAGGCAACTTTGTGTTTTTAAAGTGGCAAATGAGAACAAAAAATCTTGGATGTGGTGGGACTATGTGACTGATTTTCAGATTAGATGTCCCATGAAGGAGAAAAAGTACAACAAGAAATGTGCTGATGAAGTCATTAAATCTCTTGGTGAGTACTTCATCATTGTACTGATTGATAGTCGTAATGGATATGGATGCAAGAAAGGCTATATTTTTGCCAGACATGTAAAATATTCTTTACGTTAATCTGAAATCTACTCAGGACTTGATGTGAAGAAGATTGAACAGTGTATGGGAGATCCAACTGCTGATTCTGAGAATCCTGCTTTGAAAGAAGAACAAGGTGCCCAGGTAATGTTTCTTTATCTCTAAAACAGAGTGATTGATTTCAGTGCTTTAGGTAATGGAGACTGAATGCTCCCTTTCTGTAAATATAGCTCCTGGGAGTTTTTATTATTCAGTGAATGGGTGATTGACAGTGACCTTCATTTAGGTTGGAAAAGGATCAAGGGGTGATGTGACCATATTGCCAACCATTGTTGTAAATAATCGGCAATATCGAGGTCTGCTACTGCATGCTCATGATTCCCAAACCTTTTCTGTTCTGTTCTTCATCGCTTACCCACTAAAACATGTGGTTGCAGGAAAGTTGGAGAAAGGTGCTGTTTTGAAGGCCATATGTGCTGGTTTTGAGGAAACAACTGAACCAGCTGTTTGTTTGAGTGATGGTAAGTTTTCTACACTAATTGTGGATAATTAAGTTGTTAAATTTATGCCATTATTATATGCCACAAGAAGAGTCTTAAGCTGCTAAGTAAAAGAGTGTTTTAGTACTGAGAATGATAAGTTACTTTTAGGTATAAATTGTGGTTAGTGCTTCAGAACACTTTGGCGGTACTAATTTTTGTGGTTGTTGCTTATTGCAACTTCTTTATTCTGGACATGGCTATTTATACGGGGATCTCTTTGAAGATGTTGAAACAAATGAGTGCTTGGAGAATAATGGAGGTTGTTGGCAAGATAAAATAGCCAACATTACAGCCTGCAAGGTTCTTCTTTATCACTCTTTTTCTATCTGTATCTCTCTTTCTGTTGCTTTCTTTCTTTCCTCAGATTTCTAGTTTTGGCTTTCTTTTTGACATTTCATTTTAATCTGTTCAGGATACATTTCGTGGAAGGGTTTGTGAATGCCCCCTTGTTGATGGTGTGCAGTTCAAGGGAGATGGTTACAGTCACTGCAAAGGTTAGCTTAAGTACTTGTCTGAAACTTTCAGTCAATAGTTATGGCTATCCTACATAAGTTGGTGATCTTTTTCTGTTCTACTTATGACCTCTGTTTCTTCAGCTTTTATGGAGAAATGTACACTTCCATATAAAAATATAGGAATTATGTTAATATTATTAACTATGGTCAAGAATCAACCAACTGACAAATCCATAGCCTTGTATGATAATTCTTCATTAGGGAAGTTGAGGAAAAGTCTAGTTGAAATACTAAACCCAGGCATTGGCATATTTAGTGTCTGGTCCTTCTAGACTGTTGTCGAATCAGCCATGTACTATTTGAACACAGCCTATGAGTAACATTGTCATATCTGTAGGCTTGTGTTTGACTTGTGCTCCATTCGATTCTTCACCCAAAAGAAATGGTCAGAGACAGACAACATATTCATGCTTGCTGACTGGTTAAAAAAAAAAAAACCCAGTTTCCCAATAAACATCATCTTGCATCTCTAAGGGGCTCTGACATGTCTATGGTTGTTTAATTCGCTTTACTTGGTAGCATCGGCATGAAGCTCCTTTTATTGATTGGGAAAGCTAAATACATCACAAGTTCATATTTACAAACGATTTTATGCAGTAGGTTCTTTGGAGGAAATGGGAAAAGAATTAGAAGTTTGTTTTTACCATGGAACATTTGGTAAATTTTGAACTATAATTTTTGAAGAGGCAATATTTCTTTCAAGTTTGACTCTTAGATGGCACGCTATGTCTGAGGGTTATTTTCACTTGGAAGTCTTAGCTTGATATGCCTTACCTTACTTTGAATTGACCATATAACCTTGAATTAACCATGTAACTGTTGCCTTTTAGTGAGTGGACCTGGAAGGTGCAAGATAAATAATGGAGGCTGTTGGCACGAATCACGTGATGGGCATACATTCTCTGCTTGTTTGGTTGGTGATCTTCGTGTTTGAAATGCTTTATTCTTGACTAAACATAATCTAGTTCAGATTCTAATCGTACATGTGAACAGGATGTTGATGGTGGGAAATGTCAGTGTCCCCCAGGGTTCAAAGGTGATGGTGTGAAAAGTTGTGTAGGTAAGAGATATTACAACGTCACATACAGAGGGCTTTATTAATGTGGTAAAAATTTGGTGATTCAGCATATTGGTGTTTTTTGGTTGGAGGAATAAACTATTAGCACAATGGCAAATTATGATATGATTTATGCTGCATAACATGTTTACTCAGATTGCATACACACAGAAAAGGATACAATCTGTTTCTGAATGGGCATATGGCCTTAGATTGGCTTCTTTCCACTACCTGGGCCCTCAGTAATTGGTTTTTGTTCTACTTCAACCAGGGACTTATGTCCCAGTGTCCTCCTGGAACTAATTTTAGCCTCTTGACCAGTAGTTGTTGGTGATGGGATGGTTCATTCTTGTTCCCAGATTTCCACTCTGTCATGATCCATTTACTCAGCTCAAATACTTCTTGTTACTTTGAAGGAAGTTTATGTGGAAGTCATCTGAGCTAGCATGAGAATCAGTTTACTTCTATGCCTCTAGTAACAAGAACACAGAAAAAACTCATATTAAATCGTTTGATTGTGTTTTTCTCTTTGTTCAACGTCAAAATCATGTCAAACAGAGCCCTTAAGCTTACATTGGTTTCTGATTAATCTGTTGCTTTCTGTTATTGATAATGCAGATATTGATGAATGCAAAGAGAAGAAAGCTTGTCAGTGCCCTGAATGTAGCTGCAAAAATACATGGGGAAGCTATGAGTGCAATTGCAGTGGCGATCTCCTGTACATCAGAGACCATGATACCTGCATAAGTGAGTTGAAACACCGGAGTTCTCAACACTTTTTCCATACCTTTATCGTCCTTTTATTCTTGTCCTTCCCCTTGATGGATTGCAGGTAAGAGAGGTACAGAAGTAAGGTCTGCATGGGCTGGCGTTTGGGTTATTATCATAGGATTGGCAATGGCCACTGGTGGAGGATATCTAGTCTACAAATACAGATTGAGGGTATGTAACTTTGCAACACTGCTCTTTTAAGAAATAGATCCATGTTTAATGTACCTGAATCCACCAATCTGCATTTGATTATCACCCTACATGTTATTTGTTGATGTTTCTTGACGTTCTCTTTGCAGTCTTATATGGATTCGGAGATCAGAGCTATCATGGCACAGTACATGCCTCTAGAAAGTGAAGCAGAAGTTCCAAACCATGTAAATGATGAACGAGCATGAAGAGGAGAAGATGCAGCATCGACTGATATTTTAATGAATTCAAGTCTTGCAGAGCTGTCTACTACACGGTGCCTGTCCTTATCTAGGCCATGGATTTTGAGCATAAATTATATGATTGGTATTGTACATTGCAATATACAAGTGCAAGTAGGAATTGGCTGCTTGTTTATTAAAATTGTAACAGGTAGGGGATTAGATTGAAAGGAAAGTATTTCACATGTAAGACCATCATTAAGCTTAGTAGATGCTACCCCCATGATTGTAAGTTTTACTTTTGATTTGGGAGTTTATGCTGCATAGATGATGGTATAAAACTTGTCCGAAAAGATAGGACCTTGATTGATGATTTCCATTAATTGCGGCCGATGAAGAGAATTTGGGTGGATAATTCAGAAACGCCTTACCAATTCATAGTTTTTAACGGTATTAGTACAAACAAAATGAGCTCTACATAGGAAGCAAGTAGAGAGTATGCTAACCAAATAATTAGAAAATGATGAAACTTGGCCGAACTGCGAATTTGTTATACCAACTACTAAGTCGTTTCTTTTTCAAAAAGAGCAAATTTATGGTCGCAGTGTATTGACAGTGAAGAAATTGACAGGATTGTTAAAGCCCTTCTGTAGTCCTGGAAAGTAGAAGATGGCCAGAAGGCTAAGGTTAAATGGAGTGAGCTTCCGATTCCAAAGAAACGAGGAGGATTACGCATTATTCCTATTTCACATAAGCAAAAGGTACTCTTATGTAAAAGGATATGGAGCCTTTTTACACTGCATTATTCCTATTACAAGACTGCATGATGGGTCAAGCGGCTAATGCATATCATCTTTAAAAGCATAATTTTTAATTGGGTAAGTCATGTGAATTTTCTTAGATTTTTAAGGCCTGTTTAGTTTCACTTTTATGTTTTTGTTACAGTTTTTAATTTTAGTTTTTAGTTTTTTTAATTAAAAATTAAAAATTTATTTGGTTGAGATCAATCGTATAAAAACTGAAAACAAAATCATGTTTGGTTAAGATTTGTAATAAAAAATTAAAAATAAAAGCATGTTTAGTTTTATTCTCTTATTTTTATTTTTGTAACTATACTTTTATATTAATAATTTCTAATATAATATATTGTATTTTTAAATTAATTAATTCTCATTATAATTTTATCTACATATAT
>JANVCQ010000232.1:39812431-39828671 GCA_025531925.1 Erythroxylum plowmanianum
GTGCATATTATGAAATGCATGAGCATGAAATGTGTTTCTTATTTCCTTCGTAATCTCCCACATTTACAATTTTATCCATAAGGTGGGTAACGAGATGTTACACAAAGATTGTACTAACCCATAAAAACACTTAAACACAAATAATTAGCAAGCTAACACAATTCTAGCCTAAACACATACCAAACGATTGAATTAACAATTAAATACATATCAAACTAAGTCCTAAACTATGATGTAATTTATACTTATCATCATCGCACACTTAAATGTTTGCTTGTCCTCAAGCAAACAAAACAACAAACACACAAAATCGCAAAGCACACAATGCAATAATGAGATAATGGCTTCAACTTCATGAAATAAATTTAACTTTACACATAATCAATCAAGTTATTTCAAATCATTAACATGCAAAAACTGCATCTAGGGGCTCTGGACTAAACATACATATTAATTAAAACCCAAATGTCAAGTTACTCACCCTTTTCAATTGTACACATATTAATAATTCTTTGGTCATTCAAACTTTGTAATTACTCCTAAGTATGTTTTCTTGGAAAGTCAAGCTATTTACAAGTTTGGTAGGTTTTGTTGGAAACATTTTTTCTTTAATATTTTGTAGACATGGACCTAGTCATTTTCTTAGAAGTAAACATTGGTGATGAATGTTGATCCGGTTACTTGACTAAGTTATGTTTTTATTAAGCTGCTTGGTTGAAAAGTCATTATAACCTTTTGACACGGAGGCATACATTTGTGATGTGTGTCAATTCGGTTACTTAGCTACATCACGTTCTCAACTAGGTACTAGTTATATTCATAACCCGAAGGCCAGTGGAATAGTTATTTATTTAAAATTAACCAACAGTTTTTATCTACCTTGTTACTTTAGCTACTCTTTTTCATAAAAATACTAGTAAAGCTACTTTAGTCAAAAGACCTAAAATTATGAATGAATTTGACAATTTAGAGGGTGACAAGCTCACACTAAATCCTAATTAACTTACATATTTAGCCAAAGAACTCAATTCACTACTTTTGCAAGCTAATGACTCTTCACAACTTAATAGACTATGTTCAAAATTAAATCAATTTCAATCCATTGACACATTCAAACAACACACAAGATGCAACCTAACAAATGATCATACAATATGCAAAATTTACATTCAAAGCAAAACACATAATGCTCCTCACACTTGAAAAACATATTGTCCTCAATGTGAGAAGGAGGCAAACAAACATGCATATTAAGAAGAAACATAAATTAAAGTAAAAAAACAAGAATAAAATAAGTACTAAATTTAAAAAGAAGAGGGTTGGAAACAAAGCCTCGTAGTGATGGAGGTAAGGATGGTGTTGGAGGTGGCAGCTGGATGCCTTAAGCCTCGAAGTAACAATGGATATGACGTATTTCTCAACTCTGACATAGTTGTGTTTAGGTCATCTCCTTCATTCTTTTACAGTTCTCCATAAGTGTATTCATAATTACCTTGGTGTTCACGGATATTGTATCAAACACTTTCTTCCAACTTGGTTCATCGATATCTTCTTCCTCTTAGGACTCTTCACTAGTTGAGTCCTCTTTTGACTGTTGAGGTGGTGCCGTGCTCGAACTCGCCTAACTAGCCCTAATTTTCATATGAGTCTTTTGGTTCATATATCGAAGTTCCATGTTATGGGACCTAAGAATTTCAGCACGCAATAGATGATGATGATTTAGAAAATTTGGGAGGTAGACAGTTAAACAACTACAGTCCATGCCGTAATACTCAATAATGGCAAAAACCAAGTACCTTATACCCAAATTGTTGCTCCTTTTACGAAGAGTTGCAACAATAGCGTTCAACACATATGCGGAGGTGCACACTGGGATGCTGTAATCCATGCACCATAAAAAGAACAGTTCCTTTGTTGAACACTTATTGGTTTCTGATTTATCAAAACCATTTGACACATTAATTTGTTTAATAACAAGTTCTCATGTGTTCTTATCATGTTATTGTGGGCATTTTTCACGTTGAATTGCTCTAACCCAGTAAGCTCATTCTAATAGTGAGAAGCACGAAATTGTCATGCTAATCAATAATAGAAGACTCAAGGAACCCATAAATATCGCACATGATTTCGATGTTTAGCTCATAATTTTGTCCCTATAACCTAACCCCCATTTCCTTAGACTAGGTTCATAATAAAGGGAAGTGAAGAATTCTAGAGTAAGCTCCTGATAGGTAGAACATTTGAAGTGTATAAACTTCGCCCACTGGATTCTTTCTACTAAGTTATCTACTCTATCTTGCAGTTCTAGCCTATCAAGTGTATCAAAATCAAAATATTTTGGGACTACAATTTGTTTAGCTTTAAGGGATTGGAAACAAATACCTTCCTCCTCTGTGTAAATTGGGAAGGGTGCTTTGAACTTCGCACTCTATTCCTTTGCCCTTGTTCTGGAACTTAGTTTCGTCCCATTGATTGATCACACTTTGCTGATCACTTAATGCCCGGCATACTGGCTTGCAAGTAGGTAGAAGATGGAGGAGACTAGAAGTTGAAATTTGGTTAAAAAGAAGTGAGAGTGTTGGAGGTTCTAAACTTAGAGTGATAAAGTTAAATGAAAGTGAGTGCAAAAGTGAAGTAAGAAATGAATGTATAGGAGAATAGAAGGGGAAAATGGTAAAAATGAAACTGAAATTTGCGTTTCTCATTTTACCTTGCCATAAGCCATGATCGTGGCCTATAATTGTTTCACCAATTTCTAATTTTTTTCCTCTTTTGTCTTTCTTCACTTTCCCGAGATCACTTTTTAACTCTTTATTGCTCTTTCACCTCTCTTTTGCTGACTTTCTTAATCATCTAATTCATGTCAAAGTCCTATGCCTTCTTAATTTTATTTGGAAACGAAAGAGCGTAACTATGGAATCCAAACTATTTAAAAAATCAAAGGAAATAACATGAAATTAATAATCTATGGGTTGCCTCCCATACAACGCTTATTTTTACGTCAGTAGCTCGACGTTCTTCTTATGCTCAAGATAGTTCAAATGAATAATGCAATGGTAATGCAATCATCAATCTTACCATTTGCACATAAGGTACCATGTCTTAGGTTCCACCTTCCTTCTACTTCACCTTCCTTCACGATCATTTCTTTCTAAACGCATTCCCAAAGTCCTTAATATCTTTCCATTGTCCTTGGTGTTAGGTTTCTTTGATGTTAATTGGAAGTAAGGGAGAGCTATTATCTTCCTTCGACAAAGTAAAAATTAATTGGTTCTCTCTGACCCTCAGAGTTCACCCTATCATCATCAATTATTAAGTAGGTAGTGGCCAAAAATGGTCGTCCAAGGACCATAGGGGTTTCTATATCTTCTTCAATATCTAATATAATGAAGTCTATGCGGAAGGTAAAAATATCAATCTCTGCACTAGGACAATCTTAATAATACCCTTGGGACGATGAACTGTTCTGTTCGTTGTCTTTACTAGCATCTTTGTGGGTTCTAACTCTTCTAATATCAATTTTTGACTAAAAGTATAGGGCATCATATTGATACTCGCTCCTAAATATTCGAATGCCCTATCTATTTTGACTCCTTTGATAATGCAAGGAATGTAAAAATCCCCTAAGTCCTTTTTCTTCTATGCTATATTAGGGTTTTCTTCCGCTATGTGGTCCTTAACCTTCTTGTTTGATTCCTTTAGTGTGAGCCTCGTTTGGAGATGCCCCGTTATGTCCTCATCCTTGTTTAATTCAACCTCTTTAGAATTTCCCATTGCCCTACTTGAAATTGACTTCTATTAAGCTAGGATAGGGTACTGAAATTCAGGTTGAGGTTCCTCAATTGGCTCAATTACAAGATCATTTGAAAGGAATTTCATAATTACTTATCCTTCTCCCTTATCTTCATCTTCTTTCACATGTTTGAGTTTCTTTTCCTGGGTTTGAGTAATGGCCATGATCTATTCCTGTAGGTTAGACTTGGTATTGCTTGGAAGAGTTCCTACATTTTGAGTAGAAATTGCCTTCGCTAGTTGACCTACGTGGACCTCCATATTGTGTATTGAAGAGGTGTAGTTCTTAATGACTTGCTTAAATTTGCTTTCAAGCCTCCTAAGTGTATCCTCCATGCCTCCAATTTTGTCTAAAATCCTATCTAAATTCGATTCCATTGAGCTTGGTTTTTCTTGTTGGAAGCCTAGTTGTCTTTGAGATTTGAACTGTCCTCTAGTATTGTTCATCCAAAAGAAGTTAGGGTGATTCTTCCACTCAGGTTTGCATCTGTTGGAGTAGGGATTGTTTCCCTCTCCTCATCCATATTAAGTTCCTATATAATTCACTTACTCTTGATTGTTATCCTTCATCAAGATGTAGTCCACCATATCATGGTCTATCTATCCATAGCGTTCACACTTAAATTGCACGAGTTTTACTAAAGCTAAAGACGAAGCCTTCATATTGTTGAGCTATCAAGTTAAGTTATCAATTTTCACTTGCATCTCCATCATTTGATCAACAACCACAATCCCTTTTCGTTCTCGAAAAGTAATGGTTTGTCTACTCTGCTTGTTCATCCATAGGTAGCTATTAGTTGCCGTCTCCTCTATCAACTCTTCTGCTTCATCTACCATCTTTCTCATCAGTGATCCTCCTGAAGTTGCATCAATTATGCCTCTTGTATATGGGGTTACTCCATTATAGAATGTTTGCAACAAAAATTCCTTAGGTAAGTTATAGTGAGAGCATTTTCGTTGCAAATCCTTGTATCTTTCCCTTGCTTCGTAGATTGATTCCGTATCACCTTGTTGGAAGTTGGTAATCTCCTTGATAATCTTCGTGGTCTAAGTAAGGGGAAAATACTTGTCTAAAAAGGCATGAACTAGTTGATTCTAAGTTGTGACATTGGCTAGGTTTAGAGAATGGTACTAGGCCTTTGCTTTATATCTTAAAGGAAAAGGAAAGAGCCTAATTCTTATCACATCCTTTGACATCCGATGGTACCGAAAGGTATCACATATTTCAAGGAAGTTCATTATATATGCATTAGGATCTTCATTCGTTAATCCATAGAATTGCATTTTCTATTGAAGCATGTTTAGGAGGGTTGATTTAATTTCGAAATAGGGTGCTTGTACAGATAACCTAGCTACTCCTTGGTTAGCCGCATTGAACCCTGGTCTTATGAAATCCATAAGAGTTCATTTTTTATGTCCTTGGTTCACTCCGTGATCCATATCTTGCTGAAATTCCTCAGCCATTGTTGCTTTTGCGATTTCTTCTTCTTCTTCACGCTGAGCTTTCCTAATGGATCGTTCTAATTGAGTGATATCTAATTCTAAGGTTTAAGCTGCAAGACTTGAACTTCTCATGACTCTTATGTTCATGCAACAGTATAGATTCAGAAATATAAATAATCAAAAATAAACATTAAAATTAAAAATAAAAACTAACTAACTAACTAATACCTTAAATTCAAGAATTAAATAATCGCCTCCTTAGTAATGGCGCCAAAAAACTTGATCGGGTGTTTAAAGTGTGTAAGTTTTAATAAAACCCTCGATAATTCACAAGTACATAGTTCGTTAGCATAGTATCTAAGGTGTCGATCCTAAGAGGAGGGATAAGCTAATCCTAAAATCTAAGGCTATGATAAATCACAAAAATTCAGATATAATGAAAATAAAATGAGAATTCAATTCAATCAATTAATTCAAAATAAGAAATGAACAATAAAATATTAATAATTTAGCAGTTGCAACACATACTTAAGAATCAATCTAAGTAAATTACCAATTGAGAGAAAGGGAATTTTACCTATCCTTAACTATAACCTAACTAATTATGAATTACTGGATTATTATTTCTGGATGATCTTATGGTTAATTACTCTCTCTCAAATTATAACCGTTAACCCTAAATCATAAAACCTAATCAAATTATAGAAGTTGCAATCTCTCAATTGACAACCTATCCAAAACCTTAATTAGTGCTAAAGTTGTCTAATAAACTATTGAAAACCTATGCAAGATCTCTCTTTGCACAATTTAACGATTTGATTTAATTATTGTTCTATTAGATCACCTAACTCTCGTTAGCTCAATTTAATTATTTTTCATTCAATTCATTCTCTTAGTTTATTATCTAATTATGCAATTGCAGAATTAAATCATAATTAACCTAACAAAATATAAACAATAAGATTTCATTAATTCAAAGATAAAACTCCAAAGGTGAGTTTAGAATACCTCAACATTCAAAAGTCTTATTGTCAAACTATTATTGTTGGACCCCGAATGTTTCATAGAAGTTAGAACTATGTGAAGGAGAAATTTTGACAAGTAGTCATGAGTAAAGAGTAAATGAATGAAAATTCTTAAACTAAGAAATGATAGGCAAGGGTAAAGTAGCGAATGAGAAATATGGATATGTCCATGTTTTGCTTTGGTGTTTCCGATGGATAAAAGATTTTAAAGTAAGAAGAATTAAAGTGAAAGTTAGAAGTAAAATGAAAGCCAAAAATGAAGTTACATATGTGTAGTAAGTTGATAAGGAATATGTATATGCTTATGTTCTGTCATTGGTATTCATGATTAGTTAGGAATTATAAATTTTTTTATGGGTGATATTGATTTGAAATGGAGTTAAGAATGAGGAGTGAATGAAGTAGAAAAGGTGGTCTTAGTATGATTTGTGTTAAGAAAAGAATGTGAAACAAAATGGGTGGTTGATCTGGAAAATGTTTATTGAGTATGCTTCGGTCTGTTTGCCATATCATTCTCTCTTGTTATCCAAACAAGATGATTCTTGATTTGGATTAAAATAGAAAACATATGGCTACATTTCTTATGAAGACATCAAATTTCAATTCTGTCTCTAAGAGTCTCAAAATTTGTCATAAAGTGAGAATTGAGTGTAGCACATTGGTGGATGAATTTAAAATTCATCTTTGGACTTTAGAGGAAAATTGGGATTGATCTAGATAGATTTTTGCCAAGTTTCCTTCTTGAGAGTTGTAGATCATTCTTTTAGCTTTCCAACGCTATATAGTATAGAATTTTGGACATCTGAGCTGAAAGTCAGGGTCCTTATAAGGGAAGAGGAGCAAGAGAGGAGTTGTATCCTTTGTCTTTTTGCTTCTTCTGTGATAACGTCATCTTCTTCTGTGTGACGTCATCTCCTTCTGTGTTTTGTATCATCTGGGTTTTGCTATTGTCTGTTTTTTGTATCGTCTATGTTTTGTATCATCTGTGTTTTGCTATCTTCTGTGTTTTGCTGACGTGTCTTCTTTTGGGTTTTGTTCCTTTTGGGTTTTACTTCTTCTTAGTTTTGCTGACGCGTTTTCTTCTGTGTTTTGCTAACGCGTCTTTTTCTGTGTTTTGTTGACGTGTCTTCTTCTGTGTTTTTTGTTTCTTTTGTCTTTTGCTTCTTCTGGATTACTGTTTATAAACTTCTTCTGGGTTACTGTTTATGAACTTCTTCTGTCTTTTGTTATCTTCTGTCTTTTGTCGATTTGCTTCTTCTGACTTTTGTTTCTTCTAAGTTTTGCTTTGTCTACCTTTTGTTTCTTTTAAGTTTTATCCTTTCGCTTCTTCTGTTTTCGTTTCTTCTGTGTTTTGCTATCTTCTGCCTTTTGCTTCTTCTATTTTCGCTTCGTCTATGTTTTGCTATCTTCTGGGTTACTGTTCATCTTATATCTTTTGTTCCATTTATGATCCTTCAAAAGATAGAATTTGTCTTCAAGGTCTTCATGAAAGTTGTAAAGCTTGAAGTCTTCTTTCAAATCATCTAAAGAACATCTTAATGCGATATCCGTAGGGAAAGTTATAGAAATTTTTCCACTTATTCTGCCTTTTTCCATTCGTCTGCTTTTTCCTTTGGCTTCGTCAAATCCTATCAGTTGATTCATTTTGACCTTCAGATGATAAAATCTGACCTCAAGGTCTTCTTCAAAGTTAGAAATTTCAATTTTAAATGAAGTGATTCTTGAACCCTTAGATTCCTAACACTCTCTTTTTGCGTCTGCATTGAAGGTCATAGCTCTTGGTGTTGATTTGAAAGGGATGGATTGAGCCAAAGTAAGGATATCAATTGGATAATTTACTAAACATACTTCAATATTTTGGTGATTTTTGGATCAGTAGAGCTCCGAATAAGATGATTCTTGTTTCAAAATAAACTAGATACACGAAGCTACAAATGGTATGAATAAGTTGAAGTCAAATTCAGTTTCTAAGAGGTTTAAATTTTCGATAGGAGTTGTGCATAGTATGTTGATTTGGACAAGAGTAGTCCAAAAATATTTGAAGTGTATCTGTCGAATCACTGACCCGAATTGAATAATTTTGGTGTCATTGGAAACATAAGATAATATAGAAGATTCTTCTAGAATAAAGTGTTATATCAGAATATTCAAGGGTGCTTTTGGCAAGACACTTACGTATAAAAGACATAAGGCATAAATGGAAGGGTATAATTGTAAGAAGAAGTGTTGTCTATAAATGGAAGGAAACGTAAGAGAACAAAAAGGGAGAAAGAAAGAGAAAGAGAGAATGTCATGGAAAAGAGAGAGAAATACAAAGAAAAGAAGATAAAGAGAGAAAGAAGAGAAAACAAGCTAGGGTTTCAAATTCCTTAACCTATAGGAAAGATTTTGAGGTTGTTCAAGAAGGGATAAAGGTAGAGGAAAAGAAGAGTTTCCATTTGAGCCAAGGATCTCTTCATTTGATGAAGAACCCAAAGGGTCGAAGAGACCTATTTCAGTTAGATCAGCTTACAGAGCACATATTAAAGATACAACAGGAAAGAGCCTTAGAGACCTCAAGTTGTTTGCAAAGAGAAGAGACATTTTGAGCAAGTCTATAAGCAAGGAAATCAGGTGGGTTTCATGTTTATAATTGTGTAATGAGCCATTAATGTTTTCTTCCAAATCAAGAAAATAAAATGATTTCAATTACTTCATAAATGTTGCTTTTATTGCTTTTGAATGATTTGCAAAAATTGCCACATGTTTTGGTATATGAATTTTGTTGATGAATTTCAAAGTAAAGATGGAAATGCATTAAAATATTTTATGTTATGCCTTGAAAAATGTCGTGGCATTTTGTATATTTGGAAAAGAAAGGAAAGAGCATGAAAAGCATAAGAGCATTTGATAAAATGACTTTAGCATGATTATGTGCTTCTGTTTGGGTAAGAGTGGAACCATTCTGCTCGTCACGTTCACGTTGAAAAGAACCTTCTCCTTGCTGCCCGCTTATGACATATGAGCTTCAAAAAATGGACTCATTCTGTTCATGGGGTAAACTTCGATTTCCTCATTCTGTTTCATGGAACCCTCGAGCCATCTGTTTGTGCATTGCATCTTTGCATAGTCATGAATAGTACATAATTGAGTGTTGTGTGATGATATTAAAACTATAAGTTTGAGTTAAGATTGTGAATTTGTTGAAAATTTGAGAACTATGCACTTTATAAATTTTCTATGACAAATGACAAATTTCAATGATTTTGCTTATTCTTCGTTATAAACTTATTATCCACGAGATTTTAAGCTCACCCCCTTCTGTCCCCACCTCTAGGTGATGAGCAAGGGATGAAGTAAAAGAGAGTCAAGGCTTTAGTCGCATTTCAAGAATTTGTAGTTTACGTAACTTTTGTATTTTAAGATTTCGGATTATGTTGTAAGGTGGCTTGAAGTGCCATTATAGCTTTGTAAAACCCTTTTGTTTTGAGGGTATTGAAATGTAAATGATGAAAAATTATTTGTACGTAATGTATTAAAGAGAATGATGTAGTAAAGATATGAAAATTAGTTATGATAATTCTGTAAGAGTTGGGTTCCGATGACGGTGCCCAACAATTATTCCCAATTGTATACAATAATAAAATTAAAGATAAACAAGAAATACAATCTGAACGGATGATGGGAAGCAGCAACATCGTGAAACTCTTGATATGAGAAGTATGTCGAGTCAGCTTCTTCTCCACTTCTCTCTTCCTTCTTATCTCTCAATGAATTCTCTCTAGGGTCTCTAAAAAAGGGCTGATGCAAAAGCTCCCCTGCCTTTTTATCTTGTTCTTAAAATATCTTTTGTGTTATGGGTAGCCTTAGGGTTTTTTTGGGGTCATCAAGGTCCAAAACATCCCTCGAAACTTGACATTTTTTAGTGTTTGCATATCTGCCCAACGTAGGACATGACCATGGCCCTGCAGGCCACAATTGTAGGCCATATCCAAGCCTATCATGATCGTGGCATGCAGGTCACAATCGTGGGCCATATCGTAGGCTACTGTTACGATTGTGGGCCAACTCTAGTGCTTCTATCATGATCATGGCCTATTGTGCCAAGATCGTGGGTTGTTGTTTTGGCCCAAATGTTTTCGAAACTACTCCATTCGTCGATGGTAACTCTGAAATACTAACAATCACATCAAGGTACCTCAAAAACATAATATTTAAGCTCAAAGACTTGTACTAACCTATTAAAAAATTAAACATAAATAATTAACAAACTAATGTAATTCTAACCTAAACACATACTAAACAATTGAATTAACAATTAAACATATATCAAACTAAGCCCTAAAACATGATGCAATTTACACTTATCATTACCTTTACCACTTCCTTTATCCCCTCTAACTCGTCCTTTATAATATTCATGAAATAATGCATATGAAATAAACTTCCACTAATTAGTAAGCTCCCAACCTAGAAATTCTCTTCATTTTTTCATCACATAATATATGCTACAATTATCTAGAGTTATAATTAAGAGCATGGTGTCAATATTCTAATATATTAAGCACCTGATCATTACACACTTGTATAAGGTGTCGACACATAAATAAACTACCATTTAAAGCCACTAAAATATGTGAATTATAACATTATCAATAAATAAATGATATTAAAATTATAGAATATAATTTACCTTAGTGGTCAACTACATAAAGTCCAGTCATTATTAATGAATGTGTTATCACAGTTATATAACCCTTCTTTTAGTTTTTGTTCATCCACATATTTGATGTAATAGCTACTTGTTTATGAATGCTTGAAAATATCTTTAAAGCTAAATTATTTTGATCATTGTAAATCGTAAATATTTTGAGTCAAAATCTTAAATTTCGCTTGGAGTAAGGTGACGAACATCTTAAAGTTCTTATTATTGACAATGTAAAATGGTTGTTCATCACTAATCACCATCTTAGATTAAAAAAACTTTAATTTGTTGTAATTATAACCAGTAGCAGACATTTCATTTTTCTCCTTCATTAGGTTAAGGGTAAAAAAGTTTAACTAATATCATCTTTTTCAATTGCACGACTCTATGTGCCTCTTTAAATATGAGGTTACACCTTTAGAACCCTTGGCAACATCTTGTGGCAATACTTACATTAAGCCTTTTCAATACCACTTGTCAATTAACTTGTTCCTTTAACCTGAATTGTTTCTTCATTTGGTATTGTTGCTAGGTATTGGATTAAAAGTCTTTAGTAGTATATTGTTAGGTGTCGAATGAGAACTCTCTAATAAAGAAATATACTTATTGATCTAAAACAATAGCATAAAAATTCTTTAGCAATTGCATAACATTAGGTAATATTAAGAAAATTTTAAATTAAACATTTGATATACTTCCACAAAGATTTTACCCTTACATTATGCAAAAATACTAATATAATAAAATATCCATAACCATAGAAGTGAAAACTCTACAAGAAATTAACAAAACTTCACATAAGGTATTCAACAACCATGAAATATATTTTAGATATTCTCTTCTTGTTTTTGGTGTAAATAAAGTTCCAAACTTGTATACAAAGTTTTCTGCATAATCTATTATTTCAAATTTCAAAACAATAAGATACTTCTATAAGCTATTAACCTCTCAATGTCTATACCTGTCTTTGTCCCAGACAATTTGAATTCATAAAATGGAGATTGAAAGCTAATGACTCTCATTTTACCTCTTCAATTTGTTTGAAAATTAGTTTCTCAAAGTTTATGTGCTTCAACAAAATTTGTAACAAAAAATAGACATAGTGTTTTTGCATCACTTATTTCGTATGTAAAGAATGAAATTAGGAAGTTTTGGAATAAAGACAACATCTGCACTTGTATAACAAAACAGAAATTAGGAAAGTATAAATAAAAAAATAAAATTTGTTTAATTGGAAATATTAAACAATTTCTATTTTTTATTTATGGTTTACAAAAAATGGTTCAAAGTAACATGAATAAAAGTAAGAAAAATAGTATAAAAGAGTTTGGTTTTCACTCTTCTTGTTCTTATTCACTAAAAGAGGACTTAAAGCCTAAAACTTTTATAACAGTTATATAAAAAAGGAGTTATCAAAATTTTCTCTTGAGAAAATTAAAAATAGAAATCAAATAATGTCATTTTAAGATAATACTAGTTTTGAAGTAATGGAAAAGCTAATAAAGGGGCATTGAAGGAGAGTGGTGATAGCAAGGAGGACAAAGGACATCCAGGAAACTAATCTTACAATGGGAATGACTTCCCAAGCATCTAGTAACAAGGAACACTTCCAAGCAACAGGCAGAGGAGCATTGGCGGTAATGGAAACGACAAGAAGAGAGGAGAAAAGTTTTGATTTAACTTTTAATTATACTACAATGTAGTGAACCATCCTAGGTTCGACCTAAAGCTTAGTCAAATTATATTGATCTTGTTAATTTTGGGCCAATTTGGGCTTAGCCAAACTAGGCCTAAACAAAAATGCTATCCCTAGTTGCTTATTTGTAACATAATGCTCACTAAAGGATAGTAGTATCTCTTTAAGTTCAAGAAGTAAATTTTCTTAGCAATAATCTTTATCCTTATATAGATATATATCCAAAGTTTTGATATGATAGCATTGAGGATTATTCACTTAGTCTACTTGAAGTGGCTAATACTTTTATTTCTACCAATGTCTCTCCCTTTAAACTGTATAAGTTTGCACTTAATTTGTCTCCCTTCATAATTATTTTCAAATCTTGTTGAAAATTTTAGTTTTTGCATCTAAGATCATCCAATCAACCTAAGGAAAACAAGTTCTTTTTTAAGCCCTTGAAGAGTACGTATTCAAGAGTATGAAATATACCATCATATATCTTCAGCTTGATGATTCTAATACCAATATCCTTTGGAGGATGATATTTACAATTTTATATAGATCCTCCTAAGATAGGTTTGTAATAATGAAGCCATACTATTCTAGAGGTTATATGAAAATTAGCTCTTAAGTTAAAGAGTTGTACATCAAATAGTGGCTTTATAATTGTAATTTTTGTTTCTTAATAATACAAAGCATTCCATCATTTAAAGTACTTGCAAAATTTTCCTTGAGGATATGAAATTTTCTTATTTAAATTCTAGCAATCATTTTGAAAGTGACATTCTTATCATAGTTATAGCTCTAAATTCTTCTAACGTCATGTTTTGATCTATCACAAATTTGGCTCCTATTTGAGCTACACTCTATTGATCTCTCTTTTATCACTATTAAAGCTTCAACTTGTTGTGAACTAGAGTGCATATCTTTCTTATTATTACGTAGGCTTTCTTCCTCTAAAATTGCATTTGCATTTACATCGAAGACTAGGTAGTTTGTAAGAAACGTTTAATTAAGTTAATGAAGAGTAGATCATACGAATCAAGGAGACTTTAAATTAGAAGTTCAACATGTTCATGTGGCTCTATTATGTAACCCAATAATGTAACTTGAGAGAGTAGAGAAGTCAAACCATTCATGTGGTTAGTTGTTTTGGGCGATTGATCTTATATAGCTTTATAAGATAATGACACATCTTTTTTGTTATTTTCTTATCCTCTATGCTTAAGAAAACCTTATTAGATAAAGTTAGAAGAAGGTAGCAGCCATACCCATGTTTATTTCATTCCATTAGACATCATTCATAAAGTTTGTTAGTCTTTCGCTAATAGATGCAAATTATCCTTTATAAAGGTAGCTTTCATTTTCAATTTTCACAATGAGAAATTATTCCTAATGAACTTTATGATCTTAAATTTGGTTTCCATTGCTTATATACCCACTACAACAGGTCTAACTATTGGCTACATTTTAATTAGAGACAATTTCAAAATTGTCGACGAAAGTAACCTTTTGGTGATGATTTACACGTTCATTGCTATAAGCAAATGATTTTATGACCTTTTAAAGAAACATCAATAAAGGGAACATATTTTGCAATTATTACTAACCATCGTTGTAAACAACATGTTTTAATGATGATTATATAATTTCATTGCCAAAATGAAAGCATTTTGCGACAAATAATGGTATCGTCGTAAGATATTTGGAAAAAAAATGTACTTAGCGTCAATTATGGTGAAGCGTCGCAAATAGTTCGAACAAATAGTGACTGAAAAATACATGTTGTTGCCAAGCATACTACCTTTTTTGATGATTGACGTAATCATCACACAAGGATCGTACAAACATAATATTGAGTGATGATGAAAGGAAATCATTGCATAATGTTTACTTTTTGCAACGATTTATGTTGCTCGTCGCCAACATTTGGCAACAAGTTTATTGAGCATTGTAGATGGTTGCACATATGGTGACTATTTATTTTATTCATCACAATTGTCCTTCTCCAAATGTCACTTTTGCAACAAGTATAAAATAGTTTGAAATAAGAGTTCCATTCACCAAAAGTTTCAAGAAGGAAGCAAAAGATCATATTAACTCACAAGAAAAAGATAATAAGATTCTTCTCTTTCAAATTAACAACATAATATGTACAAGAATTCTTCTTGTTATAACTCCTAAAAAGCTCTTAGACTAATATAATTCTAGAAAAAGGCTTATTATGAATCATTTATAAGATTCTCGATGATTAGTTTAGGTATTTAATCAAGTATCTTTTCTATGATATTGTATAATATGTTAGAATAAGAAATAGATCTATAATCAATGATTGAAGAATGGTTGGGGATCTTTGAAATAAGAGTTATAAAGGCTTTATTAATTTCTTTGAGCATTCACCTCTTTTTATACAACTTTAGTACAACATCAATAAAAGGCTTTATTATCTCTACTTATGAGAGGGTAGTTCCTGCACCTTGCTTTATCAAAAATGAAATTATATTGAGTTTCTTCCTTATATTAATGGATGTATGAAATAATGAAGTATTTTTGTCCCCGTCCTTGAGCCACATCATCTAAATATTTTCATTAGTTTGGAATTATGTTTCTCCATAGCTTTAAACAAATCAGTTAGAGTAATATTTTTAGTCCTTCTTTGGGTAAGGTAAATTTTTGCATCAGTAATGCTCTTTGAAACATCCTTCAAACTATTATGAATGTTATTTTTAGTAATGCTCTTTGTTCATCATTCCTAATTTCCTCATACAAACATAACATTTGTAATCATCAATGATATAAGGTAACCCTTTCCTAATAACTGCTTCAAAACCCTCTTAGGCTATGAAAGTCTTAGTTTATAAGAAGGGTTTATATCCTAGTCTGAAAAAACAAGTAATCATTTATATTATTAAATTCAGCCTATTAATGAATCAAATTGTATTATATTAAATACGAATTTGTCTTTTTCGCAGGCTATAATTTGTATTTTAGAGCATTAATAACTGACCAACCTTATCCTTCTTCTTTGTACTTTGTAGTTATCCGTCCGTCCAGGTAAGTCGTCCAACTAATGTCCACCACATGTTTTGCTTTAATAGTACGTGAGTTTGTGTTTTGGTTTTGTGTGATTGCAAATGATGTGTTGGTTTTATTTTGTGGTTTGCAATATTCTTAAAAATATAGGATGATATATAGGCTAGAAGTCGGTGATGTAGCTTCGATGAGGCTTATCGGTAAAAATTTCATGAGCTTAGGAGCAACAGTGAGAAGTCCCTTTTTTAATTCACAAGTGTAAACAACACCATATACCTTAGTGTTTCTTTGTTTTTGAACATTGTGAACGAACTTCAATTAGGAAGACTTTAATAATTTTATCATCAAGACTTTAATGACTTCATCATTCGAGACAGTCAACTTAGAAGCCAAAATTGTGGGGTTATTGTTGAGGGATGTCATGATGACAATTTTATTGATTTTTATAGTCTCTGAAATAATAGAGTTGCACTACATCAAGGATAAGAAGGTTGTTCTATTTAAGTGCAAATGGTTTAATCATACTGACATGAAAGTGAACGAGAATATTACTAACGTCAATGTTAGTAAGATATGGTATGATAA
>JANVCQ010000232.1:39836597-39850642 GCA_025531925.1 Erythroxylum plowmanianum
AAGGTAAAGAGATTTTGGATGGTGAGTGAGTGTGCATGTGCCAGTGGAAGTGATAGAGAGGGCTTTGCCATTACCAAGAAGTACTTGATTTGTTCTACTATAGGGCTCGGCATTGTCTAGGAGTTGTGGGTCAGGCGTCATGTGAGCAGAGGCACTAGTGTCAAGAAGCCATTCAGTGATAGTGCTAGTGGTGAGATTAGAAGTATTTGGATGATCATTGATGTTCATAGCAGAGAATGCACTATGAAATGTGTTTGGGTTAGGGTATGGCTGGGCATTTCTAGAGTTGGAATATCTAAAATGACATTTAGCAGCTGTGTGTCCTATTTTGCAGCAAATTTGTCAAAGGGGAGGTGTATTGGTATAGTTTGATTTTGTATTAGGGTTGGGCTGGAAAGATTGATGGTGGGCCAAGGGAAAAGATTTGGATTGGGCTGGATCGTAGTTGAAGTGGGCTAGTGGGCTTGATGGAAGGAGTTGGTGGATTGGGTTGGAAAGGGAGGGACGTGGGCTGGGTTGATGTGGATCGGATGGTTTAAGTGGGTCAATGACCCAAAGTTTTGATGATGGGCAGTTTTAGGAAAGACCGACTGATTTTGGTAAGAGGATCAGTGGGTGTGGTGGTTCCTTCGTCCTCCTCGTCCATGGGTGCTGATGCGTGCGGCTGCGAAGGCGACGTCAGGTTCTGTTGGAGATGGTGAGTGGTACAGTGACAACCTCTGCTCATGAAGGAGAAGCTTGGCTCGAAGCTTGGTGAAGGAAGGTTGGACCTTGCAATTATCTATGGCGGTGACAAAGGCTTCATAATCGGTTGATAAACCATTGAGGGCGAGAACAACTAGATCTTCGTCCGGGACTGAGGCTCCTATTACGGTAAGATCCTACGATATTGAGGACATAGTGGTGAGATATTCGGAGATTGAGGCATTACCTTTCCTGGTGGTGTGTAATCGGCGACAAAGGATAGAACGTTGGGCTATCGTCTGCTGTAAGAAGTGGGTCTCTAGTTGAGTCCACAGTTGGTGAGCAGTAGTACATCCGAGGGCCATAGAAGACACCGCTGGAGACAGAGTAGCAGTTAGCGCACAGTAAACCAAGCCATCGTGTTTGTCCCAGCCAAGCGATGTAGTGTTTGTAGGCGGTGCACTGGTGCCGTCGATGTGTCCCAGTAGATTGCAGGTACGTAATATTGTCCTAACTTGATTGCTCCAAACAAGGTAATTGGAGTTGTCTAATGTCGTAGTTATGAAGTTTGTAATGTTCTGAAGAGAGAAGGTTGGTAGTGTTTGTTCTGTTTGTTGTGTGGCCATTTGCGTATGATGAGATTGTTTTGTTTGGTAACTGTGTTGAAGAGTTGTTGTATATGTTGTGGAGTCAGATAGATTTAGTGATGCCTGAAAACAGAAGTGGTAGTTTGAAAAATTGTGAAGATATGAGCTATGTATTTGTCAGAAGTGTTTGAGAAGAGAACTGGATTGTGGGTTCTGATACCATGAAAGATGGATGAAGAAGAGAATTGATTTGTTCTTATATATTTTTATGAGATATTTGTACAACTATTTATACAAGAGATGAAAGTATAAACATGGAAATATAATTATACATTACAAAATTTTAAGGCTAAAATTATGTTGCTGAAATCATGGAGTTGACTGTTGTGACTGAATCAAAGGCATGCGTTATCAAATATACCTATTAATTTATTAGTATTCTAATGACTAGTGAATTCTAACATACAGTCATTATAACGGCTAGCTTTTGACTTCAATGATTAAGAAGGGTCTCATACATTATAAAAATGTTTTTATAACTTGTTTTTGTGTCAAAAAGCATTTAGGTGTATTTTACATACATTTCTAAGTGTTTTTCAATCATTGGAGGATCATCGTTTCATATTTATGTGAATGATCCTTTTTGGAGTTATCAAGTAAATAAATGAGTTAATTTTGAGTTGTAATCCTTTGTTGTGGTATTGGATATTGTACTTAGGGGTGATCTAAGTGGGATTAAGTTTCTTTTTACCTTAGAAGAAGATTGTAAGAAGGGTTCCTTTTTATCGAGAAAGACTATATAAAAGTTATTCTTCACCTTGAAAGATGAATTATAGTATCAGAACTATTTCAATGAGCAAAGTATGCATGCTAACATATCAATGTGAACTATTTCAATGAAGCATAATGAAAGCACATATAGCATGTGTACTATATTTATTGATATTATTAATCATCTCAAAGGTCTTGAAAAGAATTATAGTAATGTTACAATGATAAGAAAGTTGCTTAGGCCACTTTTAAAGATGTGGGAAGCTAAAGTGATGATTATATAAGAAGCTAAGGATCTAACAACACTAACATTATAGGAACTTATTGGATCTCTCTTCATATAGAAATGGGGCCCCAAAAGACACAAAAAGAAATAAAACTCCCAAAGAAAAGGAATTTAGCATTCAAATCCTTAAAGGAAGAATTAAGTGAAGATGAAGAGACATCAACTAGTGAAAGTGACGAAGAAACCATTGCCTTAATTACTTAAAAATTCAAAAAGTTTTTGAAGAATAAAGTCTACAAAAAAAAAAGACTTCAAAGAAAGTAAAAGTGATTAAAAATATAAATCCTACAACATTATTTACATTAAATGCAAAAAAATCGACCATATAAAGTCACAATCTCCTCTACTCAAAGACAACAACAAGTATGGGAGAAACTATAAGAACGAGAAGAAGGACGAGAAGAAGGACAACAAGAAAACACTTAAAGCAACAACTAGGGATGACGCAAGTGAATCCAACAGTGAGCATTCAAAAGAAGAGATAGCTCATATATGATTAACCACTATAGAAAATGATGAGGTAACATCTAACTTTAATTTTTGTGATAGTGATAATGATTTGACATATGATGAATTAGTTAAAAGTTTAGAAATCATGAGTAAAAAAATAAAGAAATTATCTTTAAAAGTCAAGGATGTTTAAACATAGTTATCTTCATATATGAATGAGAATTAAAAGATAAAAATTAAATTTTATAACATTAAAGAAAAAAGTGATTATTGATAATAATCATGAGTTAAATGCATTAAGGCATGAGAATAAAACATTACAAAAAGGAGGTAGATTCCTTTAAGGACATATTATCCAAGTTTATTAAAGGGAGTGAAAAAATAAAAAACATGCTAGAAGCTCAAAAGAATTCCAATGATAGGCATGGACTAGGATATAACCATGGAAGTGAAGGTAATTCTAAAACCATATTTGTTAAATGAAAATAACTACATAGTGAAGAACTATTGCTTGATATGAAAAACAAGTGTAGGACATCCACATTTAAGCATATGTATGCACATACCACATCCACTAGGACTAATTCCAAAAGTAAACATCATGCTTTCATATATGGCTCATAAATTTGGCATATAGTTTTATACTTTCAAGGGAATAATAGGCATAACTTTTATGATAACATACAAACCCACTCATACCAGTTTAGACGTCTAAAAAGCATACATCAAGCGTTCATTCATAGTAGGCATCATGTATATAATCATAGGAAAATTCACTTCCTTAAGAGAATATTCAACAATTTTAATATCCAATGGAAAATCCATATTATACATACACACGATGAGGTCTAAGAAATGCATTTATACATCATCATTACTAATATAACATGGTATGTCTTTTTGTGGTAAGTATGGATACATTGATCGATTTTGTTTTCTTAAACAAAGAATGTCAAGTAAAACCTTGAAACTGTGGGTTGGAAAGAAGAAGGAGACTAACAACCAAGGAACTAAGCCTATTTAGGCCCTAAAACACATCAATCACCTTAATTTGTAAGGCTATTAGAAAAGAAAGAGAAAAGATTATATAGTAGAGATAGAAGTTATTGAATTGAGTATTATTAAGGAGCTTATGCATTTTATCATAATAAATCTAACCTTCTTATTAGAAAAGAAAGAGAAAAGATTATATAGTAGAGATGGAAGTTATTGAATTGAGTATTATTAAGGAGTTTATGCATTTTATCATAATAAATCTGACCTTCTTACTTCCAAGAAAGTCTTTAAGATGTTATTTAGGATATGGAAAATTTAGCCTCTAAAGACTTTTCAAAATAGATAATTGTTAAACTAAGTAAAAGAGATAAGAAGGTTGAGAAGCCTCTAATAAATTGTAAACTTAAGAAGAATCTTCATTCAAATCTCTCATAAGTAACATTCAACAAGAGGTAGTTATTAGTTCCTAAGTTAGAAATTTGTGACAACTTGTTTTATGTATCAATTGAGTCTAAATTCTTGGTGATGACTATTTTGCTTTGCATATGAATAAGAAATCAATCATTTTTTAAGGTATAGTGCGAACTTTAGTACCTAAACTTAGAGACTGTTGTACAAAATAAGACATTAAATTAGAATTTAAATTAATTAGGCAACAATTTCTCTAAACTTTTGAATGAGGATAAATCAGATATGGTTGTTTGAGAATTCTATATGATAAGGATAACCTTATGTGATTTAACTATTAAGTTAGTAGATATATGTTTTAATAGTTTTTATTTAAAATTTGATGTTATTTTTTTAATATTTTAGAAAATATTGGTCAACCAATATCTAAGTGTGATCGACTAATGTACCCAAAAAATTAATATTTGTGCCTTTTTTCTTAGAACTTATTCATGGTCTAGTTGCTTGTTTGGTCGCCTAAACAACCACACTAGTCAACTAGTGTCCTTCAGTAGTCAATTAATGTTCTTGATTCTAAGACTCCTTTCTTTCGGAAGAGTTTATTATGAGTTTGGTTACATGTATTAGTTAACTAGATACCATCAATGGTCGACTAACATTAAAGGCCACCTTTGATCGACCAACATTAAATAAAGGTCAAAAAGTAAAGCAAGTGCTATAATATTAAAGGTCAATTAATAAGAACTAGTTGACCAATATACTCCACTAGTTAGTAGATTGGTATTAAAACTAAACCATGTTTTGAACCACGCTGCCTGCTCACTCCCCCTTTTCTTTGATACACCAATACTAGTCGACCAACTGAGTCACATGGTCAACCAATCCTCCTATATTGATATCTCCTTTTTCTTTTTTCTTCTCTTCTCATATTTTATATCTTCAAAACTCCTAAAATAATTCTCTCTCTTTTTTTACAAAATATCATACCTTATTATATCTAGCTACCCTCTTTAATTTCCTTCTTTTTGTTACAGATCATTAAAATTAACTTTTTCTTTGGATAAACCGCCAAACTTTGGGATTATTTGATAACGTTTATGTCTTTGAAATCATTTCCATAAATTATATGATTCACTCAAATGTTTTTGAATCAAGTGTGATTGCGTTATATTTGTCATTTTAGAATTTCAAATTTAAGTACTTTATTTTATCATTATTTTTTAATTTTTGGGGCTTTCAAAATTATATACTTTTTAAATTGTCAAATAACATAATTATACTTATATTTTTTTCAATTCCAGCATCTAATTTTGTTAAAACTTGCCTTTGTTGCTTTGATTGAATTTTTAACCTAGCCACAATACTGAAATTAGGGAATTTTCAAAATTAAATATAATTAGGGATATTTATTCCAAAATTGAGCTTTAATTTGACTCTTTAAAATTTTCAGTGGAACTCTTTGATGAGAAAGTTTATCATTCTTAATAAAATACATTTTGATTATTTTTGCCAAGTTAGTTTGAAGCATGACTCTTTACATTTTGTATTTTTAGATAATGTTTTATTTTTTATGATTCCAAAAAGGGGAAGAAAGATGATGATATTATATTTAAAAGGAGTGATAACATTCAAAGGGAGTAATGAAATTCAAAGGGAATATTATTTTGCTGTTTTTATATTTTTTGCCCTTTATATACTATGCTTGAGCAAATTTATGTTATCTACATATATGGATATTTCTTTAATTTTGAATATCTCTTTTGTTCTTGATATTGAACTATACTCTTCGTATTGAATTATGTTTTATGCATGAATTAAGGGCGAGTTAATCACTATCTTGATATTTATTTGTGTGTTTAATCTTATTATTATTCTCTAATGTCACGAGTGTTTTTTATCATAAAAAAGGGGAAGATTATTTAACCAAAAAATGTTCCAATTGGTGTTTTGATGATAATAAAACATAATCACTACTTGTGAATTTATTATTTCGATGAAAGTATATAAGAAAAAATTGAAGTCATAAACTCAAGAAGATAGCTTATAAAGTTGATAAAGATAAGTTGAAGTTTACAACCATCGAAATAAAGATTAAAAGAAGATCAAGGCTTATTAAGGTCATTCTTTAGTTTTTAATATTAATTGTAATCATAATTTGTTAATTTAATTCTCTAAAAGGCTTACCATACATAAGCATTTTATTTTACTTTATTGCATAGAACTTTACATTTATCAAGAGTGAAGATTTTGATTTTAATTAAAATTATTATTAATCTTTCAAACAATCTTTGGGGAAAATTTTAGGAAACTGTTAAATCATAATTGAATTAAACAAATTGGTTTTGAGCATTTGGAGTTATTAAAATCATATTTTTGAAGTGCATGGTCAACCTATATAAGTTAATGATCAATTAATATAAGTTAAAATAGTTAAATTTGATGTACTTGTAAGGTTGTTCTGACATTGGTTAATGTATTGGGCAACTAATGTAAGTTAAAGTTGTTAAATTTAATGTATCATGAGTTTGTTATGACATTGGGTGACTAATATGCTTATTAGCTGATGAGTGTTCTAATGGCTAGTAAATCTGGAGCTTTTAACGCATAATGGAATATAGCTATTATAATAGCTATTTTTTGGCTATAACTGCTACGAAGGATCCCATGCACTATAAATAGATGTTTTATCAATATTTTTTCCATCAAAAAGCATTTATGTGTATTTTACACATATTTCTAAGTATTTTTCAATCATTTAGGCATCATTATTTCGTATTTATGTGAGTGATCCTTTTAGATTTATCAAGTGAATAAGTAAATAATTTTGAGTTGTAATCCTTTGTTGTGGTATTGGATAATGTACCTGGGGGTGATCCAATTAGGATTACGATTCTTCTTGACCTTAGAAGAAAATTGTAACAACGGTTATTTTTTACTAAGAAAGATTATACAATGGTTATTCTTCATCTTAAAAGAAGAATTTAATTAATTTATATCAAAAATTTCCTTGTCCTCCTTTACATTGAATGCTATTAATTAAGTATTTTAATTAAAAGATTATTGAATTTTGTAAACACCCAATTCACTATGCCTCTTAGCAGTTATCAGGGAAAAACACAAATTGTCCAAAACGGAGCTTCTAATCGAAGATGTAAAATTGGAGCTAAAGAAAACCAAAGATTTTTCCAATTTAATTTCCAAACTCAAAGCTTATGGAAAAGTTAGAAAGCCCCTTTGAGATAAAGAGCATAAAAGATGTTAGTAGAGAAAAATAAGAGATAGCCATCGATAATGAATAAATATGACAAAAAAAGATTGTCATGGAAAATACTAATACCCTACAAACAACCTTTGCTTGTATTCGCTATAAGCAAGTATAATCCCTATAAATTATATCCATAAAGGCCAAATAAATTAGATTTTAACTAAATCATCAATGGTCCATTTCAAACATGCTCCATATACTAAAAAAAACAAAGCCGACCTTAACTAATTAGATCTATAAGCATGAATATGCTTAGTAAAAACAAGTAATCATATGATGCACCTTCCAACATTTGCAAACTACCATTGTAAATGCAAATTAATGACGTCGTTATAGATTGTGACAACCGACAATTAATTTACAAAAAAGTTGAAATTAAAAATAAATTTTCTCAAATTACCCTAGGGTTTAAGTAACAATATAAGTGGGAGAAAAAAATGAAAATAGCATCTAAGGCCTAATTTTTGTGTGTGTGTGTGTATATATAAAGTTTAATTTATTTAGTTGTTATTAGACAAATAAGTAAAGTACATTTCTTAAGTCTATTCAAAATAATAATAATAATAAATTCATGCTATTAGAATAAAGGCCCATGTTTTGGAAGTGAAGGCGTCGTTGTGTCCTTTCAAGATAGACCTAACACAGTTCAACCATTCAAGCTTATTTTTATACCGCCAACTTTGAATCTTTTAGGGGTCGTTTAGTTCTACTTTTACTTTTTATTGTACCTTTTAGCTTTAGTTTTTTATTTTTATTAAAAAACTTGTTTGCTTAATATCTCTAATATAAAAACTGAAAATAAGAACTTGTTTGGTTAATGTTTATAATAAAAAACTAAAAACAAAAACGTGTTTGATTTTATCAACTTGTTTCTATCTTTTTAATTATACTCTTATGCTATTTATTTTAATATAATATATTATTTTTTTAAATTAATTAATTCTCATTATGGTTAGAAATAAAATATATGTATATTTATATAATTAAATAAATTTGCACATTAATTATATATAATAAAATTCTATAAATTATTAAATTACATTAATCACTCACAAAGGAAAAAACCAAGCAAGAAACCCTTTTCTTGCTTCTTTAAAATCAAAAAAATATGACAATACATAAAGGGAAAGTTTTGATGTTAACATAAAAATCTTCTAAAGTTGTTGCCATCCACTTAAGAGGTCTCCCCATATCCAATCTATTGAATCGTGCTGATTAATTGTGTGAATAAGTCTGTATCTTTTCAAAGATAATTAGCTTAATAGAACACACGTCAGGATGGTGGCGTCGCTACGACTATATCATCTCTCTATTACATGGTTTTGACTTTCCTTTACTTTTTTTGCAGAAGACTAAAGAAATTCGATTGCTACCAGCCAATATTGCCACTGTCAGTGGATTGCTAACAAGAAGCTCTTTTGCCTTGCTGATTTTGGTTGCGAAGGAGCAAGCACAGGATAGTGAGGTTGAAAAAGAACACAAGATAGCAAAAAAAGGGGATGTTATTATTTTGATGAAAAAAAGAAACATGTTTTAAAAACATATAAAAATGTTTTTTTACGTTTCTGTAAAGTTGTTGTATTTTTTATTTTTAGAAATAAAAGATGGCAACAATACTTAACCAAATACATTTTAATGACTTGTTTCTTTTTTTTTCATAAAACCCAAAAGAAAAGATAGGAAAAAAGTAAACAGGCATAAAACCCAAAAGAAAAGATAGGAAAAAAGTAAACAGGCCTTTAATAACCAATCCTCCATTTTCAAATCTTCTTCTGTCCCAATTATATGACTACCGTCACACTCCTACTACCACTGATTTCATGCTCTAAGCTTACCAACCCATTAGCCAATGGGATTTTTAACCTTCGCTTCTCCAACTTCAGTGATCACCTCCTTGTTTCTTCCTAGGACTAGGCAGGCCACGAATTGCCCTAGTCACGCCTAAAATTTTGAGCTTTGTCTTTTACTACCGTTGTGATTTTTCTTTTCTTTTTTTTAATATAGACTGTGAGATTATACAATGTTAGTGCTAATTCATTGTGAGTAGAGTTCATGTACGGTGGATCCGTGCTTGACTATTGCTTACATGCTAATCCTCCGGCTTTAGTGCTAGCATCTATAATAGTGTGTGACGGTTGGTTTGATTTTGAAAATTTTTGTATTAAAAAAGATTACTTTTATACTCCCAGTACTTAAGCTATTTTTGTTCTATTTGCATTAGTGTTTATTAATGATGAAAAGAAGTGAATTATGGATGTGCTTATCTTTGATGTGTGAAAACTCACTGAAGAGGTAGTAATTATCTTGTTGTAGTTGATGATCAACTAAACAATGCAAGATTGTATCTTCAATTAGATCACACTTATGATTTTTGGAATTGACGCTTCTGTAAATTGAAACTGCAATATTCTAATCAATATTTCAAGTCTATAATTCTCCCAAGATCACCTATAATACAATTTATTCAACCCATTCAATTAGGATTCATAATATAAGAGAAAGAAAGAAATACTAACCTTGATCCATGCTTAATATGTGTCTACAATGATAGATCCTTAATATACGCAAACACCTTCTTTGCGTATAGAAGTTTATCCATTATCTTCTGCATTTCTTCATTCTTTTCCAGTAGTGCAAGAATGTATTTTTTCTTTTTGGTAATTGTTCACTTCAATGAAGGGAGAGGGAAGGGTTCTTATTAATTATAATAAAACCCTAATGACTCTAATATTCTTTATAAACCCAATAATCATTATTTTGGACCCACCTTATATTAGAATTAACTCAAGTAATATGGATCACGCCTTTATGATTATTAAATTAATCTAATAATCTCCTACTTGGCCTATTTTACGACTTGATGATCTAACAATATATGTGTGCACCATATATTGAATTTATCAAGTCAACAAACTTCAATGAATTGAAATATGGAATCATAGCGATAATAAATTATCTAATGACATGATTTCTTCCATATATCAGACAATAAACTCAACTCAAAATAACTATAATCTATAAACATTGTAATTCTCAACTTTAATGTTTTTCTTGAAACATAATTTGTCATCATAATAAAATAATGCATATACACAACATAATATGAAAACTAATAAATAAGAAAAATTAACTTTAATTAAGTTCATAAGTTCCAAAACAATAATAGCAAATAACCAAACATATGTATATACATAATATGATCTCAAGCTAACAAGGACTGATCTATAATGTCCATCCTTTCAACATGGCCATCAAATATTTTAGGTGATAATCCTTTAGTTAACGGATCCACTACCATTAGATCAATTCCATTATGCTCAATTAATAATTTATATTTTTGCACTTCTTATTTGACTGACAAGTATTTCAAATCTATGTGATTAGCACCTTTAGAATTCTTATCATTTTTAGAGAAGAAGACAACTAAGGAATTATTACAATAAATTATTAGCAGTCTAGCTATATTGTCGATAATATCTAGCCCTAAGACAAAGATCCGTAACTACAATGCTTGAATAGTAGCCTTAAAGTATGCAACAAATTCAACCTCCATAGTGGAAGTAGTAATGACAGACAGTTTTTCATTCTTCCAAAACATTTCCCCTCTTGCTAGTTGGAGTAGATAGCCAAAAGTATATTTCCTTGAGTCTACACAACCAACATATTCTAATGATTTGATTTCCTGTATGTGAGCATGTAATCCTTAGTGCTTTGTCATTACCTAAGAACTTTCTTTGTAGCTTTCTAGTGTAATCCTTAGTGCCTTGTAATTACCTAAGAACTTTTTTTGTAGCTTTCTAGTGGTCCGATTCAAGATTACTTTTATATTGACTGATTTCCTTAAATCTATACAACTAGTATAATCTTAATCTAAATAACCAATCACTTCTAAGTGATCTGATTTCCTGTATGTGAGCATGTAATACTTGGTGCCTTGTAAATACCTAAGAACTTTATTTGTAGCTTTCTAGTGGTCTGATCTAGGATTACTTTATTATTGACCTAACATTCCAATACCAAAACTAGTATTTGGCCGACTACAAGTATGAATGTACATCAGACTTCTAACTACAAATGCGTAGGAAATAGATTCCATTTCCTTCTATTCTAAATCATTATTGGGACATTATGTTTCATTAAATCTATCATCTTTCTAAATTGGAACTACCCCTGTTGAGCATTTTTGCTATCTTATATCTCTCTAATACTTTACTGATATATCCTTTTTAAGACAATCCTAGCAATCCTTATGCCCTGTCATAGAATATTTATATTCAAATCACAGAGGATACCCCACTTATACCTTTCATTTCAAAGTTATTAGAAATAAATTTCTATACATCATGTAGCAAGTCTAAATCATTAATAAACAAAAGAATATCATCAACATATAGTACCAAAATATTGAACTTGCTCCGATTGACCTTCATATAAATACACATATTAACAGTGTTCTCCACAAAACCATATGAAGTAATGGAATCATTGAACTTAAGATATCCTTATCGAGAAGCATGTTTCAAACCATATATTAACTTCTTTAATTTACACACCATATTTTCCTTTTATGTAGTCACAAAACCTTCTGGTTGGTCCATATAAACTAGTCATCATTAAGAAAAGCGATCTTTATATGCATTTGGTGAAGTTTTAAATCATAATGAGCTACTAATGCCATAATAATTCTTAAATAGTGCTTTTTTGAAACTGAAGAGGTCTCTTTAAAATCAATATCATCCTTTTAGGTATAACCTTTGGCTACAATTATGGCTTTATCCCCTTCAATATTACCTTTCGAGTCTCTTTTAGTCTTAAAGATCCATTTATAGGCCACTTGTTTTGAGCCTTCAAGTAACTCAACTAGTTCCTAGACTTGATTATCATCCATAGATTTTAACTTTTCTTTCATTACATTGAGCCACTTTTCATAATTGTTACATTTCAAGGCTTCTTTAATTGAGACTAAATCCTTATCAATGCTCAACTCACACTTGTATTTAAGTAAATACACCACATATTCATCTGATATAGCTAGCCTTTTCTCCCTTTTAAACCTTCACAATATTGTTTCTTGTGGTATCACTTGATCATTTGTAACTTACACAATATTTATTGGTTCATTATTGACATTCTTTTCTTGTACATCTGGAATATTAACTTATTGCTTTGGAATATTGCTTGGCTTTGATACAACAAGGGGAAAAATAACTTGAGAAGAGAAATTGGGTGAAAAATTTTCCACCTGATTCTTTTAAATGTCCACCTTTTGTGGTTCCCCACTCCCACTGATTTGTCCATTTTTAATGAACCTAACATACCGGATTCAACTATTCTTATACTATGGTTAGGACAATAAAATATGTACCTTTTGAACTTTTCTGAATAACCAATGATGTAATCACTAATGATTCTTGCATCAAGCTTTCTTTAATGAGAATTATAAATTCTTATTTCTGCTAGGCAACTTAAACATATAGGTGCCTTAAGCTAGGTTTTCTACCTGTCCACAATTCGTAAGTTGCCACAGGTATTGCTTTCCTAGGATAATTAAATATGTAGTTGTCTTCAATGCATATATCCATAAATATAAAGGTACATTAGTGTAACTTAACATACTCCTAACTATATCCATAAGAGTATGATTATGTCTTTCAGTCACACCATTCTATTGTTGTGTAGTGGGCATTATATAAGGTGCATAAATGGCCCGACTTTGAAGAAGTTTTGTGAGTGGACCTAGACCTATCTATTCTCATCATTTTACCTAATATTCACTATCTCTATTAGATCTTACTACTTTCAGTTTTCTATCTAACTACCTTTTCACCTTAATAATGAAAACCTCAAGAATGTCCAGTGATTAGTAATTTTCAAACAGTAAACAGAGATAACAATAATGTGAATAGTCATCAATAAAGGTGATAAAATACTTTTCACTGCCCCAAGTTGGAACATGAAAAGGAATACATATATTAGTGTGTATTAATTCAAGTAACTCAGATTTCTTGTGGATGAATTCTTAAATATGTGTTTAGTTTGCTTGTCTTTAATGCAATCCACACACACATCCCAATCAATAAAATCTAGTTAAGGAAATTTTCACTTCTCACTAACCTCATCACCCTTTCTATAGATATATGACCTAACCTTTGATGCCACAAGCAGAGTCTTTATTATTTGCACTACGTTTGTTACTAATATTATGTTCAATATGAAACAAGGATTCAGAATAATTAACATTAACTTTAAAACGATATAAACCATCTATTGATGTACCATAACCACAATGGAACTTTCATTTTGGTAAAAAAAAAAAAGCACTGTTTCCAACATTGCAATTATCACCTTTAACCCCCTTATCCTCCCGACCCCTACAATTATGATTTTTTTTGGAAGGATTGATCACTCCATTAGCTGTCAAACAAGATTATTGTTAACCTGCTAAGACAGAAGAACACGATGGTGTAAACGATCTAGAAGGGGGGTTGAATAGATCTTTGAAATTCTTTGTAAAATTCTACAATAAAATCAAAGTTAATTCACACAAAACAATTTAATCAAATTAAATTAAGAGTATAAAGAAGAAAGGCAAACGCTG
>JANVCQ010000232.1:39850742-39877392 GCA_025531925.1 Erythroxylum plowmanianum
ATGTCTTGCCCATTTAAGATTGATGCAGTCTTGATTTATTTCCATCCAAATCACCTGAAATAATTTCTTAACCAATTATATACATTTTATTATTATCAAAACATAAGTGGGATTTAATTTGTCAACCACCATTGGTCCAACAGATGGTGGCTTGGCATCTAATCATTTGGCATAAAGATCTCTCCCCATTGTGTCTTTCCTTCTCTGGCTCTTTATTAAGAATAAACTCAACATAGTTGATAGTCTCACCTACCTTGCAATCAACAAGTCCTACGCATTTTATTTAGTGCAAGATGAAACTTGTGACCACCTTTTCTTTTTATGCCCAATAACCAACATAATATTGGAACATGTTAAATCTCTCTACTGTTGGAATATATCAATGAGCTCACTTCATCACATAGTTCAATGACTAACAACTCATTCATCCATTCTACATTTGAACGTATCTTCTTCATACTAGCTCTTGGATAGACGGTACAATCAATTTGAAAAGAAAGAAACCCTCATAGATTTGAGGCCAAGAACAAAGTTTTGGACAGATTGATTATTGAAGTCATTAGAAGGGCCAAGGAACTAATCATTCTCAACGACTTAGATCCATCTTGCATCTCTTCTTTTATTCTCTGGCCATCATATACATGTCTTTATTTTAATACCTGGTTGTTAGTTAAGCTACGTATATTGCTCGTCGCATGTCATTAGGTATACCTGTGATCATCCTCTTGCTTTGTAACTTAATTCTTTATTAATACCATTTTTTCCTTTAAAAAAATAAAAAACCTATCTTATCTAGATTACTAACAAAAACTAAATTTCTAGCACATCTAGGAACATAAAGACACTTTTCAAGATCTAGCATATAACTAATGTCTAAAATCAATCTATACGCTCCAATTCCTTCTATTCATGCCTTCATTCTGTTACTTATATATAGGAACTCTTCAATTCTATTCATGTTTTGGATTGAAAGAAATCCATGCATAACATGCAACATATAAGTACTTGCACCTGAATCTAACCACTAAGTATTATTGAGAACCTCAATAAGGTTTGATTCAAAACGTACTGAAACATAGTACTTACCTTTCTTTTCGAACCAAGCATTTCTTTTACAGTAATCTTTCTTGAGGTGACTATCTATCTTTTTAAAGAAACAACACTACTCCGTATGGATTTGGCCCTCATTAACCTTTATTGGGGCTTTATCCTTCTTGTTTTCATTCTTTCTTAGTTTTCTCTTCGTACTGCTAAATTCATTATGTATTGTAAGATGAATAGGGTGTTCCTTTAGTTTCTTTAACTTCCCTTCCTCTTATATTAACATGACCTTGATTTCTTAAAAAGTCCATTTTACCTTAAGAGTGTTATAATTCACTTGGAACTTACCACATTTAGGTGGAAGTGACTTAATGATGAACTAAACTATGAAGGATTCACTCACATCTATGACCATTGATTTTATCTTTGTAGCCAGATTTGACATATCTGCTATATGATCATGGATAGGTTGAGAACAATCAAACTTCCTAGTTGTCAATTCACTCATCAAGTTTCCTACAATAGACTTGTCAATTATTTCTAATCATGAGTGGTCTTTGATTTTCATTATGAATTCCCTTACATTTTTTGTATGAGGCATTGATGAATTAACATTTTGAGTTATTTTTAATCGCATCAAGTTTAGACTTAGCCTATTAGACTCTTTCTAGGCCTCAAAAAAATATTTTTAAAGCTTGTTTACTAGTCTCAGGAATGGTTATAGGCTTCTCCGCAACTAATGCCAGGTCCTTATCCATAATACCAAACTGAAATTAGATTTGCTCAAACCAATCAACATAATTTAGCCCATTGGACTTGATCAGAACATTACTCATAGCTAAAAACTTATGAGAAGCTATAGACATAATATAAACCCACACATTAATGCTTTAATTAAAATTAATGGATAAATATTTAATTAAGTATAAATGAATTTGGGAATTTAGCTATAATGTTGAAAGATCATACTGTAAAGTCTAAAAACTTTTAGGGACTAAGCTGTAATTTTTTAGTTACCAGATTCTAATAGTTCAAAAAACTATAAGGACCAAAACGTAATTGACCATCTTCAACCTTTTATTTTTAAAAAGAAATCAAGTTTTCTGACAAATTGCAATAATGTAACATCTTATGCTTTACAATTACAAACCTAAAGCCTTTCTATGGAGCCCCCATGAACACAATCATAATTGACCTTTTCTTTAACCTTTTTGTTTTACAGACTCACACACATTCATAAAGCATCACATCAAGTTTGGCTCAAACTTCCTTATAGCTTTTGATCTTTCAAAAAACTTAACTAATCAAACCCTTACACTTCACTGAAAAGATTTTTCAAATAAGTAGGAAAATTAAACTTTAAAAAATATTAAATAAATTCAGTGGAGATGTAAGCACTTGGTGAAATAGTCAAAACCTAGCACAGTATCTCTATCAATTTTTTGATTTACTAATTTCTTTAATTTTTAACGCTCTATATTATCTCAATTTCTGGCAAACGTCAACCCCAAACACCATAATATTTATTCTTGATTCAAGAATACCATAATATTCAATAATTGCAGTAAACAATTCATGTAACCAATTAAACAAAAACAAAACACATATGATTATAGTGGGAGCAATAAAATAATTTTAATTGCATTCTATAACCTTAACCAATATTAATGATTACAATGAATCCTAAAGTTAACTTTAATGTAAATCAAAGTATCATAATCTTTCTCTGATACCACATGTAACTTGAAACTAAAATATTCTAAATAATATTTCAAGTTTAGAATTCTCCCAAGATCAACTTTAACACAATTGATTTAACCCATTCAATTAGGATTCATATTATAAGAGAGAGAAATAAATACTAACCTTGATCTATGTTTAATATTTGTCTACAGTGATAGATCATTAATCCATTTTAATTGCAAATACCTTCTCTGCATAAAGAAGTTTATCCACTCTCTCCTTCTGCTTTTCTTCCTTCTTTTCAAATGGTGCAAGAACAATTTTTTTTTCTTTTTGGTAATTATTCACTTCAATGAAGGGAGAGGAAAGGGTTCTTATTAATTATAATAAAACCCTAATGATTATAATATTCTCTACAAACCTAATAACTATTATCTTAGGCCACACCTTTATAATTATTAAATTAATATAACAGCTTCAAGTTTATTTTTAAGCATGGAAAGGATGATATCTTAGGAAAGTATGATGCTCTTGTTCATTGCATCGAGTACTCATATACTGCAGGCAAGTTTGATTGAGATTTTCTTGCTTATTTGAAGAGGGCACATTGTAACTTATAATGAGTTTTCAAGTACTATCTTCCATAATTAACTCAGTCAATTGGACACTAGTTGGTTAAAGCATTGAATAGTACGAGCTAAAAGAAAGTTAGAGTTCAAAACTAAATGATTAGAATGTGGATAAGGAGTATTTCTTTATCAAATAACATTTAATTTGTATTCTAATATTTCTCATCTTCAGGATCACAGGACTAGTTATCACTGATAGTTGGGACAAGAACCTGAAGTTTTGGGACTTTAAAGGAGTCAGTAGACAAGAGCGTACTCTTGTAGGAACATATCCACAACCTAAGTGAGTTTACTTTTTGTCTATTATTGGGAATCATTTAGTTATAGCTACTGTAGGAAGACATGTAATCATCTATGATTTGTGAAATATATCACATCCTAATCTAAGGGATCTTCATTGAAATATCAAAAAAGATATGTGTGTTGTTATCCTATGGTATATGTGGTGATCAAATTTGCAAAGTGATACCAATAATTTTGGTTGTATCCAAAAAGTTGCATGATTAGGAAGAACCATTATTATGCAAGTGAGATATTGGCACCAATGAAAATGAAATTCGACTGTAAGTTTTGAAGGAAGCACTAGAAAATATTATCGATTCTTTATTTATCGTAATCTTTTTTAGCTTGAGATATTTCTCTAATACTTTGGGAAAAGGAAAGTTAGATATATATTTATACCCCTTCATGTGTCTTAAAATTTTGGAACTCATTTTTGAAAACCATATGCAGGATATGCTCTGTAGAAAATAATGTAGGAGAAAAGAAATGAAAGCTACAAGTATATTCTTATACTGGAAGGAAAACTGACTTATATTCATTGAAATGCAAATCTTACATTTATAAATAGGTTAACAACCCACTAACAAATCACTAACCCCTGATCCTAGAAATATAAACCACTAACAACATAATCAATAACTAAAAAAAATAAGAAAATAGTAGTCCTGAAAAGTAGAAACTAACTCCGAGTTTTACTATTTTCTTGCTTTAGGATTTGCATACTCTATGTCTTGCTTGCAGTCTATCAAACTTGCTTACAGACAAAGGTTAGTAAAAACATTTGCAATCTGATCTTCAGTTTTGCAATAAACCAAAAAAACTTCACCATCTTTTTAAACATCCCTTTATTTGCCATGGAATAATGGATTGTTTGAAATGGCAATGGCAGCTTGATTTTCTACTTTGATTTATATGCCTTCTTTCTACTTTAAGTTCAAATCAAATAAAATTTTCCTCAGCTATAAAGTTAGGTTGACAGTTGTAGTTGCAATAATAAACTCTGCTTAGTAGTGGACTGAGCAACAGTTTCTTGCTTCTTTGAACTTTAAAAGAAAAAATCTTAAACTAAGTGTAAAATAGTAACCCAATGTGATCTTCATATCATCAATGCAGCCAACCCAATCACCGTCTAAAAATCCAACTAGCTTGAATACTTTTTTGCTTGTGAACTTAACACTATAATCACAAGCTCCTTTGACATATCTGAACACTCTTTTGGCAGCCTTGAGATGATTTTCTTTAGGATAGTGCATAAATTCAGATAAAACACTTACAACATTTAAGATATCAAGTCTAGTTGCTGTAAGATATAACTAACTAATTATGCTTCTAAAGTAGGCTTCATTAACTTTGGTAGCTCCATCTTCCTTGCTAAGTTTCTCCTTTTGATTCATAGGAGTACGCGTTTCTTTGCAGTCTTTAAGCTTGAATTTTTTCAAAATCTCTTTGACATATTTCTATTAACAGATGAAGATTTCATGTTCTTCTTGTTTGACTTCCATTCCATTCCATGAAAGAAATTCATTAGTCCAAGATTAGTCAATTCAAAAACTTCCATCATTTCTTGTTTGAACTTTTCTATAAGTTTTGTGTTATTCTTGTCACCAGTAAAGCATCCACATAAAGAGAGAAAATAAGAACATCAACTGCTTTCTTCTTGACGTACAAAGTTGATTCAGGAAGGCTCTTATCAAAGCTCAAGTTCAACAACTGTTCACCTATTCTGTTGCACTAGGCTCTTGGAGCCTGCTTCAGGCCTTAAAGTGCCTTTTTAAGGAGATAAACTTTATCCTCTTCCCCCTTCTTTGCATTAACCTTTAGGTTACTCTACATAAATCTCCTCTTCTAGAAAACCATTCAAGAATGCAAACTTTACATTAGATTGAAACACCTTTTAGTTGTTCTGTGCTGTAATAGCTAAGAGAAATCTGGTGGTATCAAGTCTTACAATTGGTGCAAACATGTCTGAGTAGTCCACACTAAGAGTTTGAGCATACCCTTTTACCACCAGTCTGGCCTTGTACTTGTTGACAGATCCATCAACATTTAACTTTGTTCTAAACACCTACTTGATCCCTATAATTTTTCTATTTTGAGGTCTATCCACCAGCTCCTAAGTGTTTTTTTTTCTTGATTATGGAGAGCTCGTCCTGCATTGCAACTATCCAATTTTGGTCTAGCTTAGCTTCAGCATAGCATTTAGGTTAACGCAGAGCAATATTACACCTCTAGTAAATATCACCAAATGATCTAGTACCTTTAACAGGAACATCATCCATAAGTTCTAGCTCAAATTGTGGCTTTTTCACTAGAGCCAAACTCTTCTTATCATGCCAACACCATTCTTTCTCCTCCACAAAATGCATATCTTTGCTTGTGACAATCTTTCCTACTAAAGGAGTGTATATTTTATAGGCCTTTGAAACAGTATTGTAGCGTATAAAAATTCTTTTCAATGCCTTCTTATCAAATTTATATTTCTTTATCTATGGAACATAAGTAAAATACAGATATCCAAACACTTTGAGAAAGCTCAAAGATGGTTTGTAACTATACCATGCCCTAAATGGAGTTTGATTCAATACTCTTGTGAATAATCTATTTTGTATGAAAACTGCAGTATTTGCTGCTTTTACCTAGAAATTCTTTGGCTGATTCTCGTCATGGAGCAGACTTCGTGTCATCTCCATAATAAATTTGTTCATGCTCTTATTTACTCCATTATGTTGTGGAGAATATGGAGCAGTTAACTGATGTTAGATGCCTACCTCATCAGGTAACTAATTGAAGGTTTTGGAGTTGTACTCCCCTCAATTATTATACCTAGAAGTTTGAATTTTGCAAACACTTTCATTTTTTTCTTTTGTTTTAAAACTCCAGAACACTTAAGCAACCTCTGACTTATGTTTTAACAAATATATCCAACACATGCGTATGAAATCGTCAATAAATATAACATAGTAGAGGCTACCATTCAAGGAAGGTGTTCTTTGTGGTCCTACTATGTCAGTGTGAATCAGTTGCAACTTCTTTGAAGGTCTCCAGGTTGCTTGAGGAGATGGCTTCCTCCATAACTTGCCATATTGACAAGCTTTGCATTATGAAATTTTAGGATCAAGGTCTGGCTACCCTTTAACCATCATTTTGGACTTCATTTATAGCAAACCATGATGATGATAGTGCCCAAGCCTTTTATGCCAATGCATTGTAGGATTTTCTTTAACTGGCAAGGCAATCTGCTCCTCCTCCATTGGATTTAAGGTAAAACTCTTTACCTCTATTTTGACCCTGAACAAATCTTAATCTCCAACATCTTGGATCAAACAACTCTTATCCTTAAACACTATTTTATAATCTTCTTCCACTAACTGACTAATACTGAGCAAATTTTGATTAATTTTTAGATCATATAACACATTAGGAATGATTTTTGTACCTCAGCAACTCGAGATTGCAATATTGCCCTTTCCTTTCACAATGATATAGTCACCACTGCCAATCTTCACTTTGTAGATGTTGGTGCTCCTTAAGTATCTGAACAAGCCTTTTTCATATGACATGTGGTTAGTACAACCACTATCAATGAGCTAGGCTTCAGTTGACTCTGAATAGGAAAAACATGTGGCAACAAACAGTTGATCTTCCTCCTTTTGCTCAACAACTTTTGCTTCATCTTGCTACTGATCTTTGTTCTCACAAATGACTGCCTCATGCCCTATTTGATTTCATTTTGAGCATTTAGAATTAGGTCTCCTCCAACACTTAAAATGAGGAAGTGATTTTCAACCATAATGTTGATATGGAAGAAAAGATTTATTGTTACTAGACTTTCCCTTGTTGTTTGCTTGGCCTTGAAATTTCTTTTCTTTCTTCTTTTTTTGTTGTCAACACCTTGTTGGTGCTTGACTGGTAGTGTACCTTCAACATCTTCTTCGATCCTTGTAGATCTTCTTTGCATCTGTGCTTGTACAACACTTAACAATTTTGTTAAAGAAATCTTTGACATATCCTAAGTATTTTCTAAGGATGCAATTGTTGCTTTAGACTTGTCAGGTACTGTAACAAGGATTTTTTCAACAATCCTCGACTCTGGTAGAGATGAGTCAAGTAGGCTGACCTTACTTGCTATGTTAAGCAACCTATCAGTGTACTACTTGATGGTCTTTGTCCTTTTCATCTTCTATAATTCGAAGTCATGCACCAAATTTAGTGCTTGAATCCTACGAATCCTATCATCTCCTTCATACTTAGTCTTGAGAAAATCCCATATCCTTTTTGCCGATTTAAGAGATATAAGATGAGTGAAGACAGTAGGTGATACTGCAGTGAACAATTAGGCCTTTGCCTTAGACTTTCTTGTCTTCTCTTTATGTGTCTTGATCTAAGCCATGGTGGGATTGGCTAGAAGTGCAGGAACCTCGTAGTACCTCCACTACTTTGCAGCGGTCGAAAGCCTCCAAGTATGTCTCTATACGAATTGCCCACATCTTGTAGTTCTCTCCATCAAATATTGGTGGAGCAATAACAGAAAAACCAGATTCAGACTCTATAAGTAGTCACATAGATCCCCTAAGAAGAGAGCTCTGATACCAACTATAGAAAATAACGTAGGAGAAAAGAGATGAAAGCTACAATTATATTCTTGAACAAGAAGCAAAAATGACTTTAATTCATTCAAATGCAAATCTTACATTTATAGATAGCCAGTAACAAACCACTAACAAATCACTAACCCATGATCCTAGAAATATGGCATGATCTAAACCACTAACTTCGTAATCCACAACTCAAAAATAAGAAAATAATAGTCCTAAAAATAGGAACTAACTCCTAGTTTTACTGGAAACCTAAAGCACGTTTCAACATGCTCTTATTTCTGTTGAAGGGCGGGTTGCAATGGAGTTTTTTGATCTTTTAGAGGCTAGTCAAGCCAAAAAGTGAGTATTCTAAAACTTTGGCTACAATGGTAGAAATAAGATACCTATTCTGCTTGATTTCTTGTGACTCTTCTATACATTTGTCAATGCATGCTGCCTGCGACCTTTTGTAGACATAAATGTCTAAAGACACTGTCGACACGTCTCCCAATTGTCTGTTAACGTTTATAACTTCCTCATCTCACATAAGCGAGCCTCCAAGTCCACCATTTCCTAAATTGGATGCAATGCTACTCCTTCCATAACACTCACCATTCTTCCATCTGAAGAGACCAAAGACTTTTTATTAACATGTTCCAGTAGCAAAGCTAATTGCTAAAAGTAACTATTATTTTGGTTGAAAACAAATCAGCTCGGTGCATATATATAAGAAGAATCTCTAAAAAAATATCAGAATAGTTTATCAAGTTGCATGGTGGAGAGTGTTTTTGTTCAATTTTTATGTGAATTTAGGAGATTAAAGTGTCTTCGAATAGACATTAAAGCAATGAAAATTGTCCATTTTGTTAATCCTTTACTGATCTTCCTTTGGTCTTGTTTATGAAATATTTGAACCTCATGGTATAGAATGACTATTTTGCTTGTTCTGCTACTCATCACCTGTGCAAATGCCATATGCTACTTACTCATGTTAGGATGTAAAAGATAGGTGCAAGTGTATACTAGTGACATCTTTTCCACCTCTTATACTAAGATGCAGATAGGCATTTAAATGTCACCGAAAATCAGAGGCTGGAAAGGACATTGTCTACCTGTTAATGCCATTGCTTTCACCCTGTTTAAGTTATCACCTCTTAACATTTGGATCTTATTGCAAGTTAAAAAGTTCTTAGTTATATGGTATTTGATTTCTACTTGCTAAAACTGGTTTATATATGCTTAAATTTGTTCTTTAAGCTCTTATGCTTGATGATGATCCTAACACTGATTACAGCTAAGGTTTTAGCATTGTATGTATGCATTGAGTGAATGGATGTTTTAGTGGAAATGAACCCTCTTTCTATTTGTATGGTCTTGAGAATCTCCGTAATCCTTTTTGTTAGATTTGTAGCGTTTATAACTCATGGTCTCTATATAAATTTATATACTTGAAATGACAACTAATTGCTTCTGTCTACTCCATTCTTCCAAAATTTGACCTGGAGCTATGGTACATTTGCAATTGGAGGTTTTGATGGTTTTGTAAACGCTTGGGATGGCGACAACAAAAGGCTGTATCGGGTTATTGGTTATTTATTTAATTTCTACAATCTGGCTTACCTCTGCAGAAATAATTTCTTATCCCTTCTTAATAAATCCCTGGATTTTCCAGTACTCAAAGTACCCACCCATCCAGCGTTGCAGCACTTTCAATTAGCAGAGATGGCGGTCTGTTGGCCGTTGCATCAAGTTATACATTTGAAGAGGGAGATGAAGTGTATATAACTTCATCATCTCTCTATCTGTTGCCTCTGGTGTTCTCTCTCGTGATGACCCTAACTATTTTGTTTCTATATTGCAGTCAAAAACCAGATGCCATCTTTGTACGGAGTGTAAATGAGACTAAAGTGAAGCCAAAACCTAAAGTGCACCCAAACCCCTGCACAGCGTAATTTGAAAACTTCTATTATATGGTGCTCACCTGTGTGCAGCGTCATGGCTGTGTATGTGCTTCAGTCTTCCTCGTGAAGCTGGACAACCTCAAGGGAAAATTGAGTTTGGATCGAGTACGAGATAACTTTCTTATTTGTCACTTAAGGTGATTGTTGATGCATATGTCTGAGTAGCCTGTGAGTTCCAAGATTATTCTGTAATTGCCTTCTCCAACTGTAATTGCTTCATCTCTAGTTGATTCTTCATTCTCTTATGCTTTTTTTTCCCTCCTTTCGGAACTTTCGATTGATTACAACTTATTGACAGAGTACATCAATAATTTGAATATGACATATGTCAAGTTTTAACACAAAAAGTAATTCTGCCGTACACAACCCTTTGCTGACTTAACACTTTGTAGACACAGTAACAGGACACCATCACAGATAAAAGTAGCAACTTTGACATGTAAAGCTACGTCGATATTGTAGCTATGCCACAATAGTAGTTTGCATTTACGTAAATCCTGGAGGAGCTGCTCTTGGACCACTGCTGCCGCTGTCCTGTCATGGCCTTTGTTTGAGCAAACATCGCGTCGTAATCCACAGTTTAACAAGAAATATGGCACGAGTAGAGTACGATCACCACATTTACCCGTACATTTGGGTCGATGTATATCTTTAGCAATTTCTTCCTTTGACTTCTCATTTCCTTTTGCTAATAGCCAGCTCTCTAACGGCTAACTTATTGTAGTAAGCAGAATAAAACAATGAGAAATGCCACTGTTCCAGTGCTTCCTAAATAGCTAAATAGTCTAATAAATTCACTCAAAATCTTCATAATTAGGGAGGCTCATCAGCAGTTTTATGGTTGGTGTTGCTTTATGTACTAGGGTTGATCGTAGTTTAGCAACACAATTATTTAAAAATATTTTTATAGTAACAAATTATTTAAAAACATTCTTTATTTTATATGTATAAATATATATATTGTAATTGAAATTATGGTGAGATTATAATTAAAAGAGTCATATTGCATTCATATGTTATCCCTAAATTGTTCATAATTATTGTTCTATTAAGATTAGATATTAATAGAGTGTAAAAAACCAGCACACGATATGTTTCTTTCTTATAAAAGAAGTAGTCGATCTCATAAACTAAAGTATAAAAATACTTAAACAAATATGTGAATGTTTGTTAGAGAACAAGTTAACTGAATTGATCTTATATGAAAAGTCTATTTGTAATATTATTTGTATATTTATGAAAATTATTATCATGATGATTTGTATAAGTAATCTTTTTCAGTTGGGATATCTAAATTTATCTCATATAAAAAATACTATGTTTTGATACTACTTGTAACATATTCTAGTCAAGGGTAGCTTAATCGGTAGTCATCAAATTTAAAATGAGCTATATGGAAGTAGTTGAGTTATTAAAATTTATCACCCTATAGTGATTAGAGAAAATATTTCATTATTCTCGATTGGTATTGATTTAGAAAATCTTTAGTCAAGATTAAATAATATTTTGAAAGTAGTTTTAAAATGTTATTAATTGAATCAATTGTTAATGGTAAATAATTAATATGATTGGACTCAAATAGAGCAAACATTAATTTTATTATCTATGTTTAATCAAAATATTGTATGATAAAGGATTGAGTTATATGGAAAAATCATACATAAAAAGATTAATGAAAATCATTTTGACATTCTTAAATATTTGAGTGCTCATAATGTGTTATTAGAGACTAATCTTGATCTATAAATGTAAATTGTTTAATTAGAAAATTAAAGATAAATTAAAAGAAATTTAATTTATCTAATCATAAGTATGATTTAGGGATCTAATTTATATCTATCGTCAACATAATTAAAAATCTAATGAGTCACACGTAAAAAACGAGTTAAAGGAGAAAATATATTATAATTAAGTTAAACTTGATTATAAAGTTTGAAAAGTTTTATGATTAAATATAAGATATTTGATAAATAAAGATCAATATGAGATATATTGAATCTTATTTTGACATAATTGGTATTTAAAAAGAATTATTTGTAATTCTAATTAAAGTCTAATTGAAATTTAATTTTAATTTTAATTAAATTACTATAATGTCTAAACCTATTATAAATAGAGTGAAGGTCTAATAGAGCTAATACTCCTTATAACAAGAAAAAGGATCAAGCTTCGAAACAAAATATGAAGTACAAATTATTATTTATATTTTATTATAATTTATCTGTTAATTTTTTTATATAATTTAAGTAAGCTTGCATTTCAAAAAATCATACAAAAATTTTTTGTAATTATTCTATTACGTGAAGGATGAATCTTGATCCGATTTTCCAACAATTGAAGTAGAGAGTGAAGATAGCCAACAAGTTGACTTCCTCTCCGACTCTTCGACATTTCTATGAACTATCCTTTGTTGACGGATGCCAAAAGGACAAACAAAGAAAAGCGGATTTGGGTATTGGGTCAATAAGGTTTGAGCCCGTTTGCCTCGAATTCCTTTATAATTTTAGCATTTTCTAATAGGCATAAAATGTGCTTGATCCTGCTTTTATTTTTGTTCATGTTTTTAGTTTATATTAATGTTACAAAAATTAAAAATATTTAATTGAGATTTGAAATAAAATTTAAAATTTGTGTAGTTTTATGTTCTATTTTTTATTATTCTGTTAAATTTTATTTTTAAATTAACTAATAGTATAATTATTAAAAATAAAAGTATAAATATGTAGTAGAATTAAAAAAGTATATAATATTTTTATATAATAAAAATATAATATCCAATATAAAAAAATTAACTCATCTTAATTAAATAATTAAAAATGTTTATGGTACTACAATTTTTGAACTTGCTGTAATAAAAAAATGACATCTTGAATTCTTGTTCTTGCAAAGCAATAACAATTTTTTTTGCAACTTTCTCTAATATCAAACTTCTCATGTTCAAGATAACAGCAATAAATAGGGTAACAGTCACCCACCCGCAGTCTTACAATTCGAACATAAAGTGTGTCTTAGGTCTGTCCTTTTTTTCAAATACTTGCCCATTTCTATAGCCTTTTTTATGTTTATTGTTTTATCAGTAAAAAAAATATGTGAAAGAAAAAAAATTAGAGCCCCAACGAAGTTTTATTGCTAAAACTTATGAAATAATTTGTACATGATATCCCATATGGAATGCCTTTGAATGCTCTTATTATGTTCTAGCAAAGGCAAAATCTAATCCCTTGAAACCTTATTTCTTTTGGTTGACTTATTTTACCAAAGTAATTATCACCCATATTCCTTTGTATGCAGTAATTTTTATGCATATCACCAACTCTGAGACTTAGTTATCTAAAGAAAAGTTGAGTGCTTTCATAAGCTGTGTTAAAGACTTTATATGCAAAATAGTACTTATCTGGATCTTACACAATACACTGGTTAGTTTATTAATACAATAATCAACTCTCTGATACTACGACGTTCAACTCCTACCGAATGAATCTTCATTCTAACATACTCACTGGTAACTTTCTTATTCTTGTCTGATGACTTTCTCATATGGGGAGGATGAAGATACAGAAAATGTAAGGACTCGATGGAATATTTTACTTGTTACTGAGGCTTTGAAGCTTAGACTTAGTAAGCAACTTCTGAATCAAGATGGTTAGATGAAGCTTCTGAATCTTCCCAATCTGCGGTAACAAACTTCAAGTAATTCTCTATCTCGTGACTCTCTGGGCTTCCATGTCCTAGATTAAACCATGCTCGTGACATGACTTCAGCGAAAATAAAGGAAGTTAGTTGCAAAATTCAAGCAACTCTATTGTTAGAGACTCAGCAAATAGCCAAGGTCCAAATTTTTGGGAGCATTAGCTAAATCTCGTTATTCTTCTATTAGTTATGCTTAATGTTCCTATTTTTCATGTCTTTTCTGTTACAACATTATGTATTTAAGTTCTTTTAAATTAATAATGTGAGTTTTTTAATCCAATAACAACTAATTTATAACAAATGGTAGATCTTTCTTCTTAAGGGATTTGTGTGTGAGAGTTAAGAGTTGGTGTGACTTGACTGTGCGAGAGAACCAACAAACATAGTAAGTGTGAATTGAGTGTGTGAGATTACCAACAAATACATAACCTACACCAAACCATAACTTAAGAGGATGGCCTCAATTTTTGATGGAGAAAATTATCATTCCTAGGTTGTGAAGATGACAACTTACTTGCAAGCATGGGATATTTAGGAAGCAGGAAATCAAGAACTTGAAGTTCCACCATTTTCTAAAAATCCCACAATGTGGTAGATAAAGAATCATCAAGATAGAACAACAAAGAAATTTAAGGCTAAATCCTACCTATTTTTAGTTGTGTGTGAAAATTTGTTTGATTAAATTATAAATTTAGCTAACACTTTTAATATTTTGGAATATCTTAGGTCTAAATTTTAAGGCAATGCAAGAACAAGCAACATATGAGTTTTGAATTTGAGGAGAGAATTCAAAATGCACATAATGAATGATTTAGAAATAGTTAAGGAATATGTAAATAGGCTGGTAGAAACAGTCAACAAGCTTAGACTTCTTAGTGAAAACATATCAGACAACAGGGTGGTAAAAAAAGATTCTTGTTACTCTACTACGAAGATTTGAAGCTAATATTTTTACACTAGAAGAAATTAATGACCTCACTAAGATCACACTTCCAGAGCTTCTCAATGCAATAAAAGTACATAAACCATCTTTAACAAATCTTAAAGTTTTTGGTTATTTGTGTTTGACATTCCTCAGCTCAAGATAGACAAGCCAAATAAAAAGTTAGAATCAAGGATCTTCATAGGTTATAGTAGCACCTCTAAGGCCAGTGAAGGAGATAAACTTGGTTGATTTATTTCAAATGAAGATGCTTATGATCAACTAGTTAGGGGCATAGGGCTACTATCTAATATTTAGGTCGGGCATAATTTTATAGTCTTCGAACCAATTAGTTTGCAAGAAGCTTTGCAATAGTAGAAGTGGAAAATCCTATGAAAGAACTAAACATGATAAAAAAGAATCAGACATGGCAACTTAATGAAAGACCTTAAATCATAAAAGTTATTACGGTGAAGTAGGTTTCAAAACTAAACTCAGATTAATCAACAAGCTTAAAGTGATACTTATTGTAAAGGGATCTGCATAAGTTTTTACTGTGGCTTTTTCAAAAATGTTTGCACTAATAAGCAGACTTGAAACTGTCAAATAACTACTTGCCATGACAACATACAACGTTGGGAAGTGTTCCATCTTGACGTAAAGTCTACTTTTCTAAATGGATTCTTGACAAAAGAAATATATGTTAAGCAGTCTAAAGAATTTCTTACATAAGGACTAGAGGAGAACGTGTATTAGTTGAAGAAGGCTTTACATGGACTTAATTAGGCTCCTAAAGCCTAGTACAGCAGGGTAGATGAGCGCTTGTTAAGCTTAGCCTTTATTAAAAGCCTAAATGAAGCAACTATTTATGTGAAAGATGATTGCTCTAACTTAATCATTGTTTCAGTTCATATTGATGACATTTTGGTAACAAAGAATAATGACAAGTTCATTAAAGAATTCAAGGCTAAAATGATAAAGGAGTTCAAGAGAATTGATTTAGGATTAATGAATTTCTTTCTCATATTAGAAGAGAAAAACTTTAGAGGGTGAAATCTTCAACAATTAGTCTAAGTATTCCAAGGAAATTTTGAAAAAGTTTCACTTAAAAAGTTGTAAATCCATTAATACACCAATGCAATATAGAATTAAGCTCTATAAAGAATGATTGTGTTACCAAAGTTAGTGAAAGTTATTACAAAAGCTTAATTGGGTGTCTTATGTATCTCATTACGTCAAGACCTGACATTATGTAAGTTGTAAGTCTCTTGTTAAGTTGTATGCATTGTCAAAGTGAAAGACACTTACAAGATGCAAAACATATTAGATACATTAAAGAAACTATTGATTTTGGTATCAAATATTCAAGTAGTCAGAATTTCAAACTTGAAGTGTTTTTTGATAGTGGTCAGGTTGAACCAATGGATGACATGAGAAACTCACATGTTATTGCTTTAATCTTGATTTTGGTGTGATTAATTGGTGTACAATCAAGTGAGAGATGGTTGCTTAAAGCATTGCTAAAACTGAGTTTGTGGCTACAAATGCTGTTGTAAATTATATTGTTTGACTTATGAAAATGCTAAAGGATTAGAAGATGATACAATTAGAACTAACACAAATTTTTGTTGATAATTGAGCTATTATTTCAATTTCCTTCAGTCATGTATTTCATGGCAAGACTAAGCATTTTAAGCTTAAGTTTTACTATTTGAGAGAAATTTAAAAGAAAGTTGAAGTCACTTTAGTATACTGTAGAAGTGAAGACTGGATGGTTGATATTTTCACAGGGGCTTTACTTGAAGCTAAGTTTAATATGTTAAGGAAAAAAAGGGAGTTTGTTGCATCAAATTCAAGGAGGAGTATTCGTACCATGTCTTTGTGCAACAAAAATTAAAGAATTTAGTTGCAAGATTCAGGTAACTCTAATGTTAAAGATTCAGTAAATAGTCAAGGTCTAGATTTTTAGGCATATTAGCTTTTTTATTATTCTTTTATTAGTCATAGTTATTATTCCTATTTTCATGCTATTTTTTGTTACGACATTTTGGATTTTAGTTATGTTATATTGATGAAATAGTCTGTGAGTTTTTCAGTCCAATAACAGTTAATTTATAATAAGACATATGACAACTTGACTTATAATACCAAGATAGATACCAAATGAAGAGACGTAAAATTAAAGAGGAAAAGGCAATCTTTGTAATGATACAGTTTATCAGTCGTTTACAAATTTTTGTACCGACAAACATAAATAAACATAAAATAGACTTATGATTTGCTTCCATAAGTAATTCAATATTACAACCAAGGAGATTAAGGGAAATGAAAGCACACACCATAAGAGTCTCAAGTTCTAGACCTTCCAATGCATCAGAGTACATGTGTATATGTAAAGCTTCTTTCTTAACCTTCTATCTATTGGTACAAATTGGAGGAGCTTCCCTTAGTCTTCCTCATTGTGTGCTATCTGCCTCTCATGTTTCCTTGGCCAAGTTTTGAAAGAACCGTATATTTTATCCTTTAACTTTTTTATACTAGAATGTTTAAGAATATTGGCATTAGGATTTCCCTCCCCTTTGCTTAAAACGTTAGTTGTTGCAAAAGAATCAAACGTCCATTCCTAAGGGTTGCTCTTCCATTATCTTAAAAAAGAACCCCATTTGTATTGTTTGAGCTTTCTCTTAAAGGACAAGTTGGCATGATAAGTGAAATAAATTGTTCTCTTTTATTGGTTACAAGCTTAGGTTCATTAATGGCACTCTCATAAAAAAAATTTCGTTCCTTTGATTAAACATATTTAAAAAAAAGTTACTATAGTTTATGTATGTTGCGCAAAACTTGCACTCTTTCACAAACATATATACCATATCTAATATAAGGTGTTGATTGTTCAATTTATTGGATAAAATATACTTGGTTAATGTGGGAAGTTTAATTTTAATAGAAAAGAAATTCTTTTATCTTTTTATATAAATAATAGAAAGATATAAGAAAGCTAACCTTTTCCTCTCAATTGTCAAGTTCTTTTTCTCTATACTGTGGATATCTTTAAAGGATGAACACATAGATAACTTGTAGTTAACAGTTTGAGAAGAAAAATTGATACAAGAATCTGAATCAGATATATTTCAACTCTTTTATTTATGATTCATATTTATTAAGTTATGTAATTAAAAAGATTAGATGAGAAATTATAAAAATTACTTTTTTCATTACACTCGATGATTAGATCACAGTTAGTTTTCCAATAATGGTATCAAAGCTACCTTTAATTGTTTTGAATAAAGTTGCTTGATTAGTATTGGTTTGATAAAATTTACTAATGCAACAGTTGCATAGTATGAGAATTGCCTATTGTTGATTAGGGCATTATAAATTAGTGTTTTATTTAATTTTGAAAATTAAAATAACAATATTTCATGCATTATCTTACTTCTTGTTTTTTGTAAAAGCGTGTCACATCACCTTTTAAGCTTATGAAAAGTTTATTTTTTAGTTTTTCTCTTTACTTTTGGGAATTTCCTTTAATGATAAGCTTCCCTTTAGTATTTCTATAAACTTGATTTGCCTTGTAAAAACTCATATTTCCTTTGTGATTATGAAAACGTTATTGGATACGAAAAACACAATGTATGTTCAATGGATTGAATGTGATTTTGATTATGTTAAATTTTTAGGAATCTCGAATATGTGGTTTGAATGTTGTCTTTTGATTTTAAATTGGAACTCGAGAATAAGCATGCCATAAACAACGCTCGTCAATGAAAGCTACACCAATGGCATAAGACTCCGCTAGTGATGTCTTCAGACTCCGTTAGTGATGTCTTCTTTGTCACCATTAGTGATTGTTGCCACTGGTAGTAGCCTCTTGGAGGAGAAAACTTGAACAAGGTGTGGAGGAGAAGACTTGATCTAAGAACAAAGGAGAAGGAAAAGCACTAGCGAGAGGAGCATAAGCGATGGCTGAAGGTCGAAGAAATTAGTATAATGATTTATGAATGTACAGATAATAGTAAATTTTCTCATATCTTACTTATGTAATATATTAGTCTACTTAATCATAATTCTCTATTTATTACATATAAATTATATACTATTATATAAAATTCATATACTATATATAATTTGTATGATATATAGAGTGTAATATATAGGAATATGGTTAGGTGACGAATTATAAAAATCGTCACACAAGTTTCACATTTTCATTTCCAAAGTTCAAGCTAAAACCACATCGCTTTATGAAATTGAAAAATCTAATTATCCAAACAGAAGGCATAAATTAAAAACCTCCCCCACCGAAAGAGTCTCCAGATGCTTCTTAATTAAGGTTGAACTATCGAAAGTAGTCTTTTTCTCCAAGTTGGTCAAGTTGTCAAGTAGCGGTTCCTCTGTTTTGCTTCTCAGCTTTTCTTCCTCTTACCTTTGGTCATTGTTCTGCAGTATGTAGTCATTAGCTTTCACTTGGAGGAGTCACAGATCACTTTGATCTTAGGTGAAACCTAATCTCGAGGTATGAAATTACTTGATTCTTTTATACAAACTCAGTGTCTTCTTGCTTAATCCAGATTTCCAACTAATATTTAGAGATCATAAGATCTTATTTTGGAGAGATAGCTTCGATCCCCAATCTTCATTAAACTCTTCAGGTAAGTCTTCCCTTTCTGTAAATTTGTACTTAATTGCTCTAAAGTTGATTTGTTCATCTTCTTGGATTTCTTGCATCTATTTTCTGTGTGATTTCTGCATCTTATTGATTACATAGGGTTGGCCTTACTGTTTTTGTACTTCATTCTGTTTTAAACTCCAACAAAGTAGCTCTCTCCATATCTAATAAGGGGCTTAGGGGACCCAACTATTTTTATCAGAATACTGATCCATACAAGATTAAGGAAATATATTGTTTTGGAATAGTTGTTGATTGCAAAAACTATGCTTGTTCAATCGAGTAGGCATGTGTTTGAATTTGGGTTCCTTATACCGTTTATTTATGTATTTAAGTTTTATAATGTTTGTTTATTAGGTGAAACGCATGATATTTGCGGTCATCTAATCTAGTGATCCATATTACATCTGGATAATTGTTCACTATATCTTCTACTAGTTTAGTTAAAGTTAAGAAGTTGTTGAAAAATGATGTCAATAAACCAACACCTAGGAAAAGATCTTTGACTGTTTCAATTGATGCCTTGAAACATGCAAGGAGTCTTCTTAGGAATCCAAACACAAGGAACTCGTTTATATTATCTACCAAGCCTTATATCACTTAGAGTTTAGAAAAATAATTATTTCTTTTCCTTTTCATTGGAATAGGTGTGAAACTTTATTTATTGTTTTATCTGTAAAAATTGTTAAGTTAAATCTTGTATTACTTACCATATATCATTATATTTTGTAACACCATATAAAATTATCAAATCATATAATTTAAAAGATAAAAATATAAATATAAATCTATGTAATATTAATTAAATTTGAGTTTACAACTATGATGTTTAGTTACAAAATGATTAAGCCAAAATTAGTGAATTCATAATTATAAATAAAAGAGTAATTTTGTTATTTAAGCTTTTGCTGGCGATTTAAAAAATTTGTTGCTAAATTTTCAACTTTTCGTGACGATTCACAAAGTAGTCGTGAAAATGCTAAGTCGTCACAAAAGGAAGAGCCTTTTGTGACGATTCTCATAAAATGTCGCCAAAGACTTACATTTAGTAATTATTTTGTAAAATGTCGCGGAAAAAAAGCTTTTGGTGATATTTGTCAAAATTGTCACCAAAAAATAACTTTTAGCGGTGATTTTCAAATAAAACATAGCAAATGGTCATCTTGGTTGTAGTGATTATTTGAGATACATTCTAGTTTTGTTATTTTCTATTTTATCTATTATCAATAATTAAATAACTAAAACATAAGGAATAGAGACTTTGTTTTCATTCTTATCTATTTTATTACTGATTAATAAACATGACCTGAATGATTTGATAGAATAGGGAAAGGTTAATTAACTACTTGAAACTATTTGAAAAATGCTAAATCAGAAAGCGAGTACTAATAGTATTTGAATTTGATACCTTGAGCTGACGCGAAATGGTTTCCAAATGTGGGGACGTATTCCTCTGTCCTAAAATACCCTGGCCTCCTATCTCCTTTGCATCTCAGCCATCCATTCACAATGAATTGATGGCTGAGATGCAAAAGAATCAGGGAGATCAGGATATTTTGAGAAAGAGGATCTCAAGGCCCAAATGTGCTAAGAGAAGGCGTCATGAATATTTGGTCAAACTAGAGTATTAAACTTCCAAGTGTACATTGGTGACTTGGACAAGACATTACTTCCCCATCGCTTCAATCTTATCAGGTAACTAGTGACTGTAACAGTTTGGATAGGGTTGATCAAATAATCAGAAAGAAAATATCATATTGTATGGTTAAGTATATATATATATAGATATATAGGAAGAAACCATGGAGAAGCTAATCCTTGCATTCTAAGCACACTACTTGTACAAATTTTACGAGGAGATTATCATATTTAAACATAAAATAGAATTTCAATTAGAAATTTCATTTGCTGTCAATTTCTAGATTATTTTATGATAAATTTATTCTACTAAATTGCAAGCTCTTTAAATGGCTTAGCTTTTGTTTTCTTCTGTAATCTTTATCTAATCACTAATAAGAACAAATCAAGAATTATAGTCCTACCAAACCAAAGTGAAGTGAATGGTCATATGGTTGTTTGAATTCAATGGAATTCTCCCATCCATCACCTCACACGCCTAACTATAAATCCATAACCACTCTGTCATTCCCGGCATCACCCAACTAACTGCTTCATGGTGAAGCATGTGCTAAAACCCACCTTAGCCCACTCATACTTTCCATCTTTCATTTTATGCTTTTTATTTTCTCTTCTATATTTATCTTGGGTTGCTAACCCAAGACTAGCGAGTCACTAGATTTGCGGAATGACGGGATGTTTCGACCATGTGTGGTGATACGTGGCATGACTGAAAGCATCCGAATCATCCACGTCGTGGTTGATTGGAAGTTCTAACGAAGTGGACGGTCGTGATGTGGTTATTATAGATTGCCTGTCGGTTATATGTTGTTAGGATGGGTACAGGTAAGGTGTTGGCTACGAGTCACTTGTCTATTACTATATTCCAATTCTGTTCTTTAAAATTTTATATATTTAATAAATAAAACCTATAAAAATTAGACAGCTAAAATTGGTACACCAAAAGTTAGAACAGAGGATCTTGAGTCATTCGCCACGCGTTTCCTTCTTGCAGACGACCGCATTGCTTGCCGCATCGCATGACAGTTGCCCGTCAGTTGCTCCAATTCGTAGTGTCTTTCGCTGTCCTCCCTTCATACACGCACGCCGCTTGTTGTTTCTACGCAGCTAACAACTTAATTGACATAAGCACCCTTCGTCAATTGAGAAATTTTACCAAACAAATTGAATTAAAATATTATGAATAAGAGATGAAGGGCAGAAGGGTAACTTAAAAGAACCTCATTTTTAGAGGAGGAGGAGGAAAATCGTGGAAATTAATGTTACACACGTCGTGAGCAATGAGGGACGCTTGAGATGAAGATTAGCTGTCTTACTTGCGAAGATAGCTACCCAACTAACAAGAAACCGCCAAACCCAGGGCATCGAAGACAGGCGAGGCCAGTTAAATTTTGACAACAAACAAACTTCGACGGAACATACTTCTGGATAAGAGCCCTTCTCTGTCGTTAATACATAGAATAATGGAAGAAACCTGCTTGGAGCATGTTCCAGGAAGATGAAGACTTGGGCCAAGTCGGTCTGAGGACCGGGTTTGTACGTCAATGTCAATGCTTTTTTATAAATTATATTACGTATGGGGTCGAATCAAAATGAAGTGTTCATATTGAAACTTAATTTGCAAGGCATGTAAGAGCATGCTCAAACACATGGAATCTAAAGAAGTGACAGTACAATACCTAATGTCTAAAGTCTGAGCACGTCAGTGAGTCGGTAATTCAGTATTCGTTGTCAATCATTTTGCAGAATTTTATGCAAATTATAACTTTTTGAACAAACAAACTCATCAAAAAGTAAGAGTAGTCTCCGGGTCCTTCCTAAAGCAGCTTGACATAATACTTGTTCGCAAATCGTAAGACTTACTAGGATCAAACATCTACTAGTCCAATTGAGTGGAAAACGAAGTAGTTAGAGTTTTGGAAGGACAAGAAGGTCATTAAACTTGATTAAAAACTAAAAATATCAAAATGAGATATTGCGTGAGATGCAAAAACACAAAACCATTAAAAACAGGGATTAAAGCAATAATAACACAATCTGTACAAGCTAAAAGTCAAATAGTAATCCGATTCGCTCTTGTGTCGTATCAGGAATTAATTAATAGTATGATTTTACAAGTAGCCCTAGGCTTGGAGTTGAGGGTTAAAAGGGAAGGTGTACAACTGTTTTGACTTGTTCCTCTATAACAGCTCAGTCTTCTCAACGCCACACTCCAAACCTGCTCTCTGTCTTGGTTGACCGACTTCACTCTCACCGCCAACTCTCCCCCACTCCACCTCAGCTGTATATTTCTATATATAACTACAAGCCTCTCCTTAGTACTCCACATTCGTTACCATCTTCTACTAATTAAACTTCTTGTTTCTCCCTCTATATTGGAGACTAAAGCTTTCAATCTTCTCTTGTGCTTTACCACTTTGTCTGTCTATCATCACTACAGGGTCAAGATTTTAAGTCGGTTATTATGGCTCTTGAAGCTTTAAACTCTCCTACCGCTTTCGACCATGAAGACTCATGGGCCAAAAGGAAGCGCTCAAAACAATCTCGTAGCGAGTCCCCAGCTCCAACTGAAGACGAATACCTCGCTCTCTGCCTCATCATGCTCAACCGTGGCGACCCCACCACCGCGGCAGTCAACGAATTCTCCACCCCACCGTTACCATCTGCTTCTTCGAATCTATCTTACAAGTGTGTGGTATGCAATAAAGCTTTTCCCTCGTATCAAGCCCTTGGTGGCCACAAAGCAAGTCACAGAAAATCCTCCCCGGAGACCACCACTGCCACCGCCACCGCCATCAACACATCAGCTTCCACCTCATCCACAGCCACCGGAGTTCGGGTTCATGAGTGTTCTATCTGCCACAAGACGTTTGCAACAGGTCAAGCTTTGGGTGGTCACAAGCGCTGCCACTATGAAGGCGGTGTTAATAATAATAATGACACTAGTAATAGTAGTAGCACTGTTGCCACGTCATCGCAAGGAGGTCAGGTTCAAAGTCAAAGCCGCGGCAGTGGTGGGCTGGACTTTGACCTTAATTTGCCGGCCTTGGCAGAATTTGAGTCCGGCGCCGGCGAAGAAGTTGAGAGTGTGAAGAGACCAAAGTTGTTTCTTGAGCTGAAAGGAAATTTGGAGGTTGCTGCTGAAGATTAGGTTTCTGAATTAATCTAGTAACAATTAATGAGAACGTTTTAACCACTAGTTGGTTTTGTTTATTTTTTAGGTTTAATTTTGATGCATTAGGAGATTTGGTCATTGTTTGTGAAAGTAATGTAATAATTATTAGCCAATCGATATTTTTCGTTTATTTATTATTCTTTATTAATATCAGAATTTATGTATCACTAACCATCTGATCAATATAAAATGAATGGATCCAGGTTAGTTAATCTCCAAAATTTGTTCATTTGGAATGTTGCTTCAATTTATAACTTAAACAATGGTGAGGTGTTTTAACTTTTAAATATTCCAAGCTAAAAGTCTCGAGGGCGTGAACAGCGAAGAAGAGGCGACTAAAGGAGTGAACACACCCATGTTACTAATGTGAACTCCATGTGGATCAGGCCTTCGATGGGAAAAGCACCTGTTACAATGTCATGTAGGGCTCAACATCTTTTGCCTGGCTCAGGCATGAGAAGGACACTTGTACACACACGTCTAAAGTGGGTAGCCTCTCGTAACAGTTTGGTAGGAGGAAGAATCAATGCACTTATCTTGGTGGGATGTATACAATTTGTTGAGAGTGGCATGACGTGTAAATTTATACGGAGAGACTTCATGAAGACAGTAACTTGAAGCCTATACGAAAGAAAGTATGCGTGGCGTAGTCGGTGTTTATTCTTGGCTTGAGTGAGTGCCAAAACAACTCTTTAACAAGATACCTTGGTTTGGCGGTTGCCAAAGTTTTGAATATCAAATGCAAGAGGGGAATAAACTATGCTTTAATATTGATGAGAGGAAGTCACAGAGAGAGGAAAGGAGCAACTTTTTAAGGGAGTTCTTTGCGTGTGGGACGTTGCTGATGAGTTGGAAATTAACATACCAGAATTTCTTGGGTTTTTATATAATAGGCATCTGAATCCCTAGTGACAAACGATTACGATCACCTATATTCAACATTTCAGTAAAAATATTGTTGGTCATATGTACGCTGTATAACCTTTTTATATGTAAGCAATAGTGTTCCAATTTACTTGCAAGTTGTTTATTAAAGTTAATATACCTCTTGGTTCCGGATAATCACTGCCTAGCTGCTATCTTGTTTTTGTTTAAGGTTGAATTGACTTGTCAAGCCAAGAGACTGTTTACTTTTATTGTAATACCTAGGTTCGATGTATCAGTTACACCTGTCGAATTGATGCGTGAAAAGATACCAAATATTTCTTTTTTCTGATTTTCTTGCCATAAGTCCATGGTACATGGCAGATTTGTGGTGGAGGCTTTGATAGGCTACAAATAAAAACAACTTTCACAAAATATGGATTTATATTGATAACAAAATTTATAAGTATAAAGGATACATACAAGATACAAATATTTCTCTGTAAGTGCTACAGTAATTTTCCTTTTAATATTTTTTTTTCTCACAAAAAATTACGGCTCTCAAAACACTTCTTTTTTCAAATGCTCTCTATTTTTTCTCATACATATAAATGATTACAATAACACATATATATAGACATGCTAAACGACTTCAATTACAATTTGACTACTTTGACACATCAAGTGATTCATCCTTATCTATAAGACTTCAAATATAGGTTGGCCACTTCTTTGACACATCAATTAACTCATCCTTATCCACAAGTTTCTTCCATAAGCTTCTAAATTCATCCATAAATTTTCACATCATCACTAGATATTTTTTTTCCAACCCAAGCTTTATCTTTTGTCATAATTCCATAATTATCCATAATGAAGGAGGGTTTGTATTTTCTAACACTCCCTCTCAAACCTGACTTCTCATGCCAAGCATTTCTCTCAGTCTGCGGAATACTTCGTTATTCAATAGCTTTGTAAAAATATCGACTAATTGCTCTTCTGTTTTACAATAAGCTAATTCCACAACTTTGTTCTTTACTTGCTCCCTAATAAAGTGATATTTGATATGTTTGCTTCGATTGTGTGATAGTGGATTCTTTCTAAGTAATATAGCAGATTTGTTGTCAACATATATTATCGTCGGACCTTTTTGTTCATGGTCTAGCTCATTTAGAATACATATCAACTACATTGCTTGATATGAGCATGTTGTTATTGCCAAATATTCAACTTCACATGTTGAAAGAGCAACAATTTGCTGCTTCTTTGATGACCAAGAAAATACAACTGACCCAATATGAAAAACATACCCAGAAGTACTTTTTCTATTATCCAAGTCTCCACCAAAATATTAACTTTGAATTTTGAGCATGCATATAAAATAAGCCTTGGTCGATCATACCTTTAATACATCTCAGAATTCTTTTTGTTGCATCAAAGTGATCTTGCTTTGGCTTCTCCATATATCTGCTGACTAGTCCAACTGCATACATGATGTTTGGTCTTGTATAAGTTAAAT
>JANVCQ010000232.1:39903717-39919831 GCA_025531925.1 Erythroxylum plowmanianum
TTGTATTCCAAAATTTTGTTCATTGTGTATACAAAGGCTTTTATGGTGGAATGCAAAGACTTTATGACTAAAGTGTTATGTCTTTGTGAAAGGGGCCCAATTGGCTATTAAAAATCCTATTGATTATATTGTGTTGATTAAAAATATTTATGAAAAAAAAAAGTGGGCCCGATCTGAATATCGATTTCAGCAAAATTTGTTGTTGATTTAAAAAAAAATTATAATGACTTTTGAATGAGTGATCGCTCTAGCAAGCTACCCTTGTGAGGCACGAACTCGGATATCACCTAAGATATTGAGCACGTGTCTTGCGGGAGTGGGGTGCTACATTTTCATATGTGCTTTTCCAAAGAAATGCATATTATTGGGAAAATAAAGCTTTTAAACAAAAGAGAACCATGATATGGTTTGGTTTTAGGTTTTTCTGGTAAATCAAAAGTGTATTACGGCTTAACTAATAATTGATGTTGTATTGAAACCTTTCCAACTTAAAAAATATAATTCAAAATAAAATATATCTTAACTAGGAATCATGTTTGTTCTAGTTAAAATAAAGTTAAAATCTATGTGACCTTGAACCTAAGTATCAACTCATAAGTAGAATAATAAATATCTTTAATACTTCATAAGTATCAAATATCTTAAATGTTAAACACTTTAGTACATTTCCTATGTACTTAGATTATAATATGTAAATAACTTTTATATCCACCTTTATAGAACCTCATTCATATAACTTCTTTTCATATCCAATTTAAAGTTGTTCTTAGACAATCATATATTTAATATTTAATAATATATGTTGTTATTCTATATGAGCAGTATGTCATCTATATACTCCTGATGAAGAGTATATTGACATATTTATATTAACCTTCTTATAGGCATGATATATCCACAATCATTTACAAAATATGTATTTAAATTTATTTCACAATGAATGTTTTTAATACCTTTTAACCTTTTTACTATACATCAAATATATTAGACAAATGCCTTAGTTTCATTTAGATATATTGTTACGAGAATTGGACCATTGCAAACTCTTACTCACATTACTTATCTTGATAGCTATTATCTCAAAACATTGAAAAATATATTTTGTTTAATAGGACTTATAAGATTATATCCAACTTTTTTGTATATGTCATAACTTTCTATTATCCGATTTAGTTATAAATTTATTAGATAACATATGCTTCAATTAAACACCACTTCCTTAACTTTCACTTTTAAAAGCCTTCCTATTCTACATCTTATATGGAATCTTGTTAATTGATTTAGATGGAATTATAGAAAGTAAGTTATTATATTAAGGCATAGTTATAGAGGAAATAAATATTGGTTATCATAATTTCCTATATTGTATATTTCTCCTTACAAAAATTCATATAGTTATGGATTTCAATTGTGGAGGTATTTATTATAAAATGATAATCTTAATTTAACATACATGACATAAAATGATAATCTTAGTTATCTAACATTATATTCTTATCACTTGTGTGTGCGTGTGTGCGTGCTTGTGTGTGTATGTGTGTGTGTGTGTGTGTGTGTGTGTTATATATGATATCAAATATATTTCTCATTACCTTAATTTAACATACATGATATAAAATGATAATCTTAGTTATCTAATATTATATTCTTATCACTTGTGTAAAATATAAGTCTCTCTTAATCCAACACATATAAACTAATCTAGACTTTAATTAATTTCTTTTACTCACCAATTTATTTCTTATCATGTTGTACAAATTGTGGTAATGTTTGATCTAAATCTAGTGTCAAATGCAAAATCATGAATGAGAAATATATTTGGTATCAAATATAAAAGGTTATATATTCTCCATCGTATCTTGTATTTGATACTAAATTTAGATCAAAATTACCACAATTTGTATGGCATCATAAGAAATAAATTGGTGAGTAAAAGATGTTAATTAAAGTCTATATTAGTTTTTATGTGTTGGATTAAAAGAGACTTATACTTTACACAAGTGATAAGAATATAATGTTAGATAACTAAAATTATCATTTTATGTCATGTATGTTAAATTAAGGTAATGAGAAATATATTTGATATCAAATATAACACACACACACGCACACAAACACACACATTTCTTATCATGTCGTACAAATTGTGGTATTTGATCTAAATTTAGTATCAAATACAAAATCATGAATGAGAAATATATTTGATATCAAATATAAAAGGTTATATATTCTCCATCATATCTTTATATGTAACTTTATGATTCTCATTACCTTAATTTAACATACATGACATAAAATGATAATCTTAGTTATCTAACATTACATTCTTATCACTTGGGTAAAGTATAAGTCTCTCTTAATCCAACACATATAAACTAATATAGACTTTAATTAACTTCTTTTACTCACCAATTTATTTCTTATCACGCCGTACAAATTGTGATATAATGTTTGATCTAAATCTAGTGTCAAATGCAAAATCATAAATGAGAAATATATTTGGTATCAAATATAAAAGGTTATAGATTCTCCATCATGTCTTATATTAGCAAGAAAAGTCTTACAATTATTTTCTTCTAATGATAAATATTATCATATATAAAGAAAATTCCTTTAATTATAGTCCTAATTTTTAATAGGTTAAATTAAATGGAACAATTCTTTTAGGGTACCATATCTTTCAACTATTTTAAGCAACCATTTGTATTATGTTATCATGATGTTGGCATCGATCTTACATGTTATCTTTGAAGTTTATAGGACATTCATTAATTCTAAAATATCACTCCATTTTTCATTTATATGAAATTTACTAGACAAAGGTATTTAAATACTGATTAATGATATAAATCTAAGAAAAACAAATAATTGGATAAATGTCATGATAAACAATAAGATTAGGAATTTAATCATGTATTTGGTTAACTTTTTTATTTTATTTAAAATGATAGCCTTCATCATTATTTTGAAAAATTACTCTAATATCTCTAGTAGGTTAGAATCCCAATTAAATTAAATTTATTTTGATTTTACTCAATAAACCAGAAAACTTAAATTAGGTAGGTATCATCTTTATTATTCATATTTCATGTGCCTCTTAAATTTTTCAAGTGATAACTTTTTTATCAAAACATATCTTGTACGCTATTCCTAAATATCTCTAAATTCATATGATTATAAGTTTGCTTTTTCAAATCATCCAAATCTAGTTAAATAAGACCCACTATTAAATGTCTAAACATATTTAGGTTAAGTAGACATTAAAGTTTCCCAATAAGGCTAATAATAAACATAACTCTGATATATTCTTCTAACAATGGAAGACAACTCATGTTCCAAATATGTACCTAATATTTTAGTGACGAATATAATTTTTAAATGGTCTCATTAATTTCATAAAATACATACAAAATATAATACATATAACCATTCAATTTCAATATGCAAATATAATTACTTACAGAGAGTTCAGTAGCTCATGCGCTCACTAAGAGGAATCATGTCATAACTGTTAGTATACTTACAGAGTTGAAGAATGAAATTAGTCAAACTTCCCTTACTTTGGATGACGATTGTGTAATATGGAGAAACAATGCTGATGGAAGATTCACCAATTCGTCTTGAAGAAAGGTGATTCTAGGTGACTTACCAACACTTCTTTGGACAGACTTGTTTTGATTTGGTCATCGTCATCCTCGAGCCTCTACAACTTTGTGGATGGCTATGTTGAATAAACTACCAACTCTTGATAGAATTGCAAAATTCACACAACTTACTAATTCATGCATTCTTTGTAAGAGGGCTAAGGAAAATTCTGATCACTTATTTTTTGAGTGCATCTATATGTTCAACACTTTGAAAGCTTTGTTGCATAGATGTTTAATCTCTGAAACCCTACAGAATCTAAGCCAGATCAAGGAGTTATGCACTAATATGAGATTCCAGAATAGAATTGAGAGATGGTATTTTTGCATTTCCTTATCATTTCTTGATACTGCTGTGTGGAATGAAAGAAATTCTCAGATTTTTCATGATATAGACATTCTTAATCGACAATTTGGTATCCTTCTAATATAGAGGATAAGAGCACATATTGGCTTACATATACATAAGGGATTGGATCTTCATTTTCTCAAATCACACTGAGGAGTACAGCTTTCATTTGTAATCGTTATGTTGATTAATTTTTCAGCTTATGGTTAGTTGTTCCCTTGGAGTTTATAAGTTGTCATGTACTAGAACTATCATTTTGATTGTAAATATAATTAAATTACATACATAAAAACACCAAGCCTCATTTGATTATAGTTATTAATATAATATTTATATTTTAAATATTTGAAAATAAAATAAAGTAAAGCATTGTTTCTTAGTAAATTAAATTCCTATCTAAATAAAATTTAATTTGATTTTAAAAATTCAATTGAAAACTTTTTTCTATTTTTATGACTCCTTTAATAAAAATAATTTAATTTGTCTAGTAAATTAATTTTTATATTTAAAGAAAATTACTTCTAAAATTAAACAATTCTAAATTTAATTAAGCAAGTTCTTATTATCATTTTATCATAGATTAATTTCATAATTTAATTAGAAAATGATTACTTGACTTATGAAAAAGCTATTTAATAATATATAAAAGAAACTTATTTTTAATTAATAAATAAAATATTTTTCAAATTTATCAAGAAATTACTTTTTATAATAAAATAAGAAATTTATTATTCCTATTAATAAAAACGATTTCTAAATTAAATAGGCTAAACACTATATAAACAAAATAATAAACTAAATGCTTTTTCAATAAAACTGGACATTTAACTAAAAATAATATTTGTAATTAAACTAAGAAAATAATTAGTTTTAAGATGTCTTTAGGGGATAAATTATTATATATTGACATATAAGAAAGTTAAGAAAATAGTTCTAATTCGATATACAAATTTTGACTTTGTTATGTGTCTAAATGACAAAAATCTCCATATCAAGTAACATATTAATGTTAGTAGATGGAGTTAGTTTTTGGGGTGGGCTTTGGAGTAACTGGTAAAGTTAATGTTTCTCTCCTGACCCTCGCAAAGTGAGAAGCCTTGTGCACTGAAGTTGTTGTTGTTGTTGTTGATGATGATGATGAAGGTATTTCAAGAAAAGTGTTAAGCAAACATTTATTATCTCTTTTACTATACATAAGTTTGTTGCATATTTTAGAGTTGCTTCCCAGGTGGTTTGCTTGAGAAATTTAATTTATCAATTATTTATGCTTGATTAATTTTTAGACATATCTATTTGTATTATGATAATCTACTTTACAATGTTAATATTCTCTTATTTTCTCATGCTACTGTCCGGGGGTGTAGGGTGGTATTAAATACCATTCAACAATTTTGTGCCTGCTCTGGGATGTATATTAATGAGCAGAAGTCTAAAACTTTTATTTCTCCCCATGTTACTAGGCGCCATCGAGAGACATTACGGCATCAACTCCACTTGAACTTTACTTTGGACTTAGGGAACTACCTTGGAGTGCCCCTGAATGGGACAAATAAAAAGAATGATTTCAAGCTTGTTTTGGCTAAAATTCAAAACCGTTTGTATGGATGGAAAGCCAAATTGCTGAACAAGGATGGTTGTCTCACTTTAGTTCAATCTACGCTATCTACAATTCCTCTCTACACTATGTAAACTTGTTGGCTGCCAACTGGAACATGCGATATGATTGATAAGCATTGTCTTGACTTTCTTTGACGATCTTCCAGTATAGGTCGTGGCTTTCATTGCTTAAAGTGGGAGGTAGTTTGTAGCCCTAAAGATGTAGGTAGGCTTGGTATTCGAATAGCCAAAGAAAACAATATTGCCATGTTAGGCAAATTGGTGTGATCTCTTGTTCAGAATGTTTCAAAGCCTTAGGTTGATGTCTTGCAGGGTACATATATGAGTAATGCCACTCTTATGTGCAGTACAACATCCCCTACTGCTTCTTCAAGTTAGAAGGCAATTCAAAAAGCTATTCCTTATCTAAAGGATGGTTTTGCTTGGCGAATTGGTAATGGAGAACTTATTTCTCTGTGGAATGACATATGGGTTTGTAAATTACATATTTGTGGGCAAGTTCAGTATATTGACAATCATGATTTTAATCTTTTGATCAATGACCTCCTTGATGTGCATGGAGACTAGCAACTTTCTCATTTTCACACACCTTTGGGAAGGTAGTTAACGAGAAGCATCCTTGCTGTTCCGGTGCCTCGTAATACGATGGTTCGAGATACGTTGATTTGGGGAGAGACCACGCTTGGTAACTATACTGTGAAATCAGGGTATGAGTACATCTCTCAAGTCCCTTATCTTGCTGATCCTTGCAAGCAGTGGCCCAAAATTTGGAAGCTGAATATTCCTTAGAAATTTCGCTTCTTCTTGTGGCAGATTAAGTGGCACAGACTTCCTACTACTATGCGTTTTGAGCGTGGTATGGCCAATTCACCTATGTGCTTTCAATGTGGTAAGTATATGGAGACTATTATCCATGCTCTTCGTGATTGTCCTTGGGCGCGGCAGATGTGGTTCCAAATTCTTGGAAATTCAAATGTTTCTTGTCCTTATGGATGTTTCTCTTGTATTATGGATGTTTCTTGTCCTTATGTCCATATACTCACTATCATTACTGGGGCATGGATTATATGGTGCAAAAGGAACCGAGAGCCTATCCAACATCAGGTTATGTCTACTATTGCGCAATACAAGTGGCATATGAAGCTCGTGAACGAGTGCCAGGTAGCTTTTCACGTGGATGACAATGCTACTATGTCTAAACATAGATAGGTATTGTGGCAAGCAACTAACACTGGTTATGTCAAAGTTAACGTGGATGGTAGTTCGATTGGAAATCTAGGAGATGTGGGGTTTGGTGGTTTGATCAGGGACGATCATGGGAGGTGGTTGGTTGGTTTCTCAGGGTTCATTGGGCATGCAACCAACATGCTAGCTAAACTTTGTGCTATATATCATAGTTTATCTATTGCTTGCGATTGTGATCATAGACAGTTGATTGTGGAGTCTGACTCTCTTGAAGTGATTAATCTTATCAAGGGCGCATGTCCTCTAACTTATCCTTATTTGGTCATTGTGGATGATATTAAATGGCTCCTTGGGAGAGAGTGGTGCCGCTCTATTCAACATACCCTCAGAGAAGGGAACCAATGTGCGAATTTTCTTGCTAAACAAGGTTCTTCTGGCCTTCAATGTTGGGTTATTTGGGATTCCCCTGGTCCAGGTCTTGGTTTGCTTCTCTAGTATGATGCTAGATCAGTTGCTTTCTTGAGGGCTTAGTTCTCTTTGTTCCTCATCCATTGTACCAAAAGAAAAGTTTTAATTGAGTATATGTTGGCTAATCCTCTAGTAAGAGGACTTCTTGTTACTGATTTGGATAGACATATTTACGTTATGAGCCTGTCAAAGTTCTTTGACATCGATAGTTAGATAAGATTGTATATTTGTTTCGTATACCATTTTATGTTCATGTATTATAACTATATTTTTTATATATCAATGTTAATTATTTTGTCCTCAATCATACATATTATTTTGGACTGTTAAAAAATAGGTAAAAGTCTTAAGATTAATGTCAATCTTAAACATATGAGCATATTTACAATTTGACCTTCACATATTCATGTATCTTAAGATATTTACAAGTTTATGAGATATAATAACATATAAGTTTTAATCCCATAAAAAGTTTTCTTTAACGCAATTTAGGGATAAAAACATTTTTTTATCACAATTTAGTATAAAATTGAAATTGATAAAAAAAAATATAATACATTATAGATCATTAAAGTACCATAATTATTTGTCACACTTCGTTTTCTTATTCTTATTAATAAGGTTATTATATATGTGTATTAGAACTATATTATTATCTATCACATATATTTATATTTATGATATCTTCTAGTGTTAGAAATCTTTACAAAGTCAATAAATATATTATCTTCTTTAATCTCTTGGTCTTTATTATTTACTTTATTAAAAATATGATAATTAATATTTATTTAATGAGGAGAATATTCAAAGTACTATTTTCTATCATACGTTTATTAATTTTTATTTTTAAATTAAAATTAACAAAATTAAAAATTTAATCTAATATAAAGATAAAAATAACCAAATAAATGATTTAAATAGGTGGTTTAAAGACTAATGAAACAAATGACACCCTTAGGAGTGATTGAGTTGGTGCAGGGGGAGCATGGGATCAAAAGATTGTGTTCGAATTTTTCTACTTACGCTCTTATGATCGAGTCTGTCGTACAAGACTTGTCTAGTGCGGAATACATCTAGTACGAAATACTTAGTTGACATAATTTACAAATTAATGCGTCAATTCGAAGATTTATTTAATGTGCATATAAAAAATAGCGACTGCGAATTCTTTAATTAAAAAAAAAAGAAACAAATGACACTATGCTGGTGTGAGCTGAACACATATTTGACTCGTGAAGAGGATGGCCAACAGCAATAACAGAAAGTAAGTCATTGATAATTTAAAATCTAGGTATTTAACCTTTAATTTACGAAAGGTATTTTCAGGTTCGGGAAAACATGGACAACGTACTAAGCAAAATGTGGAAATATATAAGATAAACACACATCTTGGCATTCATTTTTTGCAATCATTTGATGAATAACATGTCACGATACAGTTCGTGGTTCACGGGCACTTCATAAGTTGGAATCTTTTTCCCTTTTTGTTTTGCGTGATTTCTTTTGAGCTTATGGTCCTAGTTCATTTACTTTTGGGTAGTTCCGAGCATTCGAGTAATGTGCTAATGGGGGAAGCAAGTGAAAGGAGAGACATTTATTAAGGTTCTGGCAACAACGAACAAGAAAGCCGTGTGTCAGTTTTGGCGTGCATGACTGAGCAAAGTGGTGAGTCATGAGTGCATCTTATTGCCTTGAGACATGAGTGCATCTTATTGCCTTCCAAAACAATGAATCAATATCTCCAACTTTCCTGTAAAAAGTTAAAGCGAACACAAAGAAGTGTAAAGAAACTCCTTTAATCTCTTTTGTTACTTCAACTAAACAATGTTAATGCTGGTCCACTCAATAAGTTTGATAAAGCATTTGTTGAACTCTTTACGCTCAATCGTAGTAAAAGTTTCTGAAGGTATCTATTTTTCATTGTTTCTTCGGGATTCCTTAACTAGGTAACAGCTCTGTTCGTTTGGGACACTTCTAGGTGTTTGGTCTCTTTAGCCTTTTTGTCTTGGTTAACGGGTTTGGCTCTCCAGGCTCATGCTTAGCTTCTTTGCTGTGTGAGTCTTGTTGATTTAGCATTTTGGCTTGTTCATTGATGAGCTTTACTCTTCTTTTCTTTTTCTTTTAGGATTTATGCTTTAAAGTTTTGGTTTTTAGTTGATGTTACTCGTGGTTGAAAATGGCTTCATGTTTTATCTTCATCGGTTCCAACAATGAGGTGTTACTGTGCATGACTGTATTGATTTGGATACACTAGCAGTCTAGGGTTCTGTTGGGGTTTACACGGAGAGTGGCTTTTGGGACTTGTCCTTTGGTTTCCAAGTTGGTTGGATAGCTGCATTTCTTCGATATGATGTGGCTTCTTGTGATTATTTTAATAGACATTTTGCAATATATTCTGGTAGATTCCTCAGATTTCAGTTTCAGTTTTATTGTAATTGTTGTTGTTGTTGATAGTTTATGTTTGATTGTTTATTACTAACATCTTCGTCTATCTCATTTACTCCCATACTCGGCCTTTTTGAGAAAAAAATAATAATAATAGAGAAAGATGCTTGTTGTCTCCGTTATTGGTGGTATCTTCAACTGATTCCAAGATGCTGTTTTCGGTTGCAGGTTTTCCAAACTTCAACGGTAAAAAGTATTGATGATGGGCATGTATTGTTTTTAGTACGTCAAGTTTGGAACTTGAACGTGTAGTCAGGCTGCAGTTCGGTGATTGATAATGGTCTTTAAATAAAGGGAAAAGACAGGCTAAAAAGAGAATTCAGAGAGGAAAAGACAAAGAAATAGTGAAGAAGTGAGGTGGAATCGGAATTATGCTTGTCGAGTGTCTGTAATCAGTGAATTGTTTACTGTAGAGCATCTGCTGGCTATGTCTCCTGGGGTGATTCATTGTGCCCGGGCTCCTTGGGCTTTGCCGCCGACTTAGGCAACAGCCACTTCTTTGGCTTTCTTGTTCTTTAAGATATCCTTTCGCTAAATCAATCCCATCTCCTAAATTACCCCTTTAAAACACAACCTTATACAAACGCACGCACAGTCTCTCTGTGTCTTCCTATCTTTTTCTTAGTCAGGACTACTTGGCTTGCGTGCTATATATTGTTCAATCGCTCTTTAATCTTTACTGACTTCATTAGATGTCATAGTCTCTATTCGGCTTCAGAAATTTGGTCCCCACACCCTGGGGTATTCCTTTCCACTTCAGGAATTCTTCCTCTATGCTTCATTGGGAATGTGTTTTCTGGAGCTTAAGCCAAAAGGTATTTTAATTTAGCACTTCTCGACTGAGTAGCAAGGTGGTCAGTTTTGAGGTAGCATAGGAAAAGCTGTATCGGTTGGTAAAATGAAGTTTATGAAACTTGGATCAAAGCCAGACACTTTCCAGACCGATGGAAACTGTGCTAGGTGAGCTCTTCTGAAGCCTTGTGGCCCTTTTATGCCTTCTGAAGCCTTATGGTTCTTGTATGCTCTATCTTCTTGGCTGAAGTTCTATTTGGTAATTCTGCTGTTACTGTCTTGATTGATGCACGCTACGTTGCCTGCAGAGAATCCTCTTGCCGGTGATTTCTTTTCTTTATTGGTTCTCTTTTCATTGAAATATTGCACAACTCTCTCAATTGGGTTGATTTAGGACGGTTTCTGGCCAAAGAGACAATCAGGATCGTTTTACTTTAATTGGATAGTTAGGATCATTTTACTTTAATTGTTAAGTCAGGGATTTTATATTGCCTGTCATGGCTTTTAATATCAATTATCTTAACATCACTGAAAAGTTTATGTTTGTGAAGGTTGTCAGTTTTGTTACTTCAATTGGTGAATGATTCACCAAACAATTATTAGGCAAGTGTTGGGTACAATCTAGTTCAAATTTGAGTCTCTTTTTGGTCTATCATTCTGCAAACGAAATGTAGAGATCCACTTTTGGAACACTTGACAGTTCTATCTGGAGTTTATTTTTAGATGCTTTTACTTTGTGGGTGACTTTTATTTGGGTGAAGAAGTTTACTATTTAATTCCCGATAAGAGCTACTCACAAGCATAAGCTAGGATCAACGGATACTGTTGTATATTCCTTGTTGGAATTTCCTCCATTATACTTTCACATTAGCAATACTGCAAACTTCATATGGCCAGCATGCTGTGTTCAAACTTGATATAGATTACTGCTTTATACATTGGCTACTAGCAAACGTACTAGTTTGTAAATATTGTCTTTCCGACATCTGAATGACTACAATTTTCTTCTGCAGGTATGTGGCCAGTGAATTAGCAACTGATATTGTTGTTAATATAGGGGATGTAAAGTTTTACTTACACAAGGTACAATAATCTAACAATATATCAACTGCTTAACAATACGGAGAAGATAGTATTTTTTTTCTTTTTTCCTTTTTACATGCCATTTTATTTATTAGCCTTCTGAGGGTTGTATCTTTAATATCAGCTACTCTGTATGATCTCAATTGAATCGGTGTATTGTCTCTGCTATAATGCAATATTGATGCTCCACATGTTGCCATTTATGCAACGTTTCTGGGAGTTCAGTATTGAGATTGAATGTCCTTGATCAGAAGAATCTGTTTTGGTCCATTAGAGTGCAACCAGATAATGCATCGCAAAATGGGGAATAGTTGTTCCATTCATAATGTCAATCCAAACCATTGGTAGGCTTTAGATCAGAGCAACTTGGCTGGTTTCACAGAGTTTAGAATCTAGTGAACCCAAGACAGGCCTAATCACTTTTTTCAGCTTTTTGTTCAGGTTTACAGTGCTTAAAGCCCTTAGAAAGTTTTGAATGATTGTGAAATATTATTGGCATTCAGCCCAAGAAGGATGCTACATGCCAACTAATACCTTTAAACCTGATTCATAAATAAATCTAGACAAATTATTAAAAGAAGAGGGAGCTGGCCTCCATTCTCATTTCTTTCCAAATGGACGATCATTTTACCAAGGAACCAACTTTTAAGTAGTCCCTTAAACGTTTGAAAGAGGATGGCAACGAGCACCATCCAACTAAGAGAAAGAACAGCTCCCTCTCTTTAGTTCTGCAGCCCAACTCCTAAATGATGTAGATCAGTGTTTGGTATCTTTCTCAATAATGCAATTCATGAAATAGAAGTTAATGCGATATCTAATACTAGTTGAGACCTTAGATGAAAGACATCAGGTCGGACTAGTCTGTTACAAGTTCTTGAAAATTGAACCAAAACTAGTGTTTTGGTCTGAACTGGGTGGATTTTGGCTTGATTTCAGGTTAGTTGGTCTGATCCCTTTTGAGTAAATAAGACGTCCTTGTAGCACTTGTTTACGTAAAAGTGAATAGTAACACAAGTCGAACCTATTCTGCAGTTTCCTCTTATGTCAAAAAGTATTCGCCTGCAGAAGATGGTCACTACTACTACTAATACAGGAAACTGTGATGAAGTTGACATTTCTGACATTCCTGGTGGGCCTGCTGCCTTTGAGACATGTGCCAAATTTTGTTATGCCATGACAGTTACCCTCAATGCTTACAATGTTGTCGCAGTGAGATGTGCTGCTGAATACCTCGAAATGCATGAGATGATTGAGAAGGGGAACCTCGCATGCAAGATTGATGTATTCCTGAACTCAAGCATTTTCTGCAGTTGGAAAGACTCGATCATTGTTCTTAAGACAACAAAGTCATTATTGCCTTTATCTGAGGAACTGAAGGTAACAAGCCACTGTATTGATGCTATAGCTACCAAGGCCTGCATTGATATTTCCAAAGTTGACTGGTCCTTTGCTTACAACCGCAAAAAACTTCCCGAAGAAAAGGGTAATGATCCAACTTTGAATGGTACACGAATCCAGTCGGCGCCCAAGGACTGGTGGGTTGATGATTTGTGTGAACTTGATATTGAGTTATATAAGCGTGTTATTGCGACAATTAGAACCAAAAATATACTCTGTAATGCGGTTATTGGAGAAGCTTTGAAAGCTTATGCTTATAGAAGGTTGGCTGGTCTTAGTAAAAGCATGATTCAGTCTGAAGAGTTACTAAAATATCGATCAATAGTTGATACAATCATGGGGCTATTGCCTGGTGAGAGAGGTAGTGTTTCTTGCAACTTTTTGCTGAAGTTATTGAAAGCAGCCACGTTTGTAAAGTCAGGAGATGTGATGAAGGGACAGTTAATAAGGAGAATAGGCCAGCAGTTGGAACAGGCCTCGGTTCATGACCTTCTGTTACAAGCTGGTCGAGAGGAAAATGTGATTTATGATGTTGATACAGTAAAGAAAATAGTTGAAGCATTTCTGATGCGAGACCAAAATCATGCAATTGATTCATCAGAAGAATGCCACCAGATTCAGGAAGCAATAAAACCAGGAATTCTATCAGATGCTTCAAAACTCATGGTGGGAAAACTCATAGATGGTTATCTTGCTGAAATTGCAAAGGATCCCAATCTACCCTTGTTGAAGTTTCTGGAGCTGGCTGACATGGTGGCTGGAATGCCCCGTCCTGCTCATGACGCAATCTACAGGGCAATTGACATGTATCTTAAGGTAAGAATACGTCATCTTCTCTAGGTTTCAACCAAATTGTGAAATTTCACAATTTTCTTTTTCTTATGGCACAAATGAAGCAGTAAAGCAAGCCGTTTTGCTTCTTCTTCTTCTTCTTGTTTTTTTCCCCCCTTTTTCAACAGCTTGCTAGAACATACTAGTGTAGATGGTTATGGTGTAGAATTGCAAGAGGGACCAAAAGGGTTATTACATGCGTACATTCTGTAGGTGCTTACGTTTAGAGTTCCATGGTGTAGGAACACCCAGGCATAAGCAAGAGTGAGATGAAGAGAATATGCAAGCTGATGGACTGCAAGAAGCTATCAGTGGATGCATGTCTGCATGCAGTACAGAATGAAAGGCTCCCATTGCGAGTAGTTGTACAGGTAGTCTTTTCTGAGCAGCTCAGGGTGTCTGCCTTATCAGGCAGCAACACTCGCGACCTTCCTCAAGGCATCCGTCATCTCAATAATGGGTCTCAGAGGAGCTCCATATCTGTTACTCCAAACCAAGAGGAAGAAGCTGAGGCCACAGCAGAGGCGCTCAAGGCTTTGAAGAAGGAAATAGCATCCTATAGATTGAGTGATCCAGAGAGAAACGGTGCAGATGGTAGAATTAGTATAGATAAGGCTATTAGTAGCAAAATGAGAGGGTTGCTCAAGTCAAAGAAGATCCTCACAAGGCTTTGGTCAAGCAAAGGAGAGCATAGTGGCTCGTATTCATCAGGAAGTCTTGGTTCTGCAAGCCTAGAAGTTGTTAAATCCACACCTTCCAGAAATAGGAGGCATTCAGTATCTTAATAGTATAATCAAGTTGCATATGGAGTAGAGTTTTGAACCTTTGACCTGTCCTAGTGATCACTTAATTTTGATGTTTAAATATAATTTTAGCATTGTAGATATTTAATGTGAACATTTTTAAAATTATTAAAATTTAATAATAATTAATCATTGGATTTGATTCTTATGAATAAAAATTTATGATACAATACTAAATGTACACAAATTTCAAGATAACTAAATTCTACTAAGAATTAAGAATATTTTAACATATATAAAACCAAATATATCACTTCAACATTGTATATATTCTGTGTGCTAATATTTTAAATTAATTAAAAATTAACTATTATCAATATTTTGTATATTGATTTATTTTATAATTAGAGATTCATTATATTAAAATTAAAATTAAAAATTTAATATATTTTTTAAAATTAAAATAACTTTCACCATAATTAACCGCATGCCAAATTATGGTGAATTTAACTTTTAGGTATACATATAAAATCATGTATATATACACACACATGTATGTATATAAGTCGTAGGTGATGAGTAGAAAGGGACAAGATTTTGTAAGTTTTTATCCTCATTATTATGTATGGTCCATTTATATGATTTAACCCTACCCACTATATGGTATTGCCCATCTACCCAACTCGTTGTCTTTGTGATGGCCAGAGACTAGAGTAGGTGTTAATGGGTTTAAATCAAGTTGTTTGATCCCTATCTTCACCTAAGCATCATCTGACACCATCGTTTGGCTAAGGACAAGGATAGAAGCTCCAAACTTTACAGACACTTTCAGCTCTTCGGTGGAGAGGCAATGGCTGGAGGTATTTTATGATTTTGGTTACACTTCCGTTGCTTGTTTCATATATATATATGGTGTTTATATGCATGGATTTTGCACGTAAATACGTATATGAAATGCATGCTATTACTAGCTTTAATTTTCATTTGGTATCAGAGCTTCAATCCACCTCTGTCTTGCCTTAAAAACCACCGAAATATTTCCTCTGTTTTCCTCTGTTTTGGTTAAGTTTCTGCCGTATATATATATGTTTGAGGTTGTTGAGTTTTTGACATTTGGGACCTCCTTGAGACATTAAACTCGTGCTATTGTCATCCATGGAGCGCTTGACGGTGACCAAACCGTGTGGGGAGGAAGGAACGATGATGGCCGTACGTGAAGGTTTCGAAGTTGCCATTTAGTGAACGTTGCATGGTCAGTTTTGCTACGTCTGGTGCGCGACGCCTAACCTTCCTCATCCCATCGTCGGTATTCCTGCGTCTTTTGGGCTCCAAACCAGTCGGGGCTCCGACTGGTTCTAGTCAAGTCACGCCCGACCAGGCTGAAGGTTGAAGATGATGGATTTTTTCTCTTTTTTTAAAAATAAAATTATTAATATTAATTTTGTTTTAATATTAGTAATAAATTGGGTTACTTCATATCTAACCTATGATGTTATGATTTTAATTATAAAATCATTTTTGGGTATTAATATTTTATGAAAAATATTCCTTTTAATTAT
>JANVCQ010000232.1:40023326-40034422 GCA_025531925.1 Erythroxylum plowmanianum
AAAACCTTTCAGTTCTCAACAACATTCATTTATTATTTAATAAGGGTATATCTATAATTTTTTAGCTTTCTTAATAAACGTGTATTTTTCTAAAACGATTCTTATTATAAATCGGAGAGAATATAAGTTAAAATATCTTAGAGATAATTTAGTTTATATTAATTGTGTAACTAAATAAAAGATAATTTTATTGTAAATTTTATCAATTTATTTTGAGATACCTTGTTATTAAAAACTTTATCGCATGCTTTACAGCAATATGTATTAAAATAATTTGACAAAAACTCAATAAAAATTATTATTATTATTATTATATTTCTAATGTCATAATATCTTTCAAATGAATTTAAAAATAAAAACGAATTAAAAAAGTGCAATTGACATGGTGGGTCGTTGAACTCTTATATTTTTAGGGAGCTATTTAATTTCACTTATATTCTTTTATTATAATTTTAGTCTTCTTTTTTAGATTTTGATTTCTGTTTATTTTTAAAACAAAAATAAAATATGTCTAATTTTTATTATAAATATTAAATAAATTTTAGAGGATAAATTAATTTTATTCAATTACTTAATTAATCTAATTTTAATCTCCTATTTTTATAAACTATTTTAATATTTTATAATTTATATATTTAAAAGATATTCTAAATCCAAGCGGTAAGAATGTCTAGGGCTCCATTTTGATTCTTTAATGTCCTCTCCATGCAGGATGGGTCTATGAAGTTAGTGGAATCTTTTTGGAACTTAAATGTGGATGGGTTTAAATCCTTTTAGCTTATGCAAAAGCTCAGAAGAGCTAATCAAGAACTTAAAGTTTTCTCGAAAGCTAATCACAAGCAGACTAAATTCACTCAGAAGTTGCTAAAGGAGGCTTAACAAGCTTGCTATTTATCTCCACATAATAATATCTTGACACTGACTGAATGTGCTAGGCTAACGGCTCATCAGGATGCTTTGAACTTGCGTAATTATATCGTATAATAGAAAGCTAGAATTAATTGGCTTAGAGATGAAGACTTAAACACTAAATTCTTTCATGATTCTCTACTTGCTTGGAGGAATAGAAATATGATTGTGTAACTAAAAGACTCCTCGGAATCCTTAGTCAGGAATCTTTATCTAAGCTTACTAGGGAATTCTTTTTAAGCTTATGAGCTCTGAAGATGGTGCTTACAATACTCACAATGTTAGGGAACTCTTTGATAGCCCCCTTTTGTAAGAATACAAGGAATTACTCTCTGCTCCATTTACTTGTTTAGAGGTTAAGGAGACATTATTTAAACTACATCTCTTTAAATCTCTAAGGCCTGGTGGGTTCACAGCAGGATTTTTTCAAACTACATAGGTGATTATAGACACTTTGTTTACAAAAGCAGTTCTAGAATATTTATCCTCTTGTAAAATGTTGAAAGAGATCAATCACACATATATTTGCCTAATTCCTAAAAAACTATCTCTGTATATATTGACAGATTATTGACCCATCTCTTATTACAATACGGTCTACAAGATAATTGCAAAACTCCTTACTAATAAATTAAAGAAGGCACTATCATCAGTGATCAATCCTACCCAGAGTGCATTCATACAAGGCAGATGGATAGGGGATAACATACTACTTATGGAAGAGATCTTAAAGATTATAACTCCGAGAGACAAATTAAAAGTTGTTGGAAGATAGATTTCTTCAAGACATTCGACTCGGTCAATTGGTAGTTCATCCAAATATGTCTGGAAGCCCTCAAATTCCCTATAAAGTTTATTACTTGGATTTTGATGTGTTTAAAAACTACTTCAATTAGTATACTGGTTAATGGGATTCAACTAAGCCATTAAATTGTGCTAGAGGCATTAGATAAGAGGATCCTCTTTCCCCTTATCTATTCACTCTAGTTATGGAAGGCCTCTCTCGACTCATCAACAAGGTTATTAAAACCAATGGTAGGTTTCATTATTATGATAAATGTAGAAGTTCCAAGCTTAACTACATGATGTTTGTAGATGATTTGATATTACTTTCGGGATCAGAACCATAATCTGTGAGGATATTAAAGGACCTTCTTATACAGTTCTCTAAATGGTCAGGTCTAAAAGTGAATATCAATAAAAGTAGTTTGTACTGCTTTAAAGATGTGAGGAACTCTATAGAAATATCCAGTATTACAGAATTACAGCGCCAAGTGCTCCCTATCAAATATTTAGGAGTCCTCATTTCATATGCCAAACCAAAGTATTGTGACTGTATTCCACTTATAAAAAGGATTAAATCTCGAATAAATGCATGGAAGAATCAATTTCTGTCGCTTACAGCTAGGGTTACTCTGATAATTTTTGTTTTTAGAAATCTGTATATTTATTGGATATCCCATCTCATTCTACCCCAGAAAGTAATTAAGGAGATAGATGGCATCTTGAAAGCTTTCTTATGAACTGGAATTCAGAAAACTCCAAAAAAGCTAAAGTCAAAGAGAGCAAGGTGCCTGTTCCTAAACAACAAGGAGGCTTAGGGATCATCCCTGTATCTCTTATGCAACAAGTGCTTCTATGTAAACGGATTTGGAGACTCTTTGAAAATAAAAATGTAATATGGGTGAAATGGCTACATGAAACATATCTTAGAACTGAATGTTTTTGGCAACTGTCTCCTTCAAAGGAATTCTCTTAGTTCGTTCAGTAAATGTTGTAATGAGATAAGTGGTGTTTCCTTTGATTAAGCATGTTTTAGGAAACGGGCATAATATTTGGGTTTGATTCGGTAATTAGATAGAATCCGGTCCTTTAATACAAAGATTTAAATTATCTCGACTTACAAATAGACTCCCACTTAACTCTAGAGCATCATCTTTGATTAATCATTAGCAATGGCTAGGAAACTTCAGAGGATTCAATTTATTAGTGGGTTATTTACCCCAGATCCTTTATGTACACAGGCATGATGTAGTTACTTGGTTACTAGATACCTCAATTACTTTTTGCTAACAAGTCTTGCTACAAAGCTTTACAGGAAGGAAGCAGAAATGTTCCTTGGTACAATCTTCTATGGAAACATTCTCCCAATCACAAAGCATCTATTTTCACATGGTTGGTAATAAAGAATAGGATTTGTACCAAAGATAGATAGTTTGGAACTTACGACCCTATATGTGTGCTTTGTAAAGAGAATGAAGAAGATTGAGATTACTTATTCTCTCAGTGTAGTTATTCTAAAGTAGTTTGGAGCATAATTTTACACCTACCTTCAGTTACTTGCATTAATTATGATTGGATATCAACTCTTAATTGGATCATATATCGTGACTTAGAAGATGCAAGATGCCCCTTTATACAAAACATCCTTCACAACTACTATCTAGTCTATATAGAAGGAACATAGCAGGAGGATATACAGGCAAGAGGAAGTTGATAACTATAACCTAGCTAATGAAACCATCAATTAGATCAAAGCCATCCTTATAGCTAAATCTGGTGAGCAGACGCTATTTATAAGAATGAAGATCAATTCAAATCTATAACCTTTATTGATAAATTTCATCTACTTACGTAATTTGGTTTGTTGTTTGAATTTGTAATTCTTTTCATTGCTCATTTTAATATCATGATAGCTTTGCTATAGTTAATTCAATCCTTATTTGACTTCCAAAAAAAAATCAAATTCAAAGATTTTTACATTTTAACATATTTAATAACATGTTGATAAATTGTACTTCAACATGACAAGAATTGTATTTGAAACCAATTTCACTTCTTATAAATAGACAATAATTTTTACTTAAAATTAAAATAAATTGAATAATTAAATCTTATGAGTCAAAATTCTTTAATATTAAAGAATATATTTGATTACTAACAATATATAATTAAGATTAAGATAAAATAAGATAGAAAATAAAAATTAAATTTTATGACTTTCATAAATTATAAATCTAAAAGAAACTAAAATGAAAACCAAAAACTCCAAAACAGTTGTTTCATTGAATTTCTAAAACACGAAGCAGAAGAAAAACAGAACCAAAGAAAATCCTTTATCAAACAGAATATTTACTGCACTTCTTTTCTCTTTCTTCATTGCTCGACTCCTAAGTCAAACCTATCGGACAAATAACTTTTGCTTTGATTCTTCAAACCATAAAATCCTGTAAGTGGAATATGTCTCATAGCTGCTTTGATTCTTCAAGATGGAGAAAAATTTTCTAAGAACATACATGAGCTCTCACAGCAGCCACTAATACTATATGTGATGTATATCAGGCTTGGCATCCAACAAGAAGAAGAATCATATTCTCTAAAACTCACTAAAAATTTTACAGGAAATTAAGAGTTGTTCAACACAAACACGGCATTATTCAGATAGTAGCAACATACATAGTATGTTTTCAGCAATGGATTCAAGATGCAAATCATTGTTTTGAACTTTTCAGATGTGGGAAACAGGTCTACAGATCAGGCTTGGGGTGCTTCGCTTCAGCATGTTCCCAGCATTTCACTTGAGTAGTGGTACAAATGAATGTTTGCATACACACCTTGCACTATATTGAGGCATTGGCAATCCACCGGCAGCGTAATAAGAGCAATTAAAACTGTCACAGGAGTTGTGAAATGACTGAATAAACTGTCTTTATTACAAAAAAAGTTAAAAAAAGAGGGAAATAAAAAGATAACTAATGAAATTGTCAAATTTACAAGTAAATAGAATAGCATTGATGATCATACTTGTTGAACAGTGTGTCAATGTTCAACACATTTTTAGTTAAAACTTTAATGTTGCCAGAACTGGCTCCTAGCACCTCCAATCGATGGTTCAAACAGTAACATTTTAGCCCCATTCACATGCTACAAGGAATGCTACGTGAAGCCAACTTTTGCTTAAAATTGTTTAATTCTACTCTTGACACAGCCAAGTTAACTGTTCTTTTATATTTGGGAGCAGCTGAGTTCTTTTATGTTGATGATAGTTCTGTGAGCAGAAATGTCCTTGGTAGATGACACCTTTGATAAATGTTTAAATCTCAAAAGCCAAAAAGGAAGAGAAAGAAACACAAGATTAAAGATAATCTGTTAAGGCAGGAGAAGGAAGAAATGCCTTCTCTACATCCTTGAACAATGATTACAAAAATGAAAATCGAACTGACTACTTGGTTAGTTAGGTTGGGTGGGAGCAATAATGTCATGGTGCTACTCCACAGGTAACAGGTAACAGGTTCATGCTCAGTGCCAGTACCATCTCTTCACTTTTCTCTGTTATCTCTTTTACTTTATCCCGTTAAAATTCGAAGATACATTCATAAAAATGTCCGGTTACTCGTTTGCAAATTTGACACACTACAGAACCTAGGGCCTAGTATGTGGAAATAGCAACCTCTGAGGTTTGCTTCCTTGCGGACTACTGAGCTTCCGACCCTTCCCGTTTTCCTTTTCATACTAGTTGGATTTCCAATCCTAACTGCTTTTCCTTACTCCAAAAACTTGCTGGTCAGAATATGAAAAACGAAGCACGGGATAATATTGTATTATAATAAAATGATAATACATTCCAACAATATTGTCTAGACATTGTACAGTTGTTTGTACACTTGATACTCGCCTAACATGAGAAGTGGCTGTAATCATGTTAAACCTCTGCTGTAGCTCGCCTTCTTTCCTCTTCTTCAGCTTTGATCCACGCAGCCTAAAATAGGAGTAGAGATTCGAGTCAATTGGATACCTCAAATTTGATAAGGTAAACTCCAAGAAACAGAATTTGAAAGAACATAGCAAAACCAAAAACGAAGAACTTGCCTTGTCCCTTTCAAGTTTGGAGAGATGCGGCCGGATGGAATTCCCTAAGCTTATGCCTCCCCATGCTTCTTGCAACTCTCTCTCCCTTGCTTCTCTACGAGATTGTGAAAGCCTAATCTGCTTGTCAGGTTGCCCTTCAGGTCGCTGAGAAGCAGCTAGCTTCTCTCTCTCGAGTCTAGATTTATGTTTCACCAAAATTTGGTCTAGACCACCTTCCTCGTTAATCTGTTCATGCATCTTTGTTCTTGATTCATTCACCTTCAAGTCTGCTTTCTTCGGATTGAGACCCTTTTTCTCCTTCTCTAGTCTGGAAACATGTTTTACCAAAATTTTGTCCAACCCTTCACATTCTGCGTCATATTTGTTTCCTTCCCGCTTATTTTGGTACCTAGGATAGGCATAGTTGTTGCTTTCTGATAGCAAGGTGCAATTTTTTTCTCTTTCCATTCTGTGCAACGGCTTGACCAGTATCTTGTCTAAGCTATTTTCTGTGTCACTTATTTCAGCCTTGGCAACATGTGGCGAGATTGTTTCTTCTGTTTTCACATTCATCTGTTCGACCTGATCAGATTTTGATTCTCCATCTGCCTGCTTGTTCAAGTCATCATTTTCCTTCTCTAATTCACTAGAAGAATCGATAATTCTCTCAGAATGCATGGACGAATATAATTTTTTGGTCACATTACTTTTTCTCCCTTCTGCAATAGATTCATTTTTCCTTCTGTATTTTGCTTCTTGGACTTCTTTTTCAAGTCGGGAGACATGTTTCACCAAAAACTTATCCAGGCTGGAGACTGACGGGACATCTTTCTTTCTGCTGACCACCTCATCAAATTTTGCCAGTTCTTTAAAATTAGCTTCGGGATCACGGACAGTCATCGGAAAATCTTTTCCTGACTTCTTTGCCTCTTCGATCTCTTTCTCAAACTTTGAAGTATGCTTCACTAGGATATTTTCTAAGCCGGGAATAGGGTCTGCTGAGCCTGTTTTGGTAGCTAAATTGAATATACTGTTGCTAATTTCATCTGTATTCGCTTGATTTTCCTCCTCAGATCCATTCCTTTTGTTATTCTTAGCTTCTTGAACCTCTCTTTCAAGTCTTGACATATGCTTAACCAGAGACTTCTCAAGGCTTGGAAGTTCTGGGTCATTCTGCTTCCTTCGTATCCGCCCACTAATGAAGTTTTCAAGGTTCAAATGTCTCATTGTTCCTTCATTAACAGAGGACACTCTTCGGGAAATGTTAGGAGCTTGAGTCGATGAGTGATCAGTAACTGAGTCTACATCATACAGTTTGTTGCTTTCTACCTCTGCCAACATATCATTAAGACCACAGGTCGCAACTGTAGTGGCCATAGAAGCAAGCTCATCTTCTTTCAAATTTCTAAGTCTCTCAAGCATCATATCCACAAGTTTGGATACGTTAAGCTTCTCCAAAGACTGCCTCTTCTTGGATTTCCTCTTTCTTTTATCTAGACTTATCAGCTTGCAATCCGTATCTTGAGAGCTGAAGTCCTGACTTTGAGAAGTTTGAAAGTCTGACCCATATTCTGACTCGAGCTCCAAGGAAATCTCTGGTGATTCTTTATTTGCCTCATCTGGATTCTGACTGATTTTTCGAAGCAGTTCTTTAAATTCGTCTTTGTTAAATGAATCACAATTTGGTAGCTTAATAAATGCTGATTTAACTGCTGAAGCTACTTGTTTATCCACATCAAATGCAGTTTCGAAAGATGCTGTGACAGTATGAGTAGTTGATTTGCCTCCGTTATCAGTAGATGTTTTAATTTGACAATGCTTCCGAGAACTATTTGATATGTCATACATGATCACTCCCAGAGCTGAAGCTGCTTCAAAAGCCTCTGTTGCAACTTTTTCTGCTTTTAAGAGTCTAGCTTCCGCATCTCTACATTGGATCCTGCGTACACAAAATACAAAATAATGCAAAAGAAAGGGAAGACCAGACACTAACATCCTCTACTCAGTGCAAAGTTTACCCGGCTGCTTGAAGTATCCGACACCAGGATGCTTCCACCAATGCAGCTTTCCGAGCCTCCATTGCCCAGTTTGCAGCCTCTCTTGCAGCCATTTTTTCTCTTAATACTCTTGAATAATGTGGATTTGTATCGTCAAGTGTCTCATCTAGAGTTAAATTCATGCCATCTGCTTCCTGAAACAAGAGTATTACTTTTAGAGTACTAATAACGTGGAAACCAATTTTTTCTGTAGATACAAGAGAAAATTGTCCGATATCTAACCTGCAGCATTTTGATTTTCCTATTTAGATATGAGTCCACCTTTTTTCTCGGGAACCAGTTGAGTGGAGAACTCTTGCGATGAGATGGCTTCTTAATTTGAGATGTAAATCGGTTTAGAATATTCAACGGTGACTGGCCAGTCCCTTTGGGTGATTTATTCTGCAACATTCAAGCATGGCCAGTGTGAAAATCCAAAAGTTAAAGCTCGAAGCACCAGAATCAATTTTTACTACTATGAGGCCGAAGAAAAGGTGAGGGTTCAGAACATTTCATCCTAAAAGTAACCATAGAAACAGCATGCATAACCAAGACGTGTATCAAAATCACAACATCGTCCAGCCATCTCCAAAAGCTACCTGCATACTTAAACAGATAACAATTACAGTGAACAGTTTCCCGCAAATTGTAGATGTAACTTCCCATGGAACTTTATTCATGATACAAATCCTCCTGAAACCAAATTAATCTCCGGGACCTTTATTTTGATGTAAAATCCCAATTAGTTTTCATCCAAGCAATTAACAGGGTTTTGAACAAGTCCCGCATTACAGAACAAGAAAGTTAGAATATTATCAATAATGAACAAATCAATATCAAGAAAAATGAAATGATCCCGCAAACCATGAACTCAAAGATAAACTATAAACAAGAACCCATTTCTTGCAACATCAAATCGGAAGCAACAAAAAAGGAAGAAGTAGAAAAGGGGGAATCAAAATCGGACCTTTCGAGTCGTAGAAGCCGAAGAAACCTTGTCTGATGCGCTGTTATGAGAGTCAGGAGTGGTGGTCTCAGTGGGTCGCTCGATGCAACCCAAATCCAAACACCCAATATCCATTCCCAAATTAGTCACCAACCCCATCAGATCATTCACTTAATTCAACTATCAACAAGTTTGTGATTTTTCGTCTTGCGGTGTTTGATGGAAAACTATTAATATTGATAATAATAAGGGAGAGTGGGGAGTTTACGAATTATTTGAGTGGGGAAGTAGCCGTTAAAGGGGTAGGGGTTTGAGTTTGGTTGCAACGGTCTGCTCCTACTCGAATTAGAAGAGCTGCATCCAGGGTGTATGCGCTGCCTGTAGTGGATCGGCACACGTGGACCACAAACTGAGAAAAGAAATCACTTGATTATAACTTTTGTTTGGCGGAACAACTGCTCTGTTACCTATTCTAAAGCAATCCTATCCATCTAAGTCCTACTTATGAATATATGGATTTTCGAATATGTATTTTGGCAAGTGTTATCACTGAAACCTTTACTATTTATTTTTATGTTTAAAAGGTGAGGGTTTATATGTAGTAGTTGTTTTTCATATTGATAATTTTGATGTCTCTAATACTAATTAACTATAAATAAGAGAAGGAGATAGATGAGAAATTGTAAAAGAGTAGTAATGATAATAATTATGTCAAGTAAATATATTAAAATTAGTAAGATAATAGTTGACATCTAAGAAATTCTTTGATTCCACTTCTTTTTTTTGTATTTTGTATTTTGTATTTTTGAATTTGGTTTATTTTTTTCTTATTATTAAAAATAAAGACATACTTTCTAATATCAATGTAACTATATTATTATTATTACTAATAATAATAACTAAATATTAACTAAAACTTAGAGATGACTTAATTTTATATATTAATTAAGTAAAAGTTTTGTTTTAATCTCTTATAAAATATTTATTAATAAATATTAATAAAGTTTATTATTTTATATAAAATCAATAATTTATAGACTGATATTTATTTTAAATATATGAATTTAATTATTAAAACCAACGTTATTATTGAGAATTAGTTGTTTGATATTTAAATTTTGTTTCTTAAATAACTATTTAAAAATTTTGAAATTTATGTATTTTAAAATTATTTTATATTTATTAAATGATTATCAAATTCAATTATTTTTTATTTTTCAAAATACATTATAAGAAAAGTTAAAATAAATTAAATAATTAAAGTTGCATTAGTCATAATTCTTATTAGAATATATGCGATAAATGGTAAATCACATTATGAACAAAAATAAAAAAATAAAATACACTTTATGTAGATTTCATAAATTATGAAAACTGAAAAAAAGAACATAAATTAGAAACTCAACCTAAAATATCTTTTTTACTAAAATAAAATCGACAATAAAAATCAAAATCACATTAGAACCAAACATGCCTTAAACAAAACAAGATATATTTTTATAAGTTACATAAATTATGGAAGAAATTTTATTTTTAATATTTTTTATCAATCTTGTTTATTATTGTTAAATTGTTATATTTAATATTTAAGTCATATTTAATATTAAAATTGTTATATTAATATGACTTGTTGAAACAATTGAACCTTTGAAGTAGTACGGTAATAAATCATTTGATTTTTTAATTTTTAATTTTAAAAAATCTTTTCATTTTTGATTTTTATATGAACATTTTTGTTATCTTGATATCTGATACATCAAATTATGTAGAAGTATTTGGTTTAGGCATATGTTGGGTAATTATGTACAAAGTATAATGAGATTTGGTTCGTGGGTTTCCAAATGATGGAAACAGATCTTATGTTGTCGAAAGATCTGTTCTCCTATTTCAAAATTTATCTCATTCATCCAATGCATTAAGTAAATTAAAAGTGGATGGATGAGACTTCACAGGAACAGACAAAACAAGGTATTTGGGAACAGAAGATTTTGTTCCCAAATGATAGTCTATCTTTAGGCCTAAAAGAACTAATTGTCAAAATGAGTCTAGTTTTTGGTCGCTAATAGTAAACTTAACAAGTGATAAAAGAAAGTGATATCTTATATAAGAGAGAGAAAGTATGGTATCTTCTTTACGATTTTGCATAAAGTGATATCTTACATAAGAGAGAGAAAGTGTTAGAAAAAATGGGTTTAAGTTGAATTGCTTGAGACGTGAAGAATCACTATCTTTAAGGAAATATTTGCCCCCACTAGTTGCTGCAAGGTTTTGACAAATTTTCTTCTAGGATACAACAAGCCTAATGTTCTCTAAGACAGCAAAATCAATAGAGAACTAAAGATGAACTTCAATTAAGA
>JANVCQ010000232.1:40043891-40083325 GCA_025531925.1 Erythroxylum plowmanianum
TTGTTCAAGCTTGCCATAACTAAATGTAATAACATATAAGCGACATCAATCACAATAATATTTATAAAGTATTAAATGCTAAATGTATATTAAAATAAACATGTGATAATATATTGTATTCTACATTTAAAAATAATCTCGGTGCTCTACATTAACAAGATATCATATCAAGATAATAAAGTCATATGAGTTGTAAAAATAAGAATAAATGTGAAGACTTGCATGAATATTTCTAACAGTTGCATTTAAAACATGAATACACGTGTGAAGACAATGAATGTGTCAACAGTTGCATTTAATGCATGACATTTTTTATTTTAAAGAATCCAATGCTTTTCATTTAATAACAAACACCATCCACGTGAAGACTTGCTTGAAAGGAATGCATTTAATGCTCCAACAGTTACATTTAATGCAATACCATTTGTTTATTTTAAAGATGAATCTAGATAACAAATCCATTGCTTTTCATTCAATAAAAAACGCCATACACACTTGCACAAAAGGTAAATGCATTTAATGCTTCAACAATTACATTTAATGCATTACTATTTGTTTATTTTAAAGATGAATGTAGACAAACAAATTCAGTACTTTTCATTCAATAAAAAACGCCATACATCTGAAGATTTGCATGCAAGGCATGTAAATGCACTTAAGCATTTAATGCATGAATTTTTTTTCTCTTGTAACAATTGGTATAAGATCGACAACAACAATGTTTCCAAAACCAGTGTCGACATTCAACTGCTCCTCTTGATAAACATCTTCATCGTCACTAATAATATCGAAATCTTCACTAGGAGGGAGTTGAATAGAATCAAGATCGAGATTAGAGAGACCGACTCCAGCTACAACTACCCTGGCCTCAATATCTCTCATAGTCATAATGTCTCCCATAAGCAAAAGTTGGCTTCTAAATCTAGAGAAAAACGCAGTTACTGACGAGAAGGAGCTTCAAGAAGCTCTGGAAGGGGAGGAAAGTGCGAGAGTTTTAATGCAGTGTCAAGGAGGGAATTTCCGAAAGGTTTTAGGTCGGAGAGAGAGAGGTGTAAAAGGAGATTTGGTAGTGACAGTAGCAGAGCATCACTAGTCCAGATAACCACATACGAAAACAACACAAATAATAATCGACCAATGGTTTAGAAAATACAAATAACCACATAAGAAAACAAACTTGAAAATTGTGTGATGTGATGAGCTGCAAAAGATAGCAGAAGACGCAGAAGACGATGAAGTTGATTTCTATATGCAAGACTTTTTAACAGAGGAAGAAGCTGAAGATGCAGAGTCGGCGGCGCAGGAAACATGAACTATGAAAACCTGTTTTAAAAATATACGAAAACAAAAAACTTGTTTTAAAAACATACGAAAACCTTATTTTCTCGTTTTTGCAAAGTCATTGCGGTTTTCTTATTTTTGAAAACGAAAAATCGCAATATCCTCGACCAAACAAGTTTTAACCGGTTGTTTCTTCCTTTTTTTAAAACGACAACGAAAAATAAAAAAAAGAAACCAAACAACCCCTTAATTATTATTCATTAAATATTTTCTTTTTTATTAGTTGAATTTGATTTTTTAGTATTAGTTTTTAACTGTTACATTGCAATTGTTTTCATTAAATTCAAAAATCGTCTTCACCAAAGAGTATCATTTGTGAAAACTTTAGTGAGGTAACTCTTATATATATATAAATAAATAGATTATTATGCATAGGAAATAATTAGTTAGAGGATTTTATGAGAAAAATTATTAGTTAGTTGTATATTTATGTATATCCTATAAGTAATTATATGATTGTGTATATCCCTAATTTCTAGGATATATTTTAGTGATATCTCCTGTATATATTCTTGTAAGCTTTTTAAGCAAATACAAAATAGAATTATTATGCATTTCATGATATTAGAGCCATTGACTCTTTTTGAGAAACTTTTGCCTAATATTTCATTCTTCTGTAAGGAAAGGTAACTGTTGAAATTTAGCCTAGGAGCTATGTTAGAAGTCATAGCTATCAGTGGGATCTCTCTATTAGATAGCACTATTGTAACCCACATAGGGAACAAACATTCAAGCAGCCTACCATTTGAATGGGAAGAATTATCTAGAGTGGTCTCAATTTGTTCGAACATTCTTAAAGGGAAAAGACAAGTTGATCCAATTGTTGGGGATTGGATCAACCAAAAATAATTCTAGATTTTATGCCTGGGATGAGCAAGATTCCAGGGATGTGGAACTCAATGAATCCTTAGATAAGTGACACACGTATGTTTCTTAGCATAACTAAGGAGATTTAGGAGGCAATTCAACAAACTTTCTCTAAGATTAATGATGCTATTTGTATGAGATCAAAACTCAAATTTTAGCAATTAAATAAGGGACGTGCTCAATAACTAAGTATACAAATCTCTTGTAAAGTCTATAGCAGGAATTAGATCATTATCAATGCATCGAAACTCACTATGCGGAAGATGCGTGCGTTTCGATGCTAGATGTTGAATGATTTATAAAAAAAGATTGAATCTGTGAGTTCCTTGCTGGTCTTAATATAGAATTCGATATTGTGAGAGTCCAAACTTTAGGAAAATATGATCTTACATCCTTGAATGATGTCATTGTTATGATTAGAACTAAGGAAAGGAGAAGTGTGATGATGGAAATACATCAAGTAGCAACTGAAGGATTTAACCTAGTAACTAAATCCACATATTTGAAGAAGGTAAATGTTGCATAAATTGCAAAAGACAATAGGTAGTCTTCTCTAACCAAGTCATTCAATAAAGACACCTTCTATTGCACATATTATAAAAAAACACCACCGTACAAAGGAGCAATGCTAGAAACTAAATGGAAAAACCAATACTCAGAGAAAAGGTGGAGGGAAAGAAGCACATATGGTGAGTTCACATATGAATAATAGAAAAATAACTCAAAATGAAGCCCAAGAGTTTAACAAAGTAGATATTGAAAAATTAAGATTCCTCTTGAATAAACTTAAGAAACCATCAGCTATAGGTACAATTTTATGTTCATTGACCTTTTCAAGTATTTCCTCTATCTCTTGTATTTCTAATGCCATAGAAAATCAATCTTCAACTATGTGGATAATTGACTCAAGAGCCATTGATCATATGACACATTGTTCTAAACTTTTTTATCTCCTATACACCTTCCTCTAGCCATAAAAACATAACTATAGCAGATGGATCAGTTGTCACTGCTGCTGGATAAGTAGATGTTTAATTTAATAACCCTCTTATCTTAAAAGATGTCCTTTATGTTCTTAAATCATTCTTAAAAGATGTCCTTTATCTTCGTAAATCATTTGCCAACCTGATTTCATTGCATAAACTCACCAAAACTCTAAATGTCAATCTGTTTTTTCTCCTTCCTCTTACGTGTTTTAGGAACAAGGCATAAAAGAGACAATTAGACATGCTAGTGAGAGAAATGACCTTTAATACCTAAAGAATAAATAATGACATAGCAAATCTAGGGTTTTTCTTCTCACATCCTTCTTTTCAGAGTCATTCATATCTAGTAAAGAAAAAGTATGGTTTTATAATCGTTATTTAGAACATCCTTCTTTTCATGTAATCAAGTCTATGTTTCTATCATTCTTTGATAAAATAGATGTCGAGTCTTTCCATTGTGATAAATGTGAATTTGCAAAGCACAAATGTGCATCTGTTCCAATAAGTAATAAAAGAAGTCATACCCCCTTTTCTCATATTCATGGTGAAATTTGGGGTTGCTCATCAACTCCTAATGTTTCTGGGGAAAAATGGCTCATATCATTCATTGATGATTGGATAAGAGTTGCTTGGATCTATTTGTTAAAACATAAGTCAGATATTAGTTCTCTTTTCCCAAATGCTTATAACATGATCATAACTCAATTGGAAGCACAAAACAAAATATTTCATTTTGACAATGCCAAAGATTATTTCAATCAAACTCTATCAAATTTCTTTCATAAAAAAGGGATCATTCATGAATCCTCATGTGTTAATACTTCTCAACAAAATGAAGTTGCAAAATGGAAAAAATGGTAATTTGTTGAACATCACAAGGGCATTACTGTTTTATAAAATGTTCCCAAAAAGTTTTTGGGGGAAGCTATCCTAACTTTTGTCTACTTACATAATAGATTGCTAACTAAAGTTCTTAATTTTCAATCACCAGTAAATGTTCTCACACAATTATATCCAAATCTAAGCCTCTCTAGTACTCTTGTTCCTAGAATTTTTGGAAGTATAGCCTATGTTCATATTCAATCTTAAAATAGAGGAAAACTTAATCCTTAGGCTCTTAAATTTGTTTTTGTTGGTTACTCTTCCACGCAAAAGGGATAGACAAGTGTTTCCATCCCAAAACTCACAAATTTGTTTTGTCCATTGATGTTACATTTGATGAAACCAAACCTTTCTATACTCAAACCTATCTTTAGGGGGAGAATTTGAATGAAAATAGGATGACAAAGGACTTACTTTTCTTTATTTTTCACTCAAATAGAGTCTGAACCACATTTTGTAGACAAGTCTATTGAACTTAAAGAAGCTTTAAGGGAAGAAAATGAAGGAAAAACCACTTAAACCAAGAAGAGACCTACCTCTCACCTACATCATTTCCAGGCCCCTGTATAAGCTATTGTTATAGTATTCTAAACAAACTTGGAACTAACTGAACCAACCACAAGCTTATTTGATCCTAATCTATAGACTGATGACAAGCTTAACTTCAACCCATAAATTGAACCTAGTGATTTAGACATACCATTGCCATAAAAAAAGTTGCAAGAACCTGCACACAACATCCACTATATTTGCTCATGACATATCAAAACCTATCTAGAAAACACTAAACCATTCTAAAAAATCTCCATAACATTCTCATTCAAAAAAATTTGACCAAGGCGCTAGGAGATGAGGAGTGAAGAAGTGCTATGAAAAGTGAGATGGATGCACTCGAAAAAAGTAGAAATTGAGGGTTGGTGGAATTTCCTAAAGATAAAAAATTGATTGGATTCAAGTAGGTGTTTACAATAAAATATAGATATGATGGGACTATTGAAAGATATAAGGCTAGGTTCGTTGCCAAAGGTTACAACCAAACCTATAGCATATATTACCTAGACATATTTGCACCAGTAGCAAAGATGAATATTGTTAAGATTTTATTATCACTAGCTGCCAACTATGGCTGGAACTTATAACCATATGATGTTAAAAATGCCTTCCTCTATCGAGAACTAGAAGAAGAAATATATATAGAAGTTATACCTAGATTTGAATCACAAAAGGGATTGGTGTGCAAATTAAAAAAAAAGACTCTTTATGGGCTAAAACAATCACTAAGAGCACGATTTAGGAGATTCATGAAGGCTATGTCAAGATTCGAGGATAAGCAAAGTCATGGAGACCATACCCTGGTTTTCAAACTTTCAAAAACTAGGGAAGTAACATTATTATTTGTATATGTGGATGACACCATAGTCATTGAAAATGATAAAGAAGAAATGCTGGTATTAAAGGAAAAGTTATTAGAAGATTTTGATATCAAGGAGCTGCCAAAGTTGAATTGTTTTCTAAGAAATGAGGTTGCATATTCAAGGAAAGGTAAATTCATCTCATAACAAAAATATGTGTTGGATTTGTTGAAAGAAACATGAAGATTAGGGTGCAAACCAGCAGCTACTCCAATTGAGTTCAATCATGGATTAAGTGTTACTCCATATGATCAAGCAGTATATAAAGGAGCTTATCAAAGGTTAGGTAGAGAATTAATATATTTAACACATATAGGACCAAACATTGTCTTTGCAATAAGTGTAATAAGCCAATTTATTCATAACCCTAAGGAAGTACACTCCAAAACTGTACACATAATTCTACAATATCTAAAAAGTAGTCCAGGAAGAGCAATTTTATTTCAAAGATGATAAAAGATTACACTAGAAGCTTACAAAGATGCAGACTATGAAAGTTCTCTAATAGATAGAGATCAACCTCAGGTTGTTGCATTTTTACGGGAGGACATTTGGTTTTATGGAAGAGCAAAAAACATGTTATGGAAAGATCAGGTGCAGAATTAGAATTCAGATCCACAGCTTTAGGGATCTGTGAGTTGCTTTGGTTGAAAATAGTTTCTTGATGACTTAAAAATTAAATGGGAAGTTCCAATAAAATTATACTATGATAATAAGTCTACAATCAACATCGCACACAATCCAATTCAGCATGATAGAAATAAACATGTGGAAGTTGACAAATATTTTATAAAAGAGAAATTAGACAATGGCATAACGTGCGTACCCTTCATCTTATCAAAGAAACAAATAGCTGATATTTTGACAAAAGGATTGTCTTTGAAGACTTTATTAGCAAGTTGGGAATGAAAGTCTCATTAACTAACTTGGGAAATGTCCATATTATGCATAGAAAATAATTAGTTAGAGGATTTTACAGGATAAGATTATTAATTAGCTATATATACATATATATAGATATTAGTTATATGATTGTGTATATCCATAATTTCTAAGATATATTTTAAGGATGTCTCCTGTATATACCCTTGTAAACTATTCAAGTAAATAAAGAATAAAATTATTCTGCTTTTCAATTACCTCATTTCATCTCCAAATAAATGAATTTTGGACTCCTAAAATTAATTTATAAATTAAGTATACCCGCAATAAAGTCAGCTCCTTAAGCATTGTGTATATTTTAAATTCAATTGACCAGCACTAGAACAAAGATTACAATGAATGTTTCTAACAAGCAAATCAAATCGAACAAGTTACCCTTATAATAATTAGTAGTCCTACGGTAACATGGACAAGGGGAGAGGAAAGAGCGCTCTTCTGAAACACGACAGACACATGAAGGCGGTGGCAAAAGCTTTCTCCTGAAATTTAGTTTGTAACATGTCCTTAACTCGACATTTACACATTCTCGAAGGTTTTGTTGTGCAGCCAGCCATCTATAAAGTGAATCATAAATTTCAAGCAGACTTGAGAGTAGATGACGCATAACTGGCTGTCCACTGCAGATAAAACCATTATATCATTCATTTTGCATTTGATCTCTAATCCATTTGGTTGCAACCCATTTCTCCCCTTTGACAACAGGACAGCTTCCATGAAGTGATGTCTGCAGAAATAATAGTCTTTTTAAGATCAGAATTACAAGGAAGTGAGAATAGAATTTCTGCACTCTGCATGATTTTTTGTTGGAAATGACTAGAAATCACATGAACGAGTGTCACTTCTATGTTATAACATGCATTTTGTTCTTGGCCGTACCTGAACAGTTACTTTCTAAATTTGGGTTTCACTTAGATTCACATCAATAAAATAAGGACAAAGTTTTAAGCCAATAGTAGAACACAGAATCTTCTGAAACATTCTAAATTCAAAGGACACAGGATTTGAATTTTTTTACAAGTAGAATGCTAATACTAGAACATGACTTGTTCTGTTTGAAGCTTTAGAATCGCTACAGGCAGTTTATCCAGAAATTCTCCTACAATTTTCTCAAGTCACTTGAAAAATAGTCAAAACAAAAAATAAAGATAGATAAATCAAGAAATTAGTTAAAATTACCCGATCAATTGTACCATTCGGAAGCAGAGAGTAAAATAATAATCCATCGCCTTGCCTGGGCTTCACTTTTAGACCAATACACCTTTTATAATCATACTTGGAAGTAATTTTTGCACCATTCTACAGCAAAATAGCATTTTAAACATCAGTCACTAAAAGCATTAGTCTGCTATAGCAATGAGAGTAAGAAGTGTTGTCATGTACCTCAAAAGGAAACATGGTTTCTCCGCCCTCTTCTACATCAGATAAATACAACAAAAAAGAAGCAATCTGCACGATTGTTAGTGCACAAAAGCATCATCAGTTTCAAGAGTATCGCAAGAATAACAAAATTTCCTCAGATCTGGGAGAATTCAAAAAGAAGAAAATGGATAAATGAAAACTGTTTAGTATTAACAGTTCTATGTACCATGTTGCTGCTATAAGAAAAGATCATGTCAATTAGAGGACCAACAGTATAGTGCCAAAAATAATCTCACAGATAGTCCACAACAATATAAATAACTCTAGAAAAGATTTTCTGCATCATACATGGATGATAAGAAAGGACCGCACAAGATAGAAGAGAACAATATGTTTAATTTGGAGAAAAAATAAAATTCCATATTATTATTCCTGCTAGATGCCGACGGCAATGTCACAAAAGTTGCTGCTACAATATTTTTTCCTAACATCATAGGAAATATAATTCCACAATACCAATATTCTCAGCCTCATAACAATTATGTGAAGTTTATTTTTGTTTTTTAAACATTGGCTTGAATCATCAACATGGAAACTAAGGTAACCAAATAATAACTTTTTTATGTGAAAGAAATGGAAAAGAGCTCCATCGTTGGTCCTTTATTTCATAAAATTATAAGGAAGATACAAGCAGTATTATATTATAGATTCGCATCTAAATCCAGAATACTGATGTGCAGTAAAGCTGAAATCTAGATATTTATCTGAATGAAGAAAACAAGTTATAAGCCAAAGGACAAAAGAGGGGGAACGAAAGCCTTGCATTAAAATGCATATGGTTCCATGTAAGTATTACTTAAGGCACCAAATTTCCTCCGTGTTGAAATTCACCATTCCCACAGAGAAGTATATACACCAAACATGGATTAAAAACAAACTAAATATTCAGGAAAAGACAAAGATGCTTGTTGCTCACCCTTTGACTCGTTTGTGGACCATATTCAGATGGGTTAAATGAATCGTAATGTGAATCATACTTCTGTCCAATTTCGTAGCGCAAAATATTGAATGACTGCAAAATGTGATATCAATCACAAAATGGATAATAATACTGGGGATTGCAACAGAAAAAGCTCTAAACTACGCATTAACTAGTCAAGTAATGAAGTCAAATCATACTGTTAAAAAAAAAAATTTTTCTGGAAGCCAACCACTCCAAAACAATACAGAGAACAAACATGGCTCAACGAGCTTAGACAGTGAGCCTAAAAAAGAAAAGAGATTAAAACCCACAAGCAGATGATATGAAAAGCATCAAAATTTTTATTTAAGTTACTGTAAGCAAATAGGCATGGAAGACCAAATGATGCTATGCTGATAAATTCCTGGAAATGTTAAGGGCAGAATCTGAAGCCAGTCTCTAATCTTGTGCAAAGTGTTATATAATTTGATTTCATATACTATTTTCGAGAAACAAATACAAGCAAGGGTACAGGAGAAATGGATGCTGTAATACAAATATAGGTTGCAAATTGGTGATGGATGACATTGTGATAGCAAAGTCAACAAACATATCTGTTCAAACTCCCTTCTATCAATTTACACAATTAACTCTTGATACAAATACAAACTGCATAAAGCAACCGAATGTATCAGAAGATAATTACCTCTCCATGGGACCTTGGGATCATCGTGGCCTTTGAAATTTTGTGCTCGATCAACTCCAGAACTCCACTTTTATCTTCTGAAGCACTAAGAAATGTACCAGAACTGTTGGAAAGAGTGTTAGCATCATGGAAACAAGATATCCATTTAGAAATATGAGATTAAATGCATTCTGAACAAATGATGACTGGAACTGAAAGGAGATACCTTGTTCTTGTCCCCTTAGTGCTCTCAACAGTCTCTCCCTTCCGCAAAGCTAGAGCAGAGGGTCTTAGCCGCAACTTTGCCATATCAATTATAGCTTCGCATTGATCTGGAGTCGCAAATCCTGGAAAAAAAAGAGCTCTTGGTTTCCAACTCAAAACCTACAAACAATAAAAGAGAAACAGTAATCAGCAGTGACGTTTGAATTTTATCAGAATTGCAATCCAATCATTCTTTCAGCAGCAAAAGACTGATTTTTTACTTAGATGACACTTTCCATCTTTCTATGGATCAAATCTATTTCCGATGGTCAATCACTGATACGCCACCAATGCGCCTTTTACACTGAACTTAGTCATCTCACTTTCCACGAATACCCTTTAATCAGTGCACTTTCTATTTATCTTTCAATCCTAGCATAGCGCACAATCCAATCCACAACGTTCATTCTTATATTCAACCAATCGATCCAAAGTCTAAATAAAAATTCTATATAACTATTTATGACTCTGCTTGCAAAAAGAAGAAAAAAAGACCTGGAATGGAATTGATTCAACAGAAGCTTCTCCGGTAACGCCATGCGGCATCGGACGGTGCTCGTTCGCCGACACGGACTCGCTCTTCAACATTTCAAGCCTCCTCAGCCTTGGTCTTATAACGGGCGCATCCTACAATGCACACGATCAATCAAACAGCAAACCACCTCAAATCGCACACATAAGCATATGATTGAAAATACCTGAGACAAGAGAGTCGAGGCGTAGAAGCCAGCGAGGAAGAAAAGAGAACACAAGGCCAAAACCACCGGTAACCCAAGTTTTGACCTGGAGCGCTTCGTTTTGGTTTTCATTTACTGGGTTTCGTTTGTTTGCTTCCTTATTGCCTTATGGCGGATCCTGGTTCTAATTTGGGATATGATAATTGAGGTTGATGGTTGACAAGTAAGGGAATGGTATTGGGTATTGGTTTCTGAAGTGGGGTTTTTTTTAACCTAATTTGTGGTTTCTTGATTGTCTCCTTTTGGGGTTGCTCCGACGAAGAGGCGGTGGCCGAGACGCCCTGATGGTGGTCTGATGGTTTAAATTTCCTTTGCTTTGATTACGTCTAATATTTCGTAGGTAGTTTTGGTGTTAGGAGTTCGCGTGTTTCTGTCCGGACTAGGAATCCATTGAACCTGAAGGCGCCAGCTATGTGTATGACATTTGACTTCCTACAAGCCATTTATAACTGAAGCATGTTTTAATTTTACGCGTCAATTTTTCATTTCAATTTTCAAATCAAATCAAAAACTCCACTTTATCTTTAAAAAGGATCGAAAACCCGAAATGAATTCACAGGTTGGAGTTGATCCGAAGCTTGAAGATAGCTAGCTCGAGCGCAAGCCCAATCCAAGTATAAATATTTTCTCACTCTCTTTCTTTATTCTCCATCAGTGACTCTTCGCTTATCACTTTCTTTTTTTACTAAACTCTCCATATTAGTCCCAAAATCCTCTCTTTAACTGCTCCCTTCTCTTCTCTCTGCCGTCTATGGTCTTCCCTCCCTCTCTCTCATATCAATGCACTCTCTACTCTTTTCTCCCGGCAAGCTCATGTTCCAAAGCGACCTCGATATAGCCCGGTCTTTATTTCGAAGCACCTCCACCATCTCGACTTACTATTCAAATCTGGAGCGCTTCACCAATTCCATGCCATTGTTCCTTCGGAACCACGCCTAGGTTCTAAGGAGGAGGAACTGATCTTTTTTGTTCGGTACCTTCTCACTAGGCTATAATCTCGAAAGGAAACCTTTGTAACTATTCTTCTTTAGATTCTCAACGATGATGAGAAATCTACCAGATTGTGTGGCTGAGGGAAAATTACGTTTTTGATCGGTTTGCTTGATTATAACAGCAACCAACTTTTGATTAGTTGTTAATGGTATAAGGGAGTTAGTTGTTTTCAGTCTTTTTTTTAGTTTTTAATTAAAATTAAAATAAAATATGTTTAATTTCATTATCTTTTTTATTTTTCGTTATAATATTAAATTTTAATTTAATTATTTTTATTATGATTAGAAATAAATGTATAAATATTTATATAATTAAAGAAATTTACACATCAATTTTATATAATAAAATTTTTGTATTTAAATTATTCTAATTAATAAAAGATGTTCATTACATTATAATATTACAAAATATAATAATAATATCACTTAAAAAAGAATCATAAATCAATTGGAACTAATATAATTGCTTTAGGTTTGTTTAATAATTTCATTCTGTTTTTAATACATACTTTAAATTGTGTTGAGGTAATATTATATTTTACTTGAGAATTTATATCTCTATTTATACTCTCCTAATTTGTTCCTCCTTTTAACATATCTGTCAAATAATTCATCCCATTTTTAATGCATTCTAATATAATTATGTATAATAAAATATAAAAATGGTATTTTTTTTGTTTCTTTATACCATAACCCGACATATTCGAAAATATATAGAATGTTATTTTTAAAATGTCAAAATATCTTTCAATAATGGTTTTTAGTAAAAAATGCTTGTAGTTAAACAATTATTTTGAACCTTGAGGTCTTCATTTTTTTTTTTTAATCTCGCAAATAATATCTCTTATCTTAATATAGTAAAAGAATTTCAGGCATAATAGTGTAGCTTAAATCAACCTAATAGAATTCGCCTAACATATATTGAACATAATATTAAAAAACTATTAAAAATTAATCATAATTATGATATTTATTTTAAATAATGCAATACTATGTGGAGATACAGGAAATTAATTCATTGAATTTATTATTATTTTTAAAAGAATTAAAAAGTCATTTGCAATATTTTCCCATCCAACTATTATAGATGTGGGACACATGTCAAATGAGTCACAATGTATAACATTTTAGGCTAGATCAGTTCTTTTACCTCTATATAATATTTGTTCATTGATTGGTACATATGCTCATCAATAAGTGTATCATTTATTGTTCTTATACAATCCTAAAAAATAAAATTAAACTATTAAAATATTAACCATAAGGACATAATGAAAATAGTAATTAAGTATATGAATATATTTAAAAATATAGAAAGAAATTTGAATTATGTTGCATCTCAATAGGTGTATTGATAAAGAATGGTAGAGTAACAATTCTTTTTGTAAGACGATTAACTACATATATGACTTTGTAACATTACTTCGAAATTTTCCAAGTCAAATGTTAAAAGCACTCTAAATTGACTTTAGTTATCTCACTATACAATATAGTCATCAAGAAAATTATTACTTATTCCTCCACAGTTAGATGAATTATTGGCATTTAAGTCTCGTAAACTCTTTAACTCATCATATAAGCTCAAGAAGATTGTCTTGCTCATTCTTAAAGTCTCATAAGTCATTATAGGATTCCTATTCAAAAGTTCCAATACTAAATCATAACTAGAAGTTCTGCATGATTACTTATGTAAATGAAAATATTTGTTCTCTTTCCTAGTTAGAGAAATAATTATCTTAATGAGTTGATCATCATAATTTGATTCAACATCTGATAAGGAAGACATGTATCTACAATACCAACAATAAATAATTAGTAAAATATTTAAATATAAATACTAAAATGACTATAAAACACGATGACTATTAAACATAAATTTAAGAAGTTTATATCAAACATTCAGTGAAAAAGTTCATATAAAATATTCATATAAAACATATGTTTAAATTGTTCAAACCATGGAATAGTTTTTAATATAAAGGTGTCTAATCCAATAAGACTTTAATATGTAATAACATTAAAGTATAACTAAAGAGACATAATCCAACTTCCTTGCATCTATCATTGACATAAAGTAAAGCAACATGTTATTTCACTGCTTTTCCATATTGTACACTCTTAACAACTCAGTTCATCTTAGGAATTCAAACATTTCATCAATATATTAATGTCTTGATTAACTGATGAAACTCCAAATCCAATTTTTAAAATGGATGATGTTGTGACCAATTCTTTTCTCAAGTAAATCATTCTTTATTTTCGATTATTCACCGATTATAATAAAACCTCTATTAAAATGTTAAGTATGTATCTTCTTTGCCTTATTCTTCTTAGGAAATTTCGTTTTCTTATAAAGAGAACTTGCAACTTGATCTTTTTTCATTATATGATCAATCTTTATCAACATCAATTTTACGTTCCTATTCTGTACTATTTAATGGTGATTTAGTTAATAGATGTGCATGCAAACCAATTTATATTTTTTTTCTTGAATCTATGATCCATTTTATGAACCTACAATGATGAAAATGAAATATAAGAAACAAAAACTATATAATATGTTATATTAATAAATGAAGACATATTTTATCTTAAATAGATTTTTCTAATATTCATTTGTAAAATTAACTTCACAAGTGAAAGAGTTGTAACAAATCTCTATTTCTTCAAGTAAGTTCATCAAAAATTTTAATCTAGTCTTTAATGCATTATACTTATTCTTCAACTGAACATCAATATACTCTTTATTGAATTTTGTTTGAAGAATTGACCTTATATTCTTTCAATCATATTTAGAAAAGGTAGTCGTTGTTTGATTTCCCTTCTTTAACCATTAATGATAATAAATACATCTTTATATCATCATTCTATACTCTAATATTTTCATTCATTTCCACACAATCATTGGGATCGTCCATATTGCTTAAATCTTTCATCACTATAAGTAATTACATATGAGTGACAACAGAAATATATTAGACATAACTTTTAAGAATGCTAAAAAATATTCACTAAAACTATGAAAAAATATATTAGACATAACATTCAAGTATGTTAAAAGAATATGACATACAAACAATGTGACAATTTCAATGTAATAACTTGATAATGCATAAAGTATTTGGAGAAGTTAACCTCTTATAAACTCATGTTAATAAGTAAAAAAAATGTGTAGACTAGTATCCAATCAAGTATTGCAATATGCTAATTCATTAGAATATCTCATTTAAAAGGAAGTTTGAATCACTATGGGTAGTGGAGCATAGCAAATTTGTATCTTTTGATTCTAAGGGAAGTTAATTTCCATTTAGAAGGAGAGAACGAGTAGAATAGTATATAACACAAAGTTGATTGTTCACTATGTTTTTAAATTAACTAAAGGATAATATGATAATTTACTAAAAATCAATAACAAGAAATTTACTACACATGAATATTTTGAGTCAAAGCCCTATAAGAAGAAAAAGTGGCCAACCAAAGAGTATCATTTCCTAAATGCATACTCAATCAACTGGAACTATTTAAATAGGCCCTAGTATTCAATACACGTTCAATTACCAAAGGCTTTCTATTTTTATCTCAATAATTAAGTCATTTTTCAACTTTAAATATCAAGTACCATTTTCCTACTTTAATAGCCTACAAGTCAACCTTTCATGTAGTCATCCCTATACGATATACTCTCTTAAACAATATACTAGAGCTCATTGAAGATAAAACCCAAGTATTGCATTTCCTTAATCTATTTGCAGACATGTCAATAACAAGCTTCAAAAATAAAATAAGTCCACAAAATATGTTCATTATTTGAAAGGATGTTCATAACACAAAGTTCCAATGCAGGACAGAAGAAAGAATATGTTTAACACCTTGAGATCTTATTAATCACACTGAAACAATAAGATTTATAACATTTTTATGTAAATCATAAAACTTCTATTTATCTTAACTATCATAACTTCTCAATATTTTTATTTTAAATCTCCTACCTTCTATCTTTATCTATATGTATATCTATACAATCATGTATATACATATTTTGTTATTTTCTTTATCTATCGATTAAAGTTTTTTATCCTTTTCTTAGAAAAAATAGAACAACTTTCTGTGACCCCTTTTAGAGTATATAAATGTATGTATATGTCACTTTCTTTTATAGAGGTATGATTCGGTTCTTCTTATCTATATTTTTATTTGTTCTAAACATGTATGATGATAAGCATAGAAAAAAAGACCACATTGATCAATAGTTTAACATTTTATTTGTTTCTTCACTTAAAAAAAACCATGTTGTTTTTGTAAAACGCAAGACTCATGAATATCCAAATATTGTTATATATGATTTCTAAAAAAATATTGTTATATATGAACATGAATATTAAACATTCAAGAAAACCATAGTTTTTTTTCTCTGTTATTTTTCAAGCTCACACCTTAATATCAAGGTTTGTGTAATAAACATAGAATCCCAAATGATGCTAATTAAGTTTTTTACAAAAATTCTTTTGCATTTGTCTCCATATTAAAGTGGAGAAAATAAACGCATACCCTTTTATGAAAAAGGCAGTTATTTGGTTCAAAGGCAAGTTCCCATATGCCTACTTTTTTAGCCATTAAGAAAAAAAATTCAATTAATCTATTTGCCAAAAGTTTATGTTTAAATATATTAGCTTGAACATAAGATCAAATAAAGAATTTACTCCTTTTTTTTCAAATGCTCATTAACTCCTTTTTCCCTATTTTTCACAAAATCTAAAGAAACTCGTCATATTTCATATTAATTTATAAATTATCATCTCTAGAAGAATAAATTAATTATAGGTTATCAATTACTTCTATAATTTAGTGATATCTTTTTGTATAAAACAATAAACAAAACACTCTTGGATATGAATACAACACTGTAATCAAATGAAAGAAAAAATAAAGAAAAAAAGAACTGTGAAAAGATGTCTACCATATTCATTTATGATGACAAGATAACATGAACTTTTTTTTTATGTGACTTATATTCCCACTACTAGTTTCATTATCTTTAAAGGACAAAGGACATGTGCGTAACCTAATCTTAATTTGTTATTTCAACAACCAAACCCAATTGAACTACTAATTGTGAAAAATAGCAAATAAATGTTCAAGGGGATTTCATAGTTATAGGATCCAAACAAAGTGAGAAAATGATGTATTCATGCAATAAGATGCCAATCAAATGGAACATAGTAAACAATTATGACTCATATTCTAATAGTATGAAGAACTCTAAAACTTTCCCATTATTTCCTTGTCATTCCAATTATAGATCACTCACAACAAATAATTTCAACAAAAACACTTACAACAAATAATTTCAACATAATTCAGGTCACAAAAAACATTGCAGGTCACTCATAACAAACAACCCAAGTAACAAAGAAGAAAATGAAGAGGATTTACAAATAGGTCACTCACGACAATACAAACAATTCAACATATCTAGCAAAACAATTCAACATAATTCAATAAAAGTAAATTTTCAATAAAACTATAAAAAGACTAAGATCATTTTTCAAAAACTCACCTGCCAAAAAGGCCAAGATCAGCTTCTGCAATCTTTTTGCATTAATGGAAAGAAAAAGTAGCAATTTTTTCAACAAGATTTGGAGAAGAATAAAAAATACAAAAAAAGCTTACATTTTGTAGAAAAAATCATTAAAATCCCATATTACATTTTGTAGAAAAAAACCCAAAAAAGAAACACAAAAGAAAAAACCTAAAGGGAAGCATAAAAGAGAAAAAAGAGAGCTATGGATTAAGTAAAATGGTTGTGTGTGTGAGAGAAGAGAGAAGTAGATTTATACAAAGAAGAAGAGGTCTGTTGAACTGAATGCCTGAATGTTCGTCTCTAATTCTATACTTTTTCAAAAATTCCTTCAATTTCTTTAATTTTACCTCTACACGCAGGCTGTAAAGCTTGAAGTGGTTTCTATTCTAGTTGAGCCTCTTTTAACCTTTATAAGAATCATGTAAACAATTTCTTAGACTCTAAATCTACTTTCTAACCTCTAATTATGGCATTTGATTTCCTTTTCTAGCACTATACAAGGATTTTTCCATTTTGATCATAAACAAGGTTTGCTTTTCACTATCAAAATTTCTTTACCTACTGATTCTTCTCACCCATCCCTACCCTATTTAGGAGAAGGAAGTAAATTGAACTTCATTATAGAATTTTCTTTGTTTCAAGCTCCTAAATCCTTAAAATAGTGGTCAAAGACATAAATTAATAGTCTAAGTGGGTGGATAGGTTATACCTTTATATCATTCAATCTAAAAGAGACAGGGCCTTTTGCAGTTAATAACACTTTCTAGGAATTCCATTAAATATCAACCTAACCTTGTACATGTTAATTTAAAATTTCAGAGTCCTTGTAACTCCTTCATATTTCCTTTTAGTCATGCTTCAATCTCATTGAAAGATATTATATTTATTACCAGATTGCCTATAATAGGGGAAGATTTTGTTTGATTAAAAGCACTAGGGTCTCATTGTTTAGACCCTAGTACTTTTAAGTATTCTTCTTGTTCCGGGTTGAAAAAAATCTATTCTTCTTCTAGAAGTTCCATTTCTGGAGAAGAACAAGTTGAATTTATTTAGGTTCTGCGGAATTGATTTATTTTCTTCCCTATCCATAATAAGCCCAATTTAGAATTTCTCCATTTTTGTAAAATGGCAGCTTTCACCAAGGTTTTTGATTTAGATTATGTTTTCTTAGGATTACCCTACAAGAATTTAACGAGATATCTTTCCAATCTTCCCTTACATGACTTAAATTATATGTGTGGTTTATCTAACTCTAAAATTTTGCTTACTTCCCTGAACTCAAGGAAAAAAAAGGATTGCTTCTTTTTACCCCCCATTTTTTGATTTCTCAATCTTCTTTTATCCACTAGTTTTTGTAGTAAACCTCCTAAATACATCTTCAATGTTTTTGCTATCTATAAAGTCTAGGTCTATGGATCAACTAAAGGCTTTTGAAGACTTCTCCAAAAGACAATTTTTAATTGTTCTAAATCATCTTATTTGGCTATTTATCAAAAACTTTTTATTATATATACCAATCATAGAGTTTTTGTTGTTAGTGCTGATAAAGCTCTAAAACTTAGCGGTTTTATTACAGCCTTAGGTTTTAAAGTATACCTCTCTTACCTTTGATAAGGCAACTTACCCTTTCTTTGTCAATTCCTCCTAATGTCCATTTTATAGACTACTAAGTGGAGTCTCTTTTAAGGTAAGTGCGATCAAAGAAAAGTTCCTTGGAGAAATCTTTGACCATTATCATGTTTGAAAGTGTAAGATCTTTACTGCTAGTGCTACTAATGCAAGCTTACAACTCTTGGTAATCAAAAAGCTTTCAAAGTTTAGTATCTTGTTCAAATTCTGTTTTTAAAGGTATTACCTCTAGTTTAAGCATTTTTGGCTCCTTAATATTTATTTCTAACTTTTATCATTATAAATTTTATAATATTAAATACTGAGAGTAGAGAAGAAAGTAATCTTAATTCTAAAGAAGAAGTGGCTCCAAATTTTATTCCCAAAAGATAGCTTAAAGAGAAGTCTCTAATGATTCTAGTTTTAAAAAAGCTAAAAATCCAATCACAAAATGTTCTAATAAGAAGTCCACTTGTTTATCCACTAAACTGCTTGAAGAAACTGAGACGAAAAACCCTGTGAATAAAGATATCCTTCCTATATAAAGGACTTATTCTTTTCCTAAATAGATTGTTGAGGACATTAGTGATGGTATGGAACTTCCTTGTATTGGTTTTTACCTTTCTTTACATTACGAATTCCACTCTTTATCTCCTTTTATAGATGACATGACGTTAGACCTTTCTTCTTCTTCTTTTCCTTTTGAACTAGAATTTGGACAAACCATGAGTTCTCCTAAACTAAAAATCACTAAGTTTACTTCCCTAGAGGTAAAATAAGAATTCCTTTATTCTACTTACTAATACGTTAATATTTTGACAAGTTTTTTTATTTTCTTATAAGCAAAAAGATATATGGACCGTAACAACAACTTTAGAAGAATTCTTCGACTAGAGTTTTGTAGATCTATCTCCTGACATTCCCTTTAGTAATGCACCAACATTCAATTTTAAATTAAGAGTCAAGGACTCTTTAAGACTCACTATGCAATAATAGTTATAGTTATTAATTGAGATTAGTTCTTTTCTAAGTATGTTGTCATATGATGGCTCCATAATTTAATCATCTACTATTAGGGGACCTTTTAGCAAAGTTGAAAAAGTCTTCGCTTCTTTTAAGAAGTCTTGGTATAATTATGTCATGTACTCTCAAAAATTAAGCCTCTCACACAAAATTGAATGGATTATGATGTAGAGGAGATTAGAAATAAGAATCTCATGATAAAAATTTAGGAGATGAAAAACAAGTTTGATTTTTTTAAAAGAATGAGGTTGTTGAGCATGAATGGGATTACAGAGAAGCAAGAAGCTCATAAACAGGATGGAAAACATATCAATAAGGAGTTTTATAAAGTCAAATTGACATCTATGGAGTTATGGAAGTTATTGACGCGACAAAAGTATGAAGTCAACTTCTGAAAATAGCAGGTCTAGCAAGCCAAAGAGGACTAGGTTTCATACATCAACCAATAAGGTTAAATTTTGTTCTTTGACTTAGACAAACTTTGAACTTCTCTTGCTTCAATTTTTCAACCTTTTGTTAGTTTCAAGTGGCTTTTGAACTTTATATGTCAATGTTTATTTTGAGCCAATGCTATTCTATTTTAGAGAATTAATTCATGTTCCTTTATCCCCCAAGCTTTAAAAAAAATTAGGTACACAAGGCTTCAAATACTTCCAATTAATGAAATGCTTGTGAGGTTTTCCCTTTAAACTAACTAACCAATATACACTACAACTTAAGACTCTATAAATTCCAAATTGTTATTCCTAATTTAGAATTTGCCCCATTTTTTTGTCTTTTATTGCAGGAGCTAGGATCAACTTCCATACTAATCTTCCTTTTGTATTTCCTACCAACAAATTATTTCGTTGTAGAATTTTTCCACCTTTTCCTTTTGAATAATCATAATATTTAAAGCCTGAAGATGCATCTCATCTAGATTCTCCAGTTCCATCAATATAGCCTCAGGAAACTCAGATTTTTTCCATAATGTTTTGCTTGGCTATTTTCAAGGATGGTACCATTACTTCTATAAAAAGAACGATATCATGTATATAGGTTAAAGAATATGGGCTAATTCTTGTAGTAGTATGTTTAGAAATATGACATTCTCATAAGGTTTTTGACATAATTCTATGTCATTCTCTAAGATTCTCCTCTATCATTTTCTAAGATAATAATTATTTGTTTAACACTTCGAATTAACCATTAGCTTGAGCATAAAGTGGAGTAGAATTTAACAATTTTATCCCATAATATTTAGTAAAATCCCTAACTTCCTAGCCCGTAAACATAGTTCTCTGATCACTTGTTATTGATTAAGGAATTCCTAATTGATGAATAATCTTTTCTATAATGAATTTAATTACATCTATTTGATCAACTTTCTTTAAAGGTTAAGCTACAACCCATTTAGTAAAACAATATATGACTAACCTAACAAAACTATGGCCTTTTGCAGATGGTGAATTTATCTTTCGAATAAGATCGATGGCCATCCTCTAAATGGCTATGGTTTGATCATATAATGTAACTCGAAAGCAAGAATTTGTTAATTTCTTCCATATTTTTTGCATTCTCTACAACCTTTTGTATATGATATACAATCTTTCAAGATTGATGGTCAAAAATAAATATGTCATCATATCAGCCATCTCATCTTTATTCCAGACTAATATGCTTTATATACCCTTTTAAGAACTTGTCTCATGACTATTAATGCCTCAGGAATTGCAAAAGAAGTCCTTCATTACCTTAATGAAACAAGATTCCTTCAATTAACATAAAATTGAGTGCTTATTGCTTAAGTTTGAAAGGCATTTTCTTGTGAAGATTTTTTAAAATCTTTGATCTCTATTCTCCAATCTTGGTCGACTTCTTTATTGTTATTAAAAAATTCTAAGAAAATTTCCTTTTGGTAAATGGATATGTAAGAGCTTCATTGTACCATGATACACTTACAAACTAAATCTTTAAACATTTTTAACCTTGATGCTATTTGTGCTAGTTTATTTTCCTCTAATTTTTAACTCATGAGATATATTGAAATTTTATATCATTAAAGAATTCTAGCAATTAAACAATGGCAGTATAATAAGGTGACAAAGTCAAACTCATGCACCTATATTCACCTACCACTTGGCATAATATCAGTTAAAAATATCTCTTGGCAAGAACTTTTTTGGCTCTAAGATAAATTTGAAGTTCTAGTCCAATTATTAAGCCTTCATATTTTTCGTGATTATTAATGCATGGAAAGTCCATTTTAAAGGAGATAAGAGTGTTGGTCCCATTTGGTGCAGTTATAACTACTCCAACACTAGTTGACTTCTCTATACTAGACCCATCAAATTTTAATTCCCATGGCTTAGTCTTATAATTTTTGAGCTAAAAATCCCACATCCTCTTATACCTCATTCAAGGGATGATTTTCTAAGAAGTCGGCTAGCACTTAAACTTTTACAAACTTTTGTGGGTAATATACCAAGTCAAAGTTTATAAGAGTGATAAGCTATTTTGCAATACTTCCTGAGATGATTAACTTGTTAGTATGTATTTCATTAAGTTAGTCTATGAAACCATATTTATTTTGCAATATATAATGTTTAGTTTTGAACAAGCAAAGTATAATGCCAAAAATAGCTTAACAATGGGTACATACTTCCTTTTTTTAGCATAAGAATCTACTTAAATAATAAATAGTTTGTTCATAGCCTACCTGATGACTTTAAATCAATAAACATTTGATAGATTCTTCTATGTCAAAAATATATAATTTTAACATAATTCCTTTCAAGTGGGCATTAGTATTGTTGGGTATTCCTTAATGCTGTCGAATGCCACCGATGCCTTTCCTCCCAATAGAAACTTTCAGAATTCTTCAACTTAAGAAGTTTGAAAAATCTTTTCCTTTTCCTACCAAATTAGAAATGAACCTTCTTACATAGTTCATATGGCCTATAAATCTTTGAAGTTCTGTCTACTTTTTAGGAGATTTTGCTTCAAAAATGGCTTTTACTTTGTTTTAATCTACCTTAATTCCTTTATTGTGAACTAAAGTTCCATGCTTTTACTTCAAAAACACACTTTAGGGGATTTAACTTCAATTTGTGCATTCTCATCCTATGAAAGGCTTCTCATAAATCTTAGACATGATTTGCACTCTTTTTTATTTCACTTCCAAAGTACATCCTTTCAAATAATGAAAGATAACATTCATAGCCTTTTAATATGTGGCTCCTACATTCTTTATACCGAAAGAAATTACCCACTTGAATGTTCTTACTAACCTTAGACACTTGAAAATTGTTTTAGGAATATGATTTTTTACTATAAAAATTTAATTATAACTAAAAATAGTCCATAAAAGAAAACAAAGAATGTCTAATCGTTGCATCTATTAAAGAATCTACAATTGTTATCATGTATACATCCTTAAGAGTAGCTATATTTAAATCCTTAAAGTCAACGCAAATTCTTTTCTTTCCATTTTTCTTGACTACATTCACAACATTAGCTAGCCACTCAGTACATTTCATTGGTTTAATGAAATCATCATTACATAAATTTTCTACTTCTTCTTTAGCCTTTAGCTCAACTTCTTTAGATCACCACCTAGAAGGATGATAGTGAGGGTGGAATTCAAGCTTTATCCTAAGTTTATGTTCTACCAACCTTCCAATCAATCTTGGTATTTTCGTATAGTCTCAAGAAAAATAATCTTCAAATTCTTTTAATATTTCCACTAGTTTTGACTTTTTATTTAAATCTAATTTTTTGCTAATAAAGACTCCACAGAGTTCTCTTGAATTGCCCATATTCACTTCTTTTAATGATTCTTATTTCTGGCTCCTATAATCATTAAGCTTCTTAGAAGCGGATTTCAACTTTTGGACATAATCGTCACTTATTTTTGGTTCCTCTTCTTTTTAAAATCAATTATGCTTTATCACATCTACTTATTTCTTAATAATTCTTTAAGATTCGTTGTATTTGATATTTTATCTCTAGGATTGCAGCTACCACTATTTTTACATATCTTTCTAACTATATTTTCATCTTTTCTTTGTCTTCCTTACAAAAGATTATTTTTAAATTTGTATCAACTTTACATGATCTCTTTAAAATTTTTCCTCTATCTTATTGACTGTAGTACAAAAGTAAAAGTTGATTGAGAGATGATAAGATGCAATAGTTAGATGGAGTGGATCCAATATCTCCTTAGTAAGATGTGGTAGCTCACAAGGGTGTCAATAGTAAAGAATGCAGGTAACAAATTCCTTCCTCCCATCGTTATATTTACAGGGCTAATTCTCCTTGCTCTAATAGTTTCACCATTAAATGCATCAACATATACTTTCACTGGGATCAATTCTGCATTAACTTTGCCTAAAGTTATCATCATTTTAGTTAGCATAGTGTTTTTTGACAACCTGTTATCAACCAAAAATCTTAAAGTTGGTCTACCATTAGTGTGGGCCTTAATATATATAAGTCATATATGTTGTATCATAACATCAACTAGCTTTTCTAACATCACCTTTTATAGAATTCTTGGTCCTGTTGCCAATCTTACATTCTCCTCTCCTAAGAGGTGATTTCTTCTACTTTGCATATTATTTGCTAGATAAAGCAGGGAGTTTTGTGCAAAAAATGATATATGGTACCTAAATAGGAATTTATCGAATCATAATGAATTCAATGAAATCCTCATCCTGACTTTCAAAGTGGGATAACTTCTTATGAAATATATGATTATCTTTTTTTTGCCTCATTTTTCATTAACTACTTCTATCCGTCCCTTTTTATTATTAAGATTTGTAATATCTCTTCAGAAAAGAAAGGTCTTACAAGGGATGAATTTTTTGAAGTTAGCTCTTTCAATAATATTGACTTATTTTTTTCTTAATCATGATAGTGGACCTCTATTGTTAAAGCCTTCTCTTTTGAGTTTTAGTTAGGGGTACTAGATTTTTAAGGTATCTTACTTGCTGACACTGTCAGGATGGTGGCACTCCTAGTGACATTACAAATATAGGATGTTTGTGATGAAAACTTAAAATTTGAGGTTTATATATTTACCTATAAACATGTGTGAAATCTATTTGGTGATTTTTCATTGAAAATTTTACCTTCTACTAATATTTGGGATTTTTTTGGCTCTCATTAATAAAGTTAGTACTATAGTTAGGAACATATAAATTCGATACTAATGCTAAATGATTTTCCATAATTTTTTACTTCTTTTTGATATCTAATAATAGGCATAAATCAAATTTAGTGGCATTAACGATTGCTACTGACAGAAATGGGTCTTCATCTATCAGCACAGTTTGGTTAACTTCAGTAAGCAACAAAATTCCCTTATTGAATCAGTCTTGGAACAAATTCTTGAAACCCTAATATGAATTTGTTAGGTATTGTGATATTTATAGTAATCTCTAGCTTTAATTTCTTCTTTATAGGAATTCTATGCTCAGGCAATAAGTTGATCAATTTTTCTTGCAATAAATGTCAAACCTCTCTTATATTTTGGAGGTGTTAAAGATGTATTGAACTTAAGTATATGGAGCTTGCATTTTTCTATTGACTTCTAGGGATTTATGCTACAAAGAGGGTCAAACACAAGTTCCAGTGATGTTGAATTTAGCTACCACTGAATCATAAGAATTTGTCTCCACAACATAAGTGCTTAGTAAATTCTTTTTTTAATGTATTTCGTCTTTAAGAAGCTCTTTGTATTTGGAGACTTTTGCTATTAGTTCATAGAAATCCTAAAATTTCATGCATTGGAATTTCTTCTGTAATTCAATGTCTAAAACTCTTTGACCTAACTTCACATATTCATTTCTAGAAGTGCAATCTAGAATTGGCTTCTCTTTTTCTTAAGATAAATGATGAACAGCTTAACATTCTCACCACTCTTCTAACTTAAAAATTCAACCATACTAACTTCGAGCTCAGTCTTAAAACACTGAGTATTAAACAATCTTTTCATTATAGCCTAGGAAAAGATAGAATTCCTAGGCACCAATGCATACTAAGAGAATGTTGTTCTTGTTAATGATTTTGGGAATAGCTTGAACTTAAAGGTATTGAAGTTTTGTATCTAGCCAATTCTCCACATTGTATGGTGAACCTAACAATGTATTTAATGGTATATTGATCATCTTCACTAGAAAACAAGTTGAATTCAAGAATTCTATAATCACGATGATAAGGAATCTTATAATCAATTTATTCTAATTAAGACTTATGCAATTTTAGACAACCAAGCTATTTCAAACTAGGTCTATACAATTCCTAAACAACTTCGATATCAACTTGTAATCTCATTTTTCGCAAGGAAATAGTAGGCTTGCTATTTAGAATTGCTATTTTACAACCTAACTATGTTGTGATCTATTAGCTTCATCCTCTATAACAAATCCTTGCATATCGAGAATTTGGGGCCTAACTACCTATCGACCATTACCAAGATTATTATAGGGAGGTGCCACATGATCATCCTCTCTTTTATAAGGAGGGATATATCTTTCATCTATAGAGGAAGTAGCTAGAAGGTGATTTATATGCGTAGTAGGATGTCCCTTAAGTCCGTCAGAGATTTGTCCTAAAGTAGGTGGATTATGCCCAAAATATTGTATCAAAGTGAAAGACAATTTATCAACCTTCTATGTCAATATCTTAATTGCTTCAACCATGTTAGACTTCAATTACGTAATTTCATTTATGCAAACAATGTCATTCTTTTACAATGATTTTGGATTCTCACTAGTAGGAAAATTAGTTAAAGGTGAGGCTACCTTCTCGAGATTCTCTACCATCTAGGATACAAAACCTTCATTCTCTATTATTACAAATACTTCTTCCTCTAGGACTAGAGGAAAAGTGATTTTCTTTTCCATTTATTGTTTGTGGCATCACAATCCCATTGGGCATGCCAATCTGGTGGTATTAATATAGAATTTAGGCATATTAGGGAGGAATTCTCTTAAAATTTGTACCTAGTTTCTTATTAACAATATACGTGGACTTCCAAAAACTCATAAAATGGAATTATAAGCTATTGAAATGCTAAAATGTGAGGAAAAAATATTTAATAATAAAAGGAAAAAATCAAGTTACAAAGGGAATTTGAGGTAATGGAAATGAATATAGAACATAAACAAAGTTGGAAATAATAATAATAAAGATTTTTTGGAGTTGTATGGTTCTTTGAAGATTGTCTTGTGATTGAATATATGTAATAGTGTCCTCCATTCTCATAGTGTTGGTGAATTTATAGTCCTTTCATCCTTAAGCAATTTTTTTATATAACTACCCACTTCCCTATATTTTGGCTAACTACCTACCATTATTTTCTTAACTTCCATGCTGTTGACTTCTATCTCAATTAATTTTCTTGTAGTTGCTTAACTTCCAGCCTACTTAGCGATGTTCTTGTTAACGGTCTTCCATTATTTTTATCAAATTCTATATTCTGGACTTCCACAACACATTTCTTCTCACATCCCTAGTTTTTCATTACTATTTAATTCTTTAGCTGAACAAATATTAGGCTTTTATATCTAGGCTACTTCCATTTGTTGGCTGAATTACTTCTTGAGTCAAATGGGATAAATTATTTCAAGCTATTAATAATAGAATAACTAAATTTTGGTTTCTTATTAAAAAAAAGTATTCATATACTTCTTGATTATACCTTACAGATAATTACTTAGTTTTACTCTATTACTTAATAATACAAACATTTGATCAATTTTTAAGAAATTCATTGTTTATGTTTATAAGTCCAATAATAACAGTTAAGAGTAAGAGAATTAAAGAGGAGGCCTTGAATGGGTTGATCTAAAACATATATGCCAATATAGTTTTGAAGGGTACTTCTAAAACTATTTTTAGAGGCTTAATGGATATACAAGAAGGCGAACCATTGGTTAACTTTATTAAAGTTAATATGGAAGAGACTTGAACTTGAATAAGATTATGTGCTAGTTCGTATATCTTTATGAAAAAATAAATTATGAGATATAACCTTCAATACAAACATATTAAAGCTAGCGTCCATCTTCACAAAGTTATAGAAAGATCCATAATCTTCAATATACACTTGTTAGAGCTTGCATATATATTCACAAAATCACCGAAAGATCCACAATCTTAGACATAAATGTGCCCCAAATTATATCTATTTGTACTAAAAATTTTTTAGTGAACACAATCTAGAACATGGTCATGTCGTAGGTCACTTAAAACCCTTGTTTAATATTTAAGAGATATTTCTTTTCATTTTTGATCACTTTTGAAATCTTTATTTATTAAGAGTCGTGAGTGCAATTTTTTCCCTTTTTCTTTATCAAACTTCAAACTTATCAAAGAATTCTTTTTATTTGGCAATCAATTACTTAATGAATTTAGTTATTGATCCTTTATAATCAATGAGTCATTCCTTTTATATATTTTATTTATCTTTCTTGTATTTGGTTCAAACTTAAGTTATTTAGTGTTCATTCCTAAGTGGGTCTGCATCATTTGATATCAAAGTTTGGCTCTAAATCAACTGTGATTATCTTTTTGTTATCCATATTATTTTATTCTAATCTAATCTTCTAAATATCAATTTTCTTTATTACATCTTTTATGTTATTTGGCAAATTGTCTTCTCTAAAGTTTCAACAAAAAATCAAATTATTCTTTCTTCATTGTCTCGTCTAAGGTTTTACTTATTTATATTTATTGTGTTAGCATTTTTCTTTTCCAATCCTTTGTTTTTGTGCCTTCCATTACTATTGCTTTGAAACCTATTATTTGTATCAAAAGAAAATTAAAATAAATTGAAAGTCACATGGGAACGGTAACATAAACTTTTTTTAAGCTTAACTTGACATTCTTGCCATTATTTTCATATTTTATTTGAATTTCTTACTTCTTATTTTATTGGGTGTTTAATTCTTTTTTCTCTACCATTTGTTTATTAATTCAATTAACTCTACTAGGTTGAAGTCTTTGTTTTAGTTTGTTTAGTTTTTTAAAGAATATGTGGAAGAAGCAATGAGTGGAAAAGATAAAAGAGTGTGAGATTACCATTAAATTGGTATGAAACACAAGTAATTTGTCATCTTTGAGAGGTATAGCATGAGGTTAGCATCGAACAAAGGCTAAAAAATAAGTGAAACACAAGTAATTTATAATCTTTAAGAGGTAGAGCGTTAGGTTAACATTAAAAAAGGTATTAAAAAAGAGTGAAACATAAGAATTTATAATCCTTGAGAGTATAATTTTCTTTATTAACTTTTTCTTACAATTTCATATATGAGACTTAAAGGAATTTTAACATGTAAAAGGAGAGGGATAACTCATATGTATTTTAGGCCATGCAATAATAGTTTGAGAGGATGAATGTAATATATTTTAAAGTGAAGGATATTCAAGAGAAGTAATTACAACAAATTTTTTGTAAAGGAGATGACAACCTTGATTTCATAATCATGGGAGAGAATGATGAACTTAATACTAATGATGATCATATAGTCTTTGAGGTTAATAGGGCAAGTTTAGGACTCAAGGAGGAGTTTAGTATGATTGAGAGTAAAGCAGGGAGCTTAAGTTTGAGAAGGAGTGGATCAAAAATATTAGCATCATTAATATGACGATACCTTTCTTTAATAGCAGGAATGATCCTAAAGCTTATTTGGAGTTAGTTAGTCAAGTAGACAATAAAGAAAGAATGAAAGAGAAAAGAAAGAAAGTGAGGGGCAAAGCTTAAAAGAGAGAGTTAGAGAGAGAATAAGTTATGAGAGGAAAAGAGAAGGAGACCGAGTTCTCCAAATGAGAGAGAGAGAGAGGGAGGGAGGGAAAGAGAGAGAGTTAGCAGTAAGAATAATAAAGAAACAAGTTGGTTGTTATGAAAAAAGAGTGGTATTAGGAACGCTTTTCTTGCTAACCAACCTATGATTATACTTTTGTACAAAGAGGGTTATTCTAATATCAAAGAGCTCAATATATCTCTTCCTAATGTTGATATTTTTTATTGCAAGAGTATGAGGATGCGCTAACTATCGACATAATCCATTAGAGGGATCGAGCATCAAATCTACTTTATACTTAGGTTGTCATTCCTAATAAATCTACTTATAAGAACAATCTATAAAAACAAAGGAGCTACAAAGACAAGTAGAGGAGTTAATTGCTAAAAGGTACATAAAGAGAACATGAGTAGTTGTATAGTTCTAGTAATTTTAGTACTTAAAAAGGATAAAAATTCATGGATATATGTTGATTGCAGAGCTATCAAAAACATAACAATAAAGCATTGAAATTCTATTTCTAAGTTAGATAATAGATTTAATAAATTACATAGTTATTATATATTTTCTAGATTTGAAAATTAGGTATTACTATATTAGGATGAGAAATGATGATAAATGAGCAATTGCCTTTAAGACTAAATATAGGTTGTATGAGTGGTTAGATATGTCATTTGATCTTCCTAATATATCTAGTACTTTCATAAGATTAATGAAACATGTATTACATGCATATATAGACAAGTTTATAATTATTTACTGTAATGACATTCTAGTGTCTATCAAACATTTAAAAATCTATATTTATCACTTGAGTTGAGTGCTTGACCTACTAAAGAAAGAATAGTTGTATCCTAACTTTAAAATATGTACTTTTTGATTAAAAAATTATTACTTTTAGTTATGTTGATAATGCAAAAGTTATAAGTAATTATGAAGCAATCGAGATCTAAATTCATAATTGTGGGACAGAATTCTCACAATTTGACTAGTTTCTATTAAATATTTTTAGATAAATTAATATAATTGTCACACAACTTGGTAATATTATTAAGAAATCTATAGGGTTTTATTTGAGTAATGAGAAGGAGCACACTTAATGTCACTAAAGATAGGTTAAGTTTAGGGTTAATCATAGGTTGAGCCTCAAGTCTAGCTCAAAGCCCTTAACAAGTGGCTCGAGCCTAGTTTTAAGTCTTAATGTGGCTTTGAGTCCTAGCTTTATTAGGCATTAGGTAGTTATAAAACCCACCCAAAGCCTGAATCATTTAGCTTCTAATCTGACTCCATTTGTTCTATTAAAGGTTTAAACTTTCTAGACCTATCATCGACCTCTCTTCATTGCCAAAGATCCAAAATTTGCATCATTAGATATCAATAACTAAACTCTAGTTATTGAATAAGGTGTTCATTTAAGGAAGGTGCCATGTAATGATAAAAAATATGGTGATTTTGATCATGTTCTGAGATGGTTTCTCTCCAGGTGGCATAGAGTAGATAGATTTCCCCTATTGTACTCTAACATTCTTGCACCCAGTTCAGCAATTGAGTCTCCCTATTTATACTTCACAAGTCAAACTATACTATTCTCTTCTTTTATAATGACATTGATTGCACAAATTTATGGAACAGAAAGAAAAGATTGAGAAGGATGAAGAATGGATGCTAAGAGAAAAACTAAGGATGGATGATTAATATATAAATCAGGCTTTGAACTAGTTAAGACTATGCATTTTAAACCCAAAATAAGGTATAAAAATTAAAAAATTATCAAACTTGATTTAAAAGTCAGTCAACTTGAGATTAACTTTAAGCTAGTTCAGGCCTAACTCGGGCCCTTTTACCATCTCTAATTATGTTCAACACATTCGTTAGCATTACCTGTCTTTTCTAAAAGTTTTGAGAGTATGATGCCATTTGGAGTTATTTCGATATAAGACAAGAGGCTAATAGCCTATTTTAGTGAGAAACTTCGTAGAACAAGCTTGAACTACTCAACCTATATCAAAGATACCTATGTATTCGTGAGAACATTAGAGATATAACAATAGTACCTATGACTTAAGAAATTTTTGATACATATCGAATGTGAGTCATTAAAAGATCTTAAAGGGCAAGGTAAGTTAAATAAACACCATGTCAAATGGGTGAAATTCATTAAAACATTTCTATATGTTATTAGTATAAACAAAGTAAGGAGAATGTGGTGGTTGATGCCTTATGTCTTATCTTGGAGGTATGTTTTTTTTCCTTCCTTAAATAGGAGCTTATTTGGATTTAAATATATAAATGATTTATATGTTAATGAGAATGACTTCAATAATATTTATTTCACATGTAAAAAATAGGAGTTTGAGAAGTTTTATATGCATGATGGTTATCTATTTCATAAAAATAAATTATGTGTGTTTATATGTTCTATCTATAAGTTGCATAAATGGTTTAAAATGAGGTTCGATTAATCAATTTGGCATTAAAAGGACTTTAGATATGTTAAACAAACATTTTTATTAGTTTAAAATGAGATGTGATATAGATCGAGTGTGTGATAAATGCATCATTTATTGAAGGCAAAATCTAGGACTTTATCATATGAGTTGTATAAGCCTTTACTAGTACCTAGTGAAACATTGAGTAGATAGTTCCATAGATCTTGTGATAGGTCTACTTGGGTCAAAGATCAAAAAGGAATCTATATTTGTGATAGTTGATAGGCTTTTAAGATGAAGCATTTTTTCCTTATGATAAAATTGATGACTTAACTAATGTTTTTGATTTGATCTTTGGAAAAATATTGTGAGAACATGTAGTTCTTAGGAATATATTGACTGACTGGGATACTAAATTTCTTAGTTACATTTTAAAGGTTTTACAGGGCAAATTAGTAACAAAGTTACTATTTTGTACTAATAACCATCCTCATCTTGATGGTTAGATAGAAGTAGTCAACAGAATTTTAACTATTTTACTTCGTGCTATTATTTAGAGAACTTGGAAGATTGTTTACTATTTGCTGAGTTTGCATATAGGAGGAATATGCATTTATCTACTAATTACTTATGATTGGAAATTGTTTATAGTTTTAATATGTTTAAATCCTTTGAATTTATTGTATTTACCTATTAATGAAAGAACTAGTTTAGATGGAGTGAAGAAAGTTGAGATGGTAAGACAACTTCAAGAATGTGTAAATCAATAGATTAAAAAGTAGAATAAACACTAAGCAACCAAAGCTAACAAGGGTAGAAGATGAGTTACCTATGAACCTAGCGATCAAGTTCGGGTAAAAATTAAGAAGAAATGACTCTCAGTACAGAGGCAACTAAAAGCCAAGATTCAGAGAATCTACTGCTTGCGTCTATAGGACCAATTATAAGAGATAGGAGTAAGAGAGTTAAATATGCTTTGAATTGGCTGATCCAAGACATATACATGTCGATCAAAATTTGTAGGACACTCCGAGAACTATTTAGTTAAATTAATTCAAGTTAAAATGGAAGAAAACTTGGACGTGAACATAACCTCCAATCCAGTCGTATATCAGTTGATATAAATTTTTTAAAAACTAAGCTGTGAGATACAGCCTCCAATGCAATTGTGTCAAAGTCTATGTCCATCTTCAAAAAGTTACAGAAAGAGCAACGATCTCCAACACGAGTGTATTATAACCCATGTCCACCGTCACAGTTTTATAAAAAGATTTACAGTCTCCAACACAGTAATGTCATAGTTTTTATCTATCTCCACAGTTTCAGACAAAAGCATGCACCAATTCGTGTCTTATGTCTACTGACATTGAAGTTTTCCTAACGAACTTGATTTAGAATATGTTCTTGTTCCATACTATGTCATCCCCAAACTTTAATTTTGTGTAGTATTTAGGGGATATTTCTTTTCTTTTTTAGTTAACTTTTGATTGTTGTGAGTACTTCTTTTCTTTATTCATTATTGAATTTTAAAATTATTAAAGAATTGTTTTTTTGACATTCACTTAAATAAATCAGTTTCTAAATTTTTTATCATCAATATGTCAATTCGCTTTATATATCTGATTTCTCTTTTTAAAATTTAATTCAAATTCATTCGTAAATATTTAAAAATTTATTGTTATATAAATTCATATAATTAAGTTGTAACATTTTTCGTTTTTTTATTAAGTTATTTCTCTAAACATAAAAGTAATGATCAACTCCAGTGTTTGTTGTTCAAAATGAAGATAAAAACCCATGCCAACTTCTAGCAATATTAGAACTGGTGTAGCAAATAACACGCACAATAACATTACATTATTTCAAGGTGTGTATACTAACAATTAACATTGCAGTTGTAATACATATCATCCTCGCGATTTAATTTGTGAATAGATAAGCTAGCATGTATGGAGTCAAATATGAATTGTTAAGCTTCAGTAAAGATTGGCGGAAGAAAGGTAATGATCAGAAGGTAGGTCAGGGTCAGGTTTATCGACCCCGTCAACGTTCCTGAGCCAATAAACGTGGTTACTACAAGAAGCTGCACTCTCTGGTACATCATCTATCATCTTTTCATGCCCTTTTGGAACGTATATGCCATTGCGAGGATGAGGCATCCACCATGATGATGACAATTCGTCGCTGCCGGGTGGCTGCTTCTTGCTCATTCCTGCTGGCCGCTGCAAGTTGGCTGCTGGACTGCAAAAATTGTACTTCACTTGCTTATGACCTTCCATGCGTGATCTGACAAAACAATTTGTGCTTTAGCTGTTAATTACATTTTTTTTAATTTTGTATGAGTTGTGATGTGAACAATACGTTCTTATGATGAGAAGAAGATATATTTTGCGTGTATCTTGTCGCCATACATTAATTATAAACGGTGTAGACATGTTCAGTACGAGCAAAATAAAAAGAGAAACCATTAAGAGAACTACTTAATACAAAAGACATCATTAAGAACAAATAAATTAAACCCAGATGATGGGAGTCTCCGATTCTTCGTTTCATCTCTCTAATCTTTTATCAGTTTTGTGCGTGGAAGAGATAGAAAGTACAAAGGCTAGTATTGATCATAATCAGTATAACTAACAAATGAACAGATAGTTATAATATACCTAAGCATGAAAATATTTATTTTCACAACACCAATTCTTGCCATATATGATCTGCTGGTGTCAAAACTAATGCTGCAGAAGTGAAAAAACGAAAAGAAGATATGGTTTTCCAATAGCCAGACACACACGTATATATATATAAACGAATTGGTGTAAGCCTGAAACTTTCATCAAATTATATTTTTCTTTAAGTGTTTCTTGTCTAATTTTATCTAAGGAATCAATTCTGATGCTACATCTGGTGAATGGTTTTCAGAAAAGTTCTAACACTTATAAAGCAAGGTGCCTTTTCCAGATTAAGAACACTCACTAGGAGGCTCTTGTGTATGTATTATTTTTAAGTACATGAGAATATTTCAATTGGACTTAAGTTTTAGGTTTGTGGTGATTAGTTTACGCGTATCTTATAATAGGGTACGAATTTCTTTTTCTGTTTGATTGGAATACGACTTTTCTAAAGAATGGCTAGACTCGTTTGAGCTGTCAACTTAGTGTCTTAGGTAGCTGAGGACATTAATCTGGAGAAAGTTATATAATTCCATTGGTTTGGATTTATTAGTCAATAATGCAGCTATATATAGCTTCAACAAATTAATATATAAACCATCCAAATCACTAAAATGAAAATATGCCAATTGAGTTGTCATTTGTCATTCGATAGTCATCATCACGATCCACGAACAACGTAATCGGCATGTGATCGGCGTCCGTAGGTAAATTTTACCGTGGGGATGCATTAACTGTGTTGTTGAACTATGATTCATCCGTATGAGAAATTATAGTCCTATACATATATATATATATATATATATATATATTGTTAAAAAGGAAAAAAAAATGAACAGTATTCTGTGGTATAAAGGTCTTTGCTTGTCTCGATGAATGAGCTTCATGATAACTGTCGAAAGCTCCTGAAATATACGCAAACTTGAGCTGGAAAAAACTGCTATATTTCACAGCATGATTAGCACTCTTCAAGTATCATTAACTTGAGACTAAGACTATCTTTGTCGTGACCACCCCTAAACATTTTAAGTGATTTTTTGCAGACATGCAAACTTAAGATCAACCAATATACTCACCCTAAATTCAATTTACATCATTTTTGGGAAGCATTTTGAAATCAGTCTAATATTTTCACTTGAGAAAAATTAACAAAGAGATCCATTCCCCAACCTTACAAGAATAACCAACATCCCTAAAGCGTTTTAGGCCAATAAGCAACCCAAAGGCTACTTTATATGTTATGACAATAAGTCAAATAATTGTTAAAAGACAGTAGACTTACACTCGACAACCATCATGAGAAGGAGGCTTATCTACTCCCATGCAGTTAGTACCGTTAAAATATGGAAGAACATAGCATATAGGGGTAAGTTAGATAGCTGATAGTCTATGATACCTGATGTCTCAGTGGAGCGATTGTTTTTAGGTTTAAGATGTTAATCCTAGACACTTTCTCTTTGGAAATTTCAACCCTAGACACTTACAAATAATATACACGATGCTTTCACTTATGCACACATGTATAGGGAGCTCATGGATTTGCATGATGCATCTGATGCCAAAAAATTTAATGAGAATTGAAAGAAATGTGCATCGTAGGTCAATGAAGCTGAGAATAAGAAGTCGTTGATAAAACTAGATAAAGCCAAAAGCAAAGGAAATGTTGATCAGGAAAACCTTCATAGGTTCAATATGTCGCTAAATAGGAATATCCTAAATAATTACTTAGTTGAAAAACTAAAAAGAATGGTTGATAACACTACCAAAAGGGATGCTAATTTATACTATTTTTTATTAGGATCTAGCCTAGGATTACATAATGATAGAAAAATGGCTAATAAATTGATTAAAAACAAGGGGAGTTAAATTGTTTCCTACAAGAAAATAACTTAAATGACTGCATCACGTAAGAACCAAGATGGAGTCTTTCATAAAGGTTAAGAAGTAAGGAACCAAATAGGAAATTACATCCCAGCTGAAGATCATAATGGGAGATTGTAAATAGCTAAGATTTTGTCTAACGAACTTATTGAGGGAAAAGTCGTGATGAACAACTCATATAAGGAACTATTACCATTAAAAAGAAGCTCCAGAAATTATATATACTTTGTTTTTAATAAATACCATTTATTGTATTTAAAGGGAATTAAAGCTTAAAAAGAAAAAAAAAACTTGAAATCCTAAAAGCCTGAAATCTAGAAGAGGCCCCTTTAGCTGTAGGGCTCATAAAGGAAAACTTGCATGTCAAAAGGCCTTAGGTGTATGAGAAGTCTCTTTAAACTTCTTGACGCGAAGAAAAACATATAGGTCTAAAGGCATTAGGTCCACAAGAAGTTTCTTTTAACTCCTTGGTTATAGAAAAACTTGTAGGTATAAAATCCTTAGGTTTATAAGAAGTCTCTTAAGCTCCCTATTGTAAGAAAATTTGCAATTTTAAAGGCCTCAATTCTAGAAGAAGTATCTTCTTTTTTTTTTGTTAGCCCACGAGATGTTCTAGGAGGGTCCCAACTATGAGAAGACGCCTTTAAGCCATCCACTCTCAAACTAATCCCCGCTCCCACCGGGTCAACCCGTAAGAGGTAAAGTACTGGCCAAATAGATTTCTCCATTCCCAGGACTCGAACTCGAGACCTCTAGTTAAGGGATGAGAGTGCTGAACTACTCACACTAACCTATTTGGTTTAGAAGAAGTATCTTTAACAAGTAAAAGAAAAACATGCAAGACTAGAGGTCTTAGGTTCAAGAGAAGTCCCTTCAACTCCTTGGCATTAAAAAAAAAAAACTCTAGATCTAGAGGTCTCACGTAGAAGAGAAGTCTCTTTATCTCTCTTAAAAGAACTTGGAGGCCAATAGGTTTCAAGTTTATGAGAAGTCCATTTTAGCTCCTTTGCTTAAGAAATAACCTACAAGACAAAAGGCCTAGGTCTACGAGAATTTCATTTTAACTCCTAAGCTTAAGAAAGCACTTATGGGCCAAAAGGCCTAAAGTTTAGGAGAAGTCCATTTCAACTCTTCATGTAGGCTAGAAGGCTTTAGGTCAAGAGAAATCCATTTTACCTCTTTGGACCATAGATAAAAGCTTGTAACTTTAAAGGCCTCAGGTTTATGAAAAGTTCTTTTAGTTTCCTAACTAAAAACAAACAAACAAGCAAAAAAGAATTAGGTCTAAGATAAGTTCCTTTAACTATATAACTCATTAATAAAAAGTTGAATGCCCAAAGACCTCAATACTATGAGAAGTCTACTTTACCTCTCTGGCATAAGAAAAACATGCAAGCATAAAACTCTTAGGTCTAAAAGAAGTCATTTCAACTCCTTGAAATAAAGAATAAATAATTAGATAACAAAGTCTCAAGTTTATATGAGGTGTAGATGGATATTGACATCTTTTACAAAACTAAAATGGGTTAGAAAACATTAGGCCCTAAAACATTCATGAAAGTTGACTCCACAAGTCTATCAATTTTAATGTAGTTATATTTTGCATTTTTAAGACAAGGAAGCTAGAATCTGTAGATCTACCATATTCAATTTAATTTTTGTTAAAATTTGTTAAGATAAGGGAGCTATGCTCCATATGTCTATAATATTCATTTTAATTGTTTTTAAAAATTTTGTCAAGGAAAGGGAGCTAGAGTCAACAATCTAGTTAAAGGTTTAAATATGCGAGTTGAACCAAGGGAGTTTCTAATTGATGTTTTTATGACAACAAAGCATAAGTACTACTTTGAGTCTATTATTTTGATGAGAAACAAAATGAGACAAGACATAGTCATAAACTTAAAAAGATGCTTTATAAAGATTATAAAAGAAAAGATGCAGTTTGTAACTTACAAAGTAAAGATTAGGCCAAGAAAAAAGAAGATCAAGACTCATCAAGGTCACCTTACATTTTCTATTATTAATTGTAATCTCTATTTGTCAATATGGTAATCAAAGGGAAACTATGCATAAACATTTCATATTACTTCATTGGATAAGTCTTTTCAAACACTCTTTAAGGAACATTTTGGGAACTGTTTAAATCATAAGTGCATTAAACAAAATTTAATTTGAGCATTTAAATTTGTTAAAATTACGTTTTTTGAGGGATTGGTCAACCTATATGGATTAGTAGTTGACTAATATGGATTAAAGTTATATAAGATGATGTATTAAGAATTTGTAATAACCTTGTTTGATATATTGGTCAACCACTGTGTCAGATTGGTACCAATTTGCCCTAGTGATTGACTAATATCTCAATAAATAGTGAATCTATGGTTTAATGCATACTAGTCGAATATGTCAAATTGGTCAGCTAGTGCTTAGTAACTAGCCAGCATAACCGCTAGTTTTTAGCTCTAATAACTACTAGGGTCACAAATATAAATATATGTTTTTGCATTTGTTTTAGCATTAAGAAGTATTTGAGTGTCTTTTACACATATTTCTAAGTGTCTGTCAAGCATTTGAGCATCTTTTTCTCACATTTATTTGAGTGAGCCTTTTTGAAGTTATCAAAGTTATAAAGTGGGATACTTTGAGTTGTAAGTTTTTTTTGGTATTATATTATTGTATTTAAAGGTGTTCTAAGTAGAATTGAGGTTCCTTTTCACTATGGAGGAAGATTGCAAAAGGATCCCTCTTTACTAAGAAAAAAATGTATAAAGGTTATTATTTCCTTTAAAGAAGAATTATAATGAAATTCAAAAAAAGATGGGATTAGAAGTAGGAAAGGGTTGTTTGTTGAACTACTATAAATCGATTTATGTTCTCTCTTCCTTATCTATCCTCTTTAAATTATTATTCAATTTTTAATTGATTTATGTTAAGCAATTTCTTTATTCTTATATGTATATTGATTACTATTAAATTGAGTTCAATGGTTAGAAGATTTAGTTAAATTTTTTAAACTTCTAAGACACCCCC
>JANVCQ010000232.1:40088027-40102242 GCA_025531925.1 Erythroxylum plowmanianum
TGTTTCCTGCTCATGATGGTGTGGTTAGGTGGTGGGAGAATCACGGAGGAAGGAGGAGTACCTCTGTTTTGCTGACAGCTACTGTGCCTGTTATTCATTCTTTTACGACATTGTGAACAGAGGAGAACAACTTTGTGTAAGATTTCTCACTTGTTTCAGAAATGCCCTTTCTGCAATATGTGATGACTAGTTCTTTCTTTTTATTTGTTCTCTTATAGTGTAAGCATCAATTAGCTGCAAGACTTGCGGCAGCCTTGGGACTTTGCGTCGAAATCAAGGTTTCTGACGAGCAATTGACCTTGCTGCTTGTTAAACTCTGACATGATACAAACCGAACTACCCTCTAAATCTGAAAGTTTGTGCATTTTCCATTAGGGGTATCTTTTTTAATCCCAGCACATCCTATTTGAAGGACAAGCCAATCAATTACTGTCTTGCAGTTTAAATTTAATATACTTCGAACTTAATACTAATTTAAATTGGCCTACATTGGATCCAATATGAATTATGCAGCCAATGTGTTTTCAAATTGTAATGCATGCACTTTTCTTGCTCGTATGAAATACCTCGATCGGCGGTGAGTTTCCTGAAGTCAGTTTTTGTTTCATAATAGAATAGAAACTCTGTTTCCTGTTTCTCATTCGATAACTTTAATCTGTCGAACCCATGCTTCTGTGAAGAAGTGACCTCAACTAGGGAACACCAAGCTGGTATAATACTTGTCAACCAAGTAAACCAGTAGGACATACAAACGATACCGTTTCAGGCAGAATTCATATACATGGTTTCTGGTGGATTTTCAAACTCCATGAATGACCAAAATGAAGTTCAAAAGGCTACGCTGTCAACATTTTTTCTACCTGCTCTTACAATTGTAGTCACTTCAGAGAAGGAAAATATATACGCCGTATATACAGTTGGCATTTTGTTTATACACCACCATATATAGTTTCCTCAAGGCTACCATGTCCACCGTTGAAAAGACAGCAGACTACTGACTTCAAACGTGATCAACACTGATCCTCATCCCCGATTCTTACATAATTGACCTACCAACATTACCACGCGAGCAGTCAGATTGAACTATATAGAGAGGCAATAACTTGTACTTGCATGCACAAAATACGTCCATCTTAATAATCCAAGGCAATCTGCATAATACACCATAGTTGGCTTAGCTTTTGGGTCACATGTAATAACACCTGATACATGAAATCAAAATTGCAAGTCATTTCTTCAGCGTGAGATTCGACACATGAGGTGCTTAGCGCACATCTAAAAGAAATTCAGAACAATGGAGATAATATACAAAATGGTAAATTTGGATATAAAGATGCATTACATAAAATCTCGTTTCATTAGTTTCATGCCTTAACTATTTTGATTAAATTAACTCAGTCTATCGTAGGTTTACAAGTTTGTCCATCTTCTAACAATGACAGTATGATTCTGCATACCAAATAGAAGACTTATCAAACATACAACGTAAGTAAAGGTACTTAATGCTGCCTAAATCAACTGCACATTAAGTCTTATAATAAAAGAGCTTACTGTACTTACTGTAAAGTCATCTCTTCTCTACAGCCTCTCTTTGTATCTTGTTAAGTCTACCGGAATTTATAGATGGGGTCACTACTATCCTTAAGTTGTGATCAGCCTCCAAGAAAAGTAACAAAGCTTTGAAGACGACATTCTAACTCCATGCATGCACTCATATATATCCACATTGTAGGTCCAAAGAGTGAACAATTCACCAAGGTACTTGACAAGCATTCAATTTCTCAACAATCTTTAAGAAAGGATAGTTTATGGCCATTTCTTTCTTATGCGATCTAATAACCTGCTTTCTTCTTCATTAGCCACGTGTGGATCAAGCTCACGAAGGCTGCTAACAAACATGCGTGCATCATTCTGATGATTATGTTTGCAGTAACCATCTACTATAGAATTGTAGGTGTTCTGATTTGGTTTACACTCATGCTTGATCATGAATCGAACAACATCAATGGCCTCCTCAAACATCGAATCAGCTGCATAACATGCGACAAAGGTGTTATATGTGATTACATCAGGAACTAATCCAGAATCCTTCAATTCTGAAAATACCCGTGAAGCCTCTCTCATCCTACCATTCCGACAATAGGCAAAAATAACAGTGTTGTATGAAATTATATCTGGCTTTAGTCCTTTTGCAATAATTTCCCTTAAAACTTCTTCAGATCGTTCAAAAGTTTCTGAGCGGCTGTACATATACATCAAACTATTGTAAGTTGCCAAGCTAGGAGTGAAGCCACTTTCACTCATGAACTTTAAGATCTCATTTGTTTTGGCAGTCATCTGTCTCCTGCCATATATTGAAACCATAGCATTCAGTGTACTTATGTCAAGTGAAAACCCTCTTTGCTTCAATTCCAAGAATGCACGTTCAGTTTCCATTAGCAGGTCACATTTACTATTAACTAAAACAAGGGTCTTCAAAAGTACAGCATGCGGTTTAATTCCACCAGAATATATCTCTTCAGAAAGAGTCAACATCCGCTCAATCTCTTTCCCATTGGCATAAGCATGAAGTAGAGAAGAATAAGTAAGCTCATTGGGCTTGCAGCGGCCATCGTGCATTTCAGCAAGAATTTTCTCTGACTGTTCCCATAAGCCTCCACGAGCCAAGGCTGCCAAAACAGCATTGTATGTGGAAAGATCTGGTGTAATGCCAGCTTCCAGCAATCTTTTATACACAAGCATGGCCTGGTCAAAAGAACCACACCGACTGTAGGCGCTGATTAAAGTGTTGAAAGTGTCCCTCTCAGGTACAAACCCTGCCCTCTTCATCTCCTTAAACACTCCAGACACTTCAGAGTCCATCCCATTTTGGCCAAATACTGCCAAAAGTGTGTTCCAAGTAACAATATCAGGTGCACATTGGCATGTTTTAATGTCATCAAAAACCTTCATCATTTCTGCAAACTTTCCCCTGTTGCCATGCATCTTAATCAGAGCATTGAAAGTACAAATATTTGGTTTGCAACTAGCAGCCCTCATTTCCTCAAAGACCTTGACTGCAGAATCATCCTTCCCAGCCTTCTCAAATCCTGACAAGAGAGTAGTATATGTGAAAACATCTGGCATAATCCCGCTGTCCACCATTTGGGTCTTAAGCTCCATAGCTTCATCTAATAGGCCATCTCTCGCATATGCTGAAATCAATGAATTGTAAGTAACAATACTTGGAGAAAATCCATTAGCTTCCATTTTCTTCAACACTTCCATGGCCTCCGCAGGCCGCCGAGACTTCCCATAAACGTCCAATAAAGCATTATAGGTAACTTTATCCGGCACAAAACCTGCCAATTTCATCTCTTTAAGAACCATAGCAGCTTCTTCATACAAAGAGCCACGCCTGCAACAACTAATCAGCGTGTTATAAGTATATTCATCCGGGGCAATCCCAGCAGCCTTGATTCCATCAACAAGGCTAACAATCTTATTCCAGGGCATACCCATTTTCCCATAAACATTTAAGATTACGTTATAAGTTATCAAAGTTGGCTTGCAACCCCCTTCCTCCATCTTCTTAAAAACCATAACAGCCTCCCTATACCTCCCACTGCTAGCACAAGCCGTAATCAAAGACGTGTAAGAATAAACATCAAGCTCAAACCCATCTTTATGTAAACTATTCAACAAAGAAGTCGCAGCCGAAACCTTGCCATCTTTACCAAGGATATTGATAATCACAGCCACAACAGAGTTATTCAACCACAACCTCCAGTCGTCTCTATTCCTTACCCACTCAAACACACTCACACCCAAGTCATATTTCTTGTAAAACCCTAAACCCTTTATCACACCTAAGACATCCACACAGAAGGCGTCAACTTTACTTCCATTCAAACATGACTGTCCTTGATGGTACTCAAATAAACGGCTCAAAGCTCCATCAATTTCATTTCTTTCAAAAGATGGGTGAACTAATGCATCAAGAACTAGCTGACCTTGGGAAGAGAGGCGTCGGTTGGACCAGGGTTTGCCACGGTTTAGGTCACGAGCTTTGCCGATACGGGTTCGTGTTCTGGGGATGGAAGAAGAATTGATTAGGGGAAGTGGGTCTAAGGGCTTTCGATAATGAGACCTATCAACAACGGGAAAGCCTTGAAGAGGAAGATTAACATTTGGTGGCTGGGATTCAGACGAGGTGAGTGTAGATATAGTGGGCTGCTGCTGCTGCTGTTGTTGTTGGAAATGGTGGGTCTGTATTGAAAACAGAGCTTTTGCAGGTGGTGGGTTTGGCAAGAGCAGTGGAAGAGCAAGTCTCTCAGCCATTATTATCGCATCCACACACACATAAAATCACACTAACAGATAAAATTGACAGTTTAGTAGCTGACGAAGTGAGGGAAACTGCAGTGAGAAAGATGCGTGTGTTGGGGAGGACTCCGAGGTCTAGGGACTTAAGAGCTCGAGCCGAAGTAGAGATATTTGAGAAAAAGGAGGGTTTTAGATCTTCTGGATGGACTTTGGACTTGGAGGCCTAGCATAAGGACGGATTAATGATTGACTAGCTTAAGGTCCCACCGTCACCATGGCCCTCCTAGTTCCTAGTCTCCAATACAATGGACTAGCCTGCCTGATCTTGAAGGTAGGCTGCTGGAGTCTCAAGCCCAGCAGCAGCTATGGTACTTTTTAACAACTGATGATAGTAAATTGTCACATAGAACCTGTTACGGATTGAGGGAAAAATTCCTCCCGTCGGGATGATGTAGCTGAATCCCAATATAGTCTATTTATTTTTTCTGCTTATGAGAAAATGAAACTATAGCTTATCAGGTGCATAAGATCTGCCTTTTCCATATTAATAGAAACAATATATTCATTTCCAAGCTGACACGACCAATGGCAATATAATGGTCATTAGTTTGGCATCAGATCATCTGCAATATAATGGTCATTAGTTTGGCATCAGATCATCTGTACCACTAACCCTGGTCTTATTCTGTGCCACAAAAAATACGTCGACATTTTTGTTTTAACTAAACCAACGCCTACATCTCAGCCATTTTTAGCCAAGCCGATTTGTTCTTCCTTTGATTTTGCTTACCGCCTCATTTCTTTCCTTCCCCTTAACTCATGGAATATCTCAGATCGAGTTTTGGAATTCTTAAAGGCTGAGGTATACTCTACCACTCTCTCACTTTCATTTCTTCCATGACTCTCACATACCTTTTCTCTCCCACTCTCTCGCATTCGTTTCTTCTACTCTGTCGCACACCTGCCTTCCAAAGGTTTTGGTTAATTCATGGAATGTGTATTGAACACTTGAGGTATGCTCTTTGCCATCCACTCACTCTCTCTTGACCTTTTCTTGTCTACTTCACCACTCTCTTCCATCAGCAACAAACCCCACATGGCTTTGAAGTCCTTCTTTGATTTGTTACTTTCTTCTTTCTTACAAGGAACAATTTCATTCATTACTTTCCTCCTCTCATCTTCTACTATAATTTCATAGTCATACATGAATTTCTTCTTTATTCCTCTTAGTTTGTCGTTTGTACCATTTGCATACGAGTTGGTTCCTTTCTTTGCTCATTTTTCCAATGCGCGAGCTGTTATTGTTAAGGCAAAAGTTAGATAATGCAGCTTTCCAAGATTGTTGAATTGATTGCACACTGATTTTGTAACAGAGGATTATAGTGATATGCTCTTATATGCAATCGATGACCCTTTAATTCAAATTCATCTATAGTAGTTAATGTGTTATTAATAGGATGTTGTGGGATTTTTGTCCACAAACTCATAATTGTGAGTAAATAACAACACAAACAAAAGCTAATTGCTACTTCTTACCTCACACAGTTTTTCTTGATAGGTTCCCACTCTCTTCCATTTGATCTCATGATCAAACAATGAGAAGAAACAACTTTCTTCATGTTCTGATTCTTGTGGCCATAGTATTGCAGACATTCCTATTTAATATTATGTGTTTTGAAACAGAATAATTAACTTTCTTTGGCCTTCTGACGAGGTAGGCAGGAAGACTAGCTTGTATAGAGTGTTTTCTACTATATTGGAATGATATTATTATGGATTGGGGACTATGGTGTATCATAAATGTTAACTTTCTTCCAGGATAGATATTGGTACATAGTTTCTTCTCGGTTGCACATGACTTTGGAAGATGTTTGCATTGACTTGGATCCATGCATTTTAGAATTAACCTTTGGTTCATCTACATACATTAGGTATATGAGCTTGGCATATTGAAAAATATTTTTAAGGATGGACAATCTACATCATCTTTGGGTGTTTGATAAAGTAGATCAAAAGATATCTCACTAACTTAATCATGCCTGGCATCGTCTTTATATGGGTTCCAATGATCAAAAGCATTTTGAATTGGTTAGAGAACTTTCAAATCTACATCACAAAGAAGAGAAGTTGTTATCTGAGGTTTACATGAATTTCTTTCCTTTCATTTATATATAGTTTTATATTGTTGTACTCAATATCTCTTCATTTAATTGTTTTCTACTATGAAATTGTTACTTGTATTCATGTCATGCTTAATTCCATTTCAATTTAAAACTTGTTACGAGATTCTGTTTTGGATAGATTATTGTCTTGGTCCATTTGAGTGATCAATTGTCAACAAGTTTCTTGACTATATTTACTTGGGTATTCAAATATAAGGGATTCGTAGGTTGGATCCTTCATTATTAATACGCTTATCATCAACTGTGTTAACTTCATAGCATTCAGATTACGATAGGAGATTTAGTGGCAATAAATTTCAATTTTAGAGAATTTTTGAACATGCATTGGTTGCTAGCTATAATGTGTAAATGATATTCTAAGTTAATTAGTAATTTTGAATAACTTCAGTGAAATAATTTATGAAGAAACTTCTTATCATTGATTTAAAGTGTTTCGAGCTACCGATAAACTCTGACCAACTCTGCATTGTTTATAAAAACAAATATCAAAATTTGAATAACTGATTATACCTTTTCTATTTAAACATAAAATTTCTACTCTTTGCCACAAGTATTTTGGTTGGTAGTGGGACTGCTGCTTATGTCTAGTCTCAATATAGCAAAAAGAGATGGGTTCGATTTGTCTTTACAATGGGCTTAGAGATGATAAGGAGGAATTGAACAGACTGGTTGTGGAGGATAATAAAATTAATAATTCAACTAAAAAGGAGGAGGTTTGAAATCAGTTAAAGTTCTAGCATAGCAGCATTCCTTCTCTCTGAGATGTGCAGAATGGGTGCTGGCAACCTTTTGTCCATGGTGGCCCTTGCAGTAAGTGTATCTTCTGTGTGAATTCATATGTTATGGAAGTTTACAAATTTATCTTTCTGTTGTTAAACTTTTTGTCATCTTTTATTTTTCTATGGATTCTAAAATCATGATACATCGGATGCATAGAACATGTTTAAAAGATAAATGCCAGGTCTGTTATAGCAAATATAAATATAATTTAATAATTTAATTTTTTAAAAAACATAATTTTTTAATATACTTCCACCTGTGGCTTTAAAGGTTTTAGGTGCAATTGTTCATAACCAAAAAATTATCATTCGTCTATTGACTGTAATTATATCAGAAGTGTTATGCATTTGGTATGTAAAGTGTTATGCATTTAGTTATTTATTTTTGGAGGTTTAACACTTGAGTAAGTATCAACATTGTACAATTTTTGCCTCCTGATATACTGCGTAAAGAGATTCATGAGTATGTTTAAATAAAGAATCTTTTCTATTCGAATTGGGGAACTGTTCATCAGATGTACATCTCTGGCATATGGTTGTACTAATTTTCCACGTTACTGGGTGGGAGGAACAAAATATATAACATCTTCACTCCGCTGACTTTAACTCACTTGTGAATTATCTCCAATTTTGGCAACAAACATCCAATCTATGTGTTTGGTGAACAATATTATGTTCAAATTACATTGACATAATCTGTAGGTTTGGAAACTAAAACTAAAGGAACTATTACATTTAACACTGAGCGATATTGGAACTCCACTATGAAATTTGCAGAATAATCGCATGTTTATGTGCATTATTGTTTTCTTTGATTTGTTCTGAGGCACATATGTATGTCTAAACTTGTTGGCTTTTGCATTGCCTTGATGTGTCCGATAATGCTGGTTCATATTCTCTGCAGGTTTTAAGAACTGCTTCGACCAATAGACTGGCAAAAGTACAAGGGTTTCTGTTCCAAGTTGCCTTTTGTACCATTTTTTTTTTGTCTTACAGCAGAAAATATCTTATTGTGTTTTCTTTTATCAACTATTCATTCTACATCAAAATATGTTAGCGGGAACTTAAGCATATGTGTCAGAAAAATATTGACGAAACTTATCCATTCCCATTACTTTGATGTAATCCTGCTAATATCATCATTTCTGTGCAGAACTACAAAAAAATCTCATAGATGCATTTTTTTTGCTTATATTAGATCCGCTTATTTGCATCCAAATTTTTATCTTCTCTGAATTTTTGTTATGTATAATTCTTTCATTAAATTTCACCATAATTTTCTTTCCGAGGTTGTTTGTAGAATTAACATTTCGTGGATCTTTATGTTGTTGCAGGAGATGCTCTTCGAATTGTTGTTGCAGAAACTAGATGGCCAAGTGTTGGAAATGGAGACAAAACAACCATCCCTTTTGCTCAAGCTTATGTAAGCAATGTAATAGTTCGAGTTAATTCACAGTTGGGTACACCCAAGAAACTAGGAATTCCCTTAGAAGCCAACATATATAACATTTTCAATGAAAACTAGAAGCCTGCTGGAGTTGAACAGAATTTCGGACTTTTCTATCCAGACATGTCTCCAGTTTACTTTGTCAAACTTCCTGTTCAAAATACTGGTAGCATCTAATTGTACAAAAATAGTGAAGCTAATGGTTTTTTTTGTACATATCTAAAGGAATTGCCAATTAATAAAAAGAGTAAAAGACCATTCTATTTAATTAAAGTTGTGTTTTTGAGTAAACAAATTGATACTAGGCTTTGTAAATGTGTCAATGGATAATCCATAGAGGAGAGATATAAAGAAACAGATGAAGTGATTGGAAAATTGGCAAAAGAAATTTCCTTTCACTACAAAAATTCAAGAAATAAAGGGGACAAAAAACATGCTAGAAAATGAAAACACAAGAGGAAGTTGAGAAAAACTTCTCATTTGATATTTCTTGCATTTTAAAATTGCAGAAACTTGGTAAATTGTTGTCTACATATATTCTATACTAACAAATTAAGGAACGGAGTGGGAAGGGTATGGGAAGGTAGTAAAAATGGAGCAAGCTCAAAATGCAACAGAATCAAGAATAGTTTATTTGTAAATGTAGTTCTCAGAAGTCATAGAAAAGTATAATAGCATCATCAAGCTTCATCTGAGATGATTCTAGCAGTATTATCACTCTTTTAAGTCTTTCAAATTGGACTTTCATAGGTCCCTCACGTCGATCTGGTGGTAGATTTAACACCTAAAATAAATTGTCACAAATTAAAATTGTTAGTGATGAAGAAGAAAAGTCGAGGCATTGACATGTGTTGCAAAGGAACATAGAAGCATAATTATCTAGTTATTCATACCTCCTGCGGTTGTTCAGGCTCATAAGCCACCCGAATACTCAAATTTATTCTTGTTGTGGAAAATAAACAAAGAAACTCTTTGGAAAAATGTATTGGATGAGATGTTCTACGCTGTCTTAGGTCCCTCGCGTTGATCTAGCAGTAGATTTAACACCTGAAATAAATTGTCACAAATCAAAATTGTTGGTGATGAAGAAGAAAAGTCGAGGCATTGACATATGTTGCAAAGGAACAGAGAAGCATAATCATCTAGTTATTCATACCTCCTGCTGTTTTTCAAGCTCATAAGCCATCTGAATACTCAAATTTAAGGCAACATAGAACATCTCATCCAATACAGTTTTTCAAAGAGTTTCTTTGTTTATTTTCCACAACAAGAATATTGTTATTCCTACAACTATTTTTTGCATGAGAGATTAAATAATAGCTTATATTATAACGTTGCAATATAAAATGGATAATTTCCCAATTCCAACAATCCTTAGGATTTTAACGTAAGAAAAGTTGAGTTCATAATAAGTGACCATAGTTTAAAATTCGAAGATCATCCCAACAAAGAAAACTTGTCGGCACCAATAGCACACATATCATGAAGTCTCTGTAACTACTTATGCATAAGCGTAAATTTGGCTTATGTACAATACTGAAATGAAATCCAATGCACAAATATTTCTTCTCCAAACCACTTTAATCCCCAGTAGGAGCAATTACAAACAGAAAATCTTACCTCCATATGTATGTAGTTGTCCTGCTACAGTCACCAAAAACTTGGTACAAAGTCACCAAAAACTTGGAGAACCTCACACGATATATCATGTTATCAAACAACACCATGTACTGAGTTGATTTCGGGGCATTTAAAACACCAAGAGAAAAACAAAATTCCCCCATAGTTCATTACATTGTTTTCAAGTGAAAAAAGATACTCAAGCACGTCGATATTCACCAAGTAAATAATCACTGCTTAAATTACTTAACCCATTTACGAACAAGTTCAAATGGGGCTAATAACCATTTAAACACAAAAATTCAAAGTACTGGGCTTGTGGTTTTCGATAGAAGAAGATAAACGGTCTAAGAGGCCATAAGAAGAAGACAAAGAACGGAGCAAGTTAGCAAAAGTTATTAAAATAAGATTTAATAAATATCGATGGAAAGAGTTGAGAGCAAGACCGAAGAAGTAAAGCGGAAAGCAAATCAAACAGTAGACATTATGACACCATCTTTAGCCACAGTGGGTAAAAGAGCTCCGAATCTTGCAGTTACACCGATGATAGTGTCGCCTTCAATGCCATTAACCTATGTCTGAACCTTAACCTCAAAACTTCATCAACCAACAAACAAAATAAGAAGAAAAATCATAATTCCATCATCTATAACACAACCCATCGAAGAAACACGTATAAAGTCAACCACTTGACAGCAACCCATTGCAAATTGCACCCAAAAACTACAAATTTCCAATCACCCAACAAAAAGAGTGCAATTACAAGAATGACAAAATGGTCAAAAACAAAAAGATTACCAAGTCGTACTCGTTATCATAGCCAGGTAAGTTAGGAGTGTTGTCATCGTACGATGCGTCGTCGACAATTGCGAGACCAATTAGTAACAACATGCAAAACAGTGCCCCCAACTAGAGGCAACTCTAAAAATGAGTCATCATAGCCAAGAACCAAATTAGAAAGGGAGAAAAAGCAAAGAGAAACAAGGAAGAAGGCAGCACCCCCTAAGCAAGATCAAGATTGATGAGAAGATAGACTCTAAGTGATGGGAAAGAGTGAAAGATACAAATAGGGGCACATAAGTTTTCTCCTCTAAATGATCGAAGATGTAAAGCGAGAATCAAAATCAAAAGAAGAAGGGGACATTGGCTTGGCTTAAGTGAACGTGAAGCCGAGACAAGATGATGGTTTTAATTAAAACGTTGACGTTTTAATTGTGGAATAGAATAGGACCAGGGTTTGTGGCACAGATGATCTGATGCCCATTAGTTTAAGATAACTAGAGGATTCATGTAGAATGTATCACTTGTCTAATTGCATTTTCGCCAAATGTCTGGATGCTTCTGGAACAACCAAGCGTGCAAGTAAGCATAAGCATATTATGTGTCTCACAGGAAGGTTTTATTGAAGTTACTAAGTGAAGCAAAAGGTAGCATCCAATGTAAAACCAAATATATCATGGGAGATCATTCTGTTTTGTCTATAATAACCCTTGAACTAGATAGACAATTAGCCAGGATTGAATTGCGTTTAAATTCTTAACATAATATAAGACATCCAACACCAATTAGCAGTCAATCCAAGTCTCCTTCCAATATCCCTTCTTTTAAGAAAAATCTAAAAGAAACTAAAGATTAACAGTAAGGTTCGAAGCAAGTGTGAACAGGGCTCAACAACAACAGTTGAAAAAGCATTATGGCCCTCCAAAATTCTCCCATAAAATTACAGCCCTGGACCTAAAACCCCAAATTGAAAATGTCTGAATCCATCCTATTTAGCATCATTTGAGGAAGTGTGGTCCAATCAACCTTGCAATCTTAAGAAATCCAACCTAGTCTTCACCAATAAAAATCCTCTTCAGCTTCTCATCATTATAACCTTTTTGTTCTCAGGATCCTGATAAATAAAAAGAGGTAAGACTAAGAGTTAAATTGATGGCTGACATACATTGCATCCAATTGACATTCAAGTGAGAAAAGACATACAAAGGGCATTTAGATCCCAGATAGTTGTCAGCTGACCAGTTAAATTGGTAAGTGCTAGGAATAAAGGTCACAGAGAAGGAGAATGCATAGTTTACACACAGAAAAAGCAGTAGAGCAGTATAGTTATAGTTAAATAGTGATAGTGGTTAGTTAGATAGCGATATACTATATCAGGTTGTTAGCAGAAGATAGACAGAAGATAGACACTCGTAGAAGTGGGTTAGGATAAGGAGATATAAAAGTAGAGTTTACGAGTGAAGATGGGAGAGATTAGTTTTGAGAATAATTCTCGGAAGTTTTTCCTAATATTGTAAGGAAGTTGACCCTTGTGCAGAAGGTTCCGCCTTCTGGTTCTTTTGAATAATATTGAGCTATTACCTGTTAACTGGTGTTATCTAACGCATCAGTACATTACATTAAATAGTTACCTAACAATTTTGGTCCGACCTGCCGGATTCGATGGAGGCACGAGTGGGAAAGCTGGAAGATTCTGTGGTCAGAATTGGGAAAACTATGGGGGAGCAAGTCACAGACTTGACGAAAGTTAAGAACGATATAGGTTGTTTGGAAGCCCTTTTAACTCACTTGATGCAACGACAAGGGTCGAGCAACAAAGCATCTTCGGAGGCCAACAAAGAGGAGGACGTTGAAAGCGAGAAGGACCACGAGAGTCGCCCTTGGGTCAAGAAAGTTGAACTCCCCATTTTTGATAGAACGGATCCGTTGGGTTGGGTGGCTCGAGTGGAGAAGTTTTTTTAGGTCCACCTTGTCATGGAGGATGAAAAGATGCGACTAACCTTCATTAGCATGGAAGGAGCAACAATGCATTGGTTTCGCTTCCTGCGCAAGAAGAGCCCGACGTTGACGTGGAACCCACTCATTCCCACTCTGCTGTATCCTTTCGGAGAAGGCAGTCAGGGAAACGTATGTGAAAGACTAACGTCTATGCAACAAGTGGGTTGGTGGAGGAATACTTACGAGCGTTCGAAATGTTGGTGGTGCAAATACTTGAGGCATCAGAGGAGCAGCTGTTAGGATATTTTTTGGGTGGCCTCAAACTAGAAGTGAGGTGCCGGGTTTGATCAATGCGACCAACTATAATCTTACGTGTAATGGAAATTGCTCGCGATATCAAGGATGAACTGCAGGTGATGTATGGAGGAAACACTTCCATAGCTGGAAATTTTACGAATCGTGTATAGACACGTGGTAGTATAATTTCCAAAGTTTACGAGATAATGACCATTAGAGGGTCGGTTAATGGGACAACGAGTAATGACCAGGGCAAGGTCATGGGAGGAATAGAGCAAAGATCTTTCAACCCGAATCGTAGTGGGTCATCAGTGGGGTCTAATTCTCATAATGGAATTTATGGAACTCCGGGTCACGCAATAACCATGGGACTAGGCAGCTTCCCTACCAAAATTTTTAAAGAGGAAGGAAGAAGGGAGGTGGTTTCGTTGTGGATTGCCTTTTGGTCCGGGACATAAATGCTTAGAGAAAAGTTTAAGAGTAACCATTTTAGAAGAAGATGAAGAGATGGCTACAGAGGTAGAAGAAGGCCTAGACTCCCACGAAAGATCAAGGGAGGTTGCCGAACAAGTTTAGTGCGACTGGATGGAGCTTTCATAAGTTTCAGCTAATGGATGGACACAATGTAACATCCCATCACCGATGGGGAGGATAGAATGGTAATTTTGAGGGGCTAATGAGTGTTAGAAATTACCTTTATATGCTCATGCATAATCTAACATCCGCATACTTATGAATAGTAAATTTTGCACATGAAAAATGACTGTACATGCATTCATGACATTCCCCGTATACGTGTGAAGAAATGTGTTTGTAAATTAATGTGATTTGTGTGTGTGAAAAATTGAGTTGGAGAAGGTCAGGGT
>JANVCQ010000232.1:40102342-40115497 GCA_025531925.1 Erythroxylum plowmanianum
ACTCACTGAGTTCGCAAAACTCACCCAAAATTTGCAATTATTTTTCAGGACTTAGAAGAATACCCCGTTAGGCAACGAACGTATAGCAATTGCATGTGAGTGAAAGAAGAGGTCGGGATCAGTTCGCGTCTGCATTGTGTCTCTGTTTTTTTTGCATTAAATTGTATTTCCGTAAATCATTGTATTTTGTGTATTTGAATATATTTGTGGTGTATAATTTTTCGCTTGGAACAAAGTTTTAATGTGTTTTGCTTTTGGAAGGTGCAAATCGAAATTTTGGTTTTTGAAAATAAAAATTTGGCAACTCTGGTAAATAAAAAAGTGTCTGAATAAAAGTGGGCCCAAATGTGCGATTATTGATTTTCACATACGCTTAAAAAAAAATTATACTGAGTTTTTGACTAAGTGATGTAGCACGCCATCCTCGCAGAGCACGGACTCGGATATCACCATCGATGTTGGGTTCGGGTCATGCGGGAATGAGGTGTTACACACAACCCAAAACCATGAAGCTTTGGGGGAAGATTGATGGAACATTTGTTGTGGTGTTGATTGATAGTGGCGCAAGTCACAATTTCGTGTCCAAAGAGGTGGCCTTGAAACAGGGTTGGAGTGAGGATGGGAAACGGGCTGAAACAAGATTCTCAAGGTGCAAGGGGTTAAATCTAGAAATGCAAGGTTATATGTATTCAAGAGATTTCTTTCTCTTTGAGTTAGGGGGAGTGGATATCATTTTGGTGATGACTTGGTTGATTTCTTTAAGTGAGGTGCAACGCAATTGGAAAGATCTTTCCATGAGTTTTTCGCATTCCGGATCAACAGTCACTGTTCAAGGGGATCTTAATCTTTCGAGATCTCTAATTTCCAGCAAGGCACTAAGGAAGATAGATGAAATTGAGGCAGTGGTTATGGTATTTTTTGGTTCAGAGAAACTCGAGAAGGATGACAGTGGGTACAACAACATAGGAGAAATATTTGACTACCACCAGCAGCAGCAATTACAGCAGGTGTTGGCTAAATTTTAGTCAGTTTTTTCACACCCGATAGGCCTTCCTCCCAACAGACCAGTTGATCATAAAATCCCAATTAAGGTTGGAGTTGATCTAATAAATGTGAGACCTTATTGTTATCCTCATCTACAAAAAAATAAGATTGAGAGGCATGTTTTGGAAATGCTAGCTTCAGGGGTTATCAGACCTAGCAATAGCCTATATTCAAGTTCGGTGATTCTTGTAAACAAGAAGGACGACAGTTGGCAGTTTTGTGTGGATTATTGAGCGTTGAATAAAGCCACAATACCGGACAAATTTCCCATACCAGTAATTGAAGAACTCTTGGATGAATTGTTCGGAGCTGTGTATTTTTCAAAAATCGATTTACGGACAGGATACCATCAAATAAGCATGAATGAAGAGGACATTTCGAAGATGGCTTTTCGAACACATCATGGCCACTATGAGTCACTCGTCATGCCATTTGGTCTCACCAACGCACTAGCCACTTTCTAATGCGCCATGAATTTGATTTTACAACCCTACCTCAGAAAGTTTATGTTAGTTTTTTTCGATGACATATTGGTCTATAGCATTGATTGGGACAACCACATTGCTCACTTAAGGAAGGTATTACACACATTACAGCATGTTCATTTTTATGCGAATACAAAAAAAACACTTTTGGGAAATTAAGAATTGAATACTTGGGACACATCATTTCCAAAGATGGTGTGGTCATGGATCCCAAGAAGATTGAAGCCGTTTTACAATGGCCTATTCCAACATCTCTCAAAGCTTTGAGATGGTTATTGGGTCTAACTGGGTATTACCGAAGGTTTGTGAAGGATTACGGGAAGATAGCATAACCTCTTACTAATCTTTTGAAGAAAGGAAATTTTAAATGGGATAATTATGCAGAAACAACATTTAGGCGACTACAGAAGGCTCTAACCAGTGCTCCGGTTTTGATGTTATTAGATTTCAGTAACCCTTTTTCGGTAGAGTGTGATGCATCAGGTAAAGGCGTTGGAGTTGTGTTGATACAAGGAAAAAAAACCAGCAGTGTTTTTCAACAAAGCATTAGCTGAATCATCGCTAAATAAATCCATATATGAAAAGGAACTCATGGCGTTAGTGTTAGCCATTCAACATTAGAGACTGTATCTGGTGGGAAGAAGATTTACAGTTTATATTGATCAAAAAAGCCTCAGACATTTGCTGGAACAAAGAATTACAACTCAAAATCAACATAATTGGTTGGCAAAATTGCTAGGATATGATTTTGATTATTGTGTACAAGACAGGAATTTCCAACAGGGCAGCAGGTGCACTCTCCAGAGTATTTGAGGATAAGGAGTTGCACGTTATTTCTAAGCCATTTTGGCAAGATCCGAAACAGATTGATAAGGAGGTGAAGGCAGATCCATAGTTAAGCCGAATCATTGAAGAAATTAAGAGGGAACCAGATTCTCATCCTTCTTATATCTTGGAAAATGGGAGGCTATATTATAAAGGATGGTTAGTAGTATCAGCATCCTCAGAATGGATTCCCAAGCTTTTAAAAGAGTTTCACACAACCCCTACCGGGGGACACTCGGGAATTTACAAGACTTATAAGAGGATAGCTCAATCTATTTTTTGGCATGGAATGAAAAGGGTTATAACTGATTTTGTAGCAGCTTGTCACACTTGTCAGCGTAACAAATATCAAGCTACGTCCCCAGCAGGTTTGCTCTAACCATTATCTATTACCGTTATCTATTCCCAACGCCATTTGGGAAGAATTGAGCATGGATTTCATTATGGGACTTCCCAAATCGAAAGGCTATGATACCTTGTTGGTCATAGTGGATAGGTTGAGCAAATATGGGCATTTTATTCCTGTCAAACATCTCTACTCAACCCGCTCTATTGCTGAAATTTTCACCAAGGAAGTTGTCCGATTGCATGGCATTCCGCTTTCCATTGTCAGTGATCGAGATCCTACGTTCTTAAGTAATTTCTGGCAAGAACTATTTACACTCCAGAGAACTCAACTAAAATTCAGTACCGCTTATCACCAAGAATCGGATGGTCAAATAAAGGTAGTTAATCGCACCATTGAGACATATTTACTCTGTTTTAGTTCGGAACAACCCAAGGTTTGGTTAGAGTATTTATCTTGGGCAGAATATTGGTATAATATCAGCTATCATTCAGCAGCTAAATGTTCTCCTTTCGAGATACTTTATGGAAGACCTCCTCCCTCAATGACACGTTTTATTCTTAGAGAAACATTGGTGGAAGCGGTGGCATAAGATTTAATGAGTCGTGACGAGGCTCTGTCACAGTTAAAACTTCATCTAGAACGCGCTCGCGATCACATGATACATTTTGAGGATGTACGTACGCATCCTCAGGAAATTCAGGTAGGGGATTGGGTGTATTTGAAGATTCGACCACATTGGCAAGGGTACATGCCTAAGCGACCACATCCGAAACTGTCGACACGATATTATGGACCGTTTTTGGTGGACAAATAGGTGGGCGTCATTGCATTTCAACTGCAACTTCCCCCTCAGGCACGTATACATCCAGTGTTTCATGTGTCCCAATTGAAAAAGGCTATCGGGCACCACCATTTTCAAGATGAATTACCTCCAGAGTTAGACTATACTCCTGATGTGTGTACACCAGCTGTGGTGTTGGGTAGCAAGACACTTCAAAATTGAGGAGTTGTTCGTGATCAATGGTTGATTCATTCACAACGCAAGCCATTGGAGGAAGCTACATGAGAGGACCAAGAGCTTATCCGGAGCCAATTACCAGAGTTTAACCTTGGAGACAAGGTTAATTCTTTAGCGGGTGGTATTGTTAGGAATAAGGTCACAAAGAAGGAGAATGGATAGTTTACACACGGAAAAAGCAGTAGAGCAATAGAGTTATAGTTAAATAGTGACAGTAGTTAGTTAGATAGTGATATACTATATTAGGTTGTTAGCAGGAGATAGACACGAGATAGATACTCGTAAAAGTGCGTTAGGATAAGGAGATATAAAAGTAGAGTTTATGAGTGAAGATGGGAGAGATTAGTTTTGAGAATAATTCTCGGATGTTTTTCCTGAGATTGTAAGGGAGTTGACCCTTGTGCAGAAGGTTCCACCTTCTGATTCTTTTGAATAATATTAGCTATTGCTTGTTAACTGGTGTTATCTAACGCATTAGTACATTTTATTAAATAGTTACCTAACAGTAAGTGATCACAATTTCATGTTCTTCGTTTAATTCGATTTGTAGTAGAAGGCAACAAACGAATAAGTTCGTGGGACATTCTTAACAGCCACAAATTACCTGAAGCTCATATAATCGTGATAAATGTTTCCAATTAAGCCATATCACAACTTTTTAACATGCCAACAGATTGAAAGTTAGCTACTATTAGGCACATTCCAAGACACGGTGTCACGAAAACAGAAGAAGAGGATTCACAAGATTTCTAAGCTCAAACCAATAGCCATCACCTAAAAACCCCAAAGAATATAACGACATAATCAATATCGAAATGAACCTGAAGATTGTTGTCTTTAATATAGGCCCAGATGCGCTTCAAGGCTTGGTGCGGGGAATCTCATGGGTGACAACAAGGTCAGCCATTTCGGGAGATACTGGGAGCGGCCGCACAAGGCTCTCACGTTGTAGCAGCGCATGTCATCCTACGCACCACTTTTAACTCCAGTTGACAATTTCGGAGGAAGAAGAAGATTGCTACTACTAGTTAGCCTAGGCGTTCCTACTAATGACGCGTTGACAAAATCCTCGTCATTTTTGAACCCGTTCCAAGGGTTTAGCGTAATCCGTTATCACTTTGTGAGTGAGAGAACGAACTTAGCTGCAATACTAGCGTTCCTTAACCTTTTGGAAATTGCCCTTGCTTTCGGTTTCGGTGTAATTGGCCTGATAATGTGGAGGTAAAAATATACAAGTCTCCCTTATGTCAATTTCAAAACCACCACACAAAAATATAGAACTCATTAAATTGATTTTAAAAACTAATTTTATTTAACATAATTCAGTTAATACTTATTTTAATTAACATTAAAAAAAAACCATTTCATTGTTGAGCAGATCAATACCACATCTAATTTACATACAAAATGTATAATAAAATTCATTTTTATAATTTTTAACTAATTTCATACTAATTAGAAGTATTTATTTCATTAACACCTTTATCAAAAATTTTAGAAAATTATTTCAAATTCACAAAATAACCTTACCTTAGTACTGTATGTTAAAATCATTTATAAATAATTGCATTCACTTCGACAATATATAAGCATATTTCTCTAACTAAAATTGTGACTAAAAAACTATCTATTCTTCTTTTTGATAACGATAATGTAGATATTGTGTTCTATGTTTATTTTTTCATGCATTCACTAAACCCATATTTTCTTGTTAACAACTTAATAGATGATACAAAGTAATTTCACAACCAACAAACATAATAACTCAATGTTTTAAAAAAATCAACCTGGAGATCAAACTAGTCAAAGAAAAAGCTTAATGTTAAATGTTTAACATATATTAAACCGTTATAAAACTGGTATATAATAAACAAAAGTAAAAATTATAAGAATAAGTAAAAATATTTTATTGAAATAAGAATACACTAATGTTTATTAATATATATTGAACTTATAATAAGTCGAATAGAATAATTCAAACTAAATTTGAATCTAACATAAAACTTAGAATAATAATAAAAAAATCAAAATTTTATATCTAAAGATAGTTATGTCTTATCATCGTTAAAACTTTTAAAAGTTTCAATGCTATCTAAAAACTCGTAAATCATGCTTTCATCCAAATTATTTGCATCAACTTCTTCTACTATATTCAAAAAAATTATAAATTAGTAATGTGTGAAATTATTCTCTATTATAAATTTGTAATATAATGTACTTTTAATATGAAATATGATCAATTAAGATATCAACTAACCATTAGTGAATGTTCTTAATTTATTTGTTATGACAATGCATTCTCTTCACAACTCTAGTTTATTATAATCAATATCAGACGATTGTTCTTCCTCTTAGATCCAAAAACTAGTATGGTCAATACAATCAATATTAATTGTATCATAAATTCTTTTTTTTGCTAAGCGCTACGAATACATAATAGAGAATTATAAAGACAATCGTAAAAATTTAAGGAAAATAAAAACAAATCAATAAAATACTTGTTCGTCATTCACAAATTATAAGTAACGTAAATAAGATCATTGAGTCTTTGATGTTCTAAAGGATTTTGTTTCTATATATCAATACATTAAAAAAATGCTCTAATTACATTCACATCCTGATATAGAAGTTGTTTGAATAAGTAATCTAATAATGAATTTTCTTGATGTTAGAGCATTTTTACCGAATAATTTGCACCACTTATCTATTTTTTAAATTAAAGGTGGCCAATCTTAATGATAAATTAAGAGAGACGAGGCTTAAGTGGTTTGAACATATTAAAAGGAGACACCCTGATGTTCCGGTAAAAAGATATAAGAAAATATTATTTGGAGACTATAGGAGAAAAAAAGGAAAGCCAAAGAAAAATTGGGGGAAAATGATCAAGAATGATATGCCTCTGCTGGATCTTATCAAGTACATCGGCCGTAATGGAAAAGTTGGCATACTAGGATTTAGATAATGAATCTTACTTAGAGATGTCTTTATCATTCTTAAGTATTTTAAACATTTTCCTTTGAGTCTTCTGTCTTTCCCTCTAAGTGTCTGTTTGTTTCAGCTTTTGGAGGGTGAATAAGCACTTTTTTTACTGTAAAAGCTGTTTTTAAAAAAAATAAGTGTTTGGCTGTAAAATCCAAAAAGCACTTTTTTTATATAGAAATGGCTTTTTCATAAGCTAAAATACATCTTTTTGAGAAGCTCAAATTTGAAGCTTTTCAAAAAAACATTTTTTTAGGTAGATTTTTTAGATCAATTAATGAGCCTATTTTTAGTCCCTTTTATCTTTATGCTTTACACATAATTCCCATAATACCCACAAACACATCACCACATTTATTTTGAGATTTATATAATATTATTTAATTTTTTATATGTTTTAATATTTATTTTTAATATTAGTTTTACTTATATCCATTTAAAAGATTTGGTTAAATATATTTTTATTCATGTTTTATATGGTTTAAAATTATATAATAATTAATATATTGTACTTTGCATATTGTTTAATATATTTTATATAATATTTATATGCATAAATAATTTTTATTACAAAATAAAATATAGTTAAAATTAAAAGTGCTTTTTATTTTTATGTTGCCAAACAGTCTATTGTATGAAGCTCTTTCAGAAAAGTTCTTTTTTGAATGACAGCCAAACAATTAACTGACTTCTTAGAAAAGCATTTTTTAGAAAAGCTCTACTAATACAAGCCCATCCAAACAGGCACTTAGTTATTTTTAGCCTAGGCAATTTCTTACTTAGTCTAATTACATTCTTGTAATGACTGGTTTAATTTATTCTTATACTTGCCTTTTCTGTAATTAGTGTTTTTATTTACTTATTTTATCTTTTATTGTTAATCGTTACCTTATTCTATACGTTATATATTATGTACTGTATTATATATTTTTATTTATATTTTGTATTATCATTATTTTACATTTTATGTGGATCTATAAAAAAACAGTCTCTTTTCCTAGCAAGGGTAAAGCAGTATACTACTGGACCTCCCTCGACCATGTGTTTTAGGAAGACTTTCACTAGGTGTTATTGTTGTTATTGTAGTAGTTATAAGAAATAAAAATATATTATTAATAAGTAAAGGGTGAACTAAAAGTGTAAAAACTGATCATACTACATTTTCTCATCATAAATTATCTCTTTGTCGATGATCTAGCAAAACTTCTTAAACCTTCATGATACAATTTAATATCATTTATTTCCTTTGATTGCTTTTTAATAAAGAAAATACCTTTGCATTTAATTACATCAAAGAGACCACTCATAATATCATTTGTACATGTATCTCCATTATATAGGCAATAAGGATTAAGAAAATAAGTTACTAACTACATCCTTTGAATAAGATGCTTATGCCAAAGTTGGTTAAGAATATCTATATAAGGCTTTTACAATTTCTCTATCCCTTTAAATAGACTCATAATTGTTTTACGAGCTCTATACATACCCTTATATATATACACCCCAAAGATGGCTTCTCATCTGAGACAGTCTTATAAACGGAGCCATAAATCTTCACAATGATGAAGTAGGTAGCCCAAAATTTATATCTAGAGTAATAACGAGAACTTCTTTTCCTATAAAACTCTTTGATAACTTATGAATTAAAAATTGTTTACTTTTCACTAGATTTGAAGTAGTTTTTAGGTCCATAAACATTTTTCAAATTAAAAATGTAGTTGTGAACCTAGTAGCTGCATGATGCACAATCTTAACTCAATCTTCTTATTATCTTAATCAAGACAAAAATGTAATATGATTATACACAAAACTTATTATTTTAGATGCACGTGAACTAAGACTAAAAATACATTCCACACTACCAGTATCTTTTAAAAAGTGATTTATGCAATAAGCAACATATATAGAACAACAAATATGCTCATACTTTGATTATAGTAACTATCCAACTGATATATAATTTTTCTTAGAATTAATTGATATATAATTAGTTGCATTATCTGAAACTAAATGCTCAACATTCTTTGGTCCAACCCACTCAACAATTTTAGAAAATAATTTAGATAAAACATAAGCACTTTTTCCCATATTATAAGCATCAACAGACTTGATAAAAGTTGTTTTAATATTATAATTAACAAATAAATTAATTAAGGTTCTTTGTCTTTGATCAGTCTAAACATATGCCATAATAGTGCATTATGTTATTTCTCAACAAGACTTATATATGTTCATAATTAATTGATGTTTTTTTAAATATTAAAGCAAATGCACAAGAATCTCATAATAAGAAAATGATTTAAATCATGAACCTATCATTGTTATGTCATCTATTGCTTCTTAAAAATAGGATAGATTAAAGCATTTAAAGGAATATATGAATGATAGAATCATCTAACTCATGCTTATTTATGTCACAAAACAACATCCTTATCAACAAAACTATTTTCTAAACTTTCCTTTTTTTCCTTTATCCAATAGTTATTGTGCTTCATCATCTCCAAAAGATATATCATAAGCCTCTTTATTTTTCTTTTTTACTTATTGTTGCAAATAATTTTCAATTCTCTCAAATACATCAAAAGGTTCTTTTTTGCAAGAAGTATTATTACTCTTAACACCAACAATATGTTCTTTCATTCTATAAATTTCTTCCTCGTTAAACATTTTATCACAAAACATACAATTATATTAAATATTTCTGTTAGATGTTTGGGAAGAAGAAAAAAAATTTCATGCTAGATCAAACTTACCACGAGTAGAAGATGTTAAGTTCATCGAATCTTTTTATGATGATTTCATACTTTCAACTACAATTTTAACATGAAAATATTTCAAAATAATTTAGTAATTTTATATACAATTATAAATTTTAGACATTATATGAAATCAATATATATTAAAAATACTTGTCCTACTAAAGACATTGAATTTGGCAAATTAATGCAATTATTGACATTCATGTATGGTAATAGGAAAGTTTGAAAACAAGAAAACGTACAAGTGAATGAAAAGCTTTTACTTACTATATATCTTTTTTTTTTCAAATAGTTGAAAAGAAAAGTGGATGCTTTGGTTTCATTAATTAACACCCTTGACAAGTATCTCCTAAACCCAAATTTGACGTGATTAAAAAGATATGACAAAACTATTATAGGAAATCAAGATAATAATTTGAAAATATTTGAAAAGATGATCAATTGCATGATTGTGATGTAACTTTTAACTAAATTCAAGTCCTTATCTTTAGGTTGAAAACAACAAAGCTAGCGATAATTAAATCAAACCTTATCTTCTCATTTAATTTATTATGCCTTATATACTTGAAAACTTTTATAAAGGTATAAGCCTCGAGAATGTTACTTGGGTTTAATGTTTGAGATTCAATGAAAATAATAACATTAGGGATGTAATAGTGTACAAGTTGGAGATTTTGACAAAGTTATATGCTTTTATAAAGTCTCATATTCTCTTTTTGGTTACTCATTTTTATGTTTCGATTGTAAATTCAAGAAACAACTTTCAAATAAAGAAAAGGATGCAAGTTACCCCTTCTTAGAGGTAGAAATGATCCTTGTCACTTTTTGATGTCTTTTAAATGACTTAATTGGAGATTTTATTACAATAATTAGCTTGTAAGTGGTGGGGTATTGATGAGCGCGTTAAGTGTTAAGTGGTAGTGGTTCTATCATCTTTTTACACACAAAGATGAAAACCTTTTAATTATAGTTTACAGAAGATTACCCCCATATAACCAAATTTACAAAAAGGAGCTTAAGCCTAAAACAAAAAATTTGGAGATTGGAATGTTTAGAGCAGGTTCAAGTCCTACATTTGTTCACTTACGTCCAAAAACATCTACACCATATATCAAGAGATAGGAGGAATCACATAATCAAAGAATAGTTAAAGGTCATAAAAAAGTTCAATATTAGAGGATTGGAAGGAAAAATCTGTAAAATCCAAGTGGCTTTATTATTTCTATATGAAGTTTTAATGATACAATAAGGCTATAGAGTACAGAATCGATGAAAATCTCCTAAGTAGTTACAAGCATAATAATCCTATGTGGTAAACAATATAAACCCTTCAATTGAAGAAAATAGAGTAGTTAGTCATGCTTCAGACCTCTATTATTTAGGCAACATAATAAATATTTTCAACGTAAAACTAGCATCTATCAAGTTCATCCAACGATGCTGTAACATTTGATAAAAATATTTATAAAGGGTTTCAGTTTGTCATGAAGTTTTGGATAACAACAAACTAAAAAAAATAAAAGTGAAACTATTGCTCCACTTAAATAGTATGAAGATATAGATGTCATCTTAAGCTATTAAGTATAAGCACTAAAATAAACTTGAAGATGGTGAGTTGGATGAGATTAAAGATGATGATGATGATGATAAAGCAAATGCAATAATCTTTATTATTTTAAACCATGGAAGAGTGAAGATTTATTTTGTAGGTGGATGCAATATAGGGAAAACATCAAGAAATAGATAAAGTAGATGATGAAACTATTGGTAATATGATTTAACAAATTGTTAAGAAGAAGACAATGATTATATATAAGATAGACCACTTATTATTATCCTGAAGATATGGATGCTAGAGGCTACAATAGAGAATGCATGTAATGTTATATAAGAATAAGAATGACAAAATTTGAGTTTGGCTTAGCCTGATTGGGGTTGGCCCAAAGTCAACAAGTCTTGCACAAATTGATCAGACATTAAGGGGAGCTCACGCTTTAAAAAAATTGGGCTTCATATTAGGCTCGAGTTTGAGTTACCCAACCCAGTCAAAAACTTAAAATTTTTAAGAAAAATGATGTCATCTTAAGCAAAACAAAATCGTTTTCAATTTTAAAAATTAAAAAATATATTTATTTAAACGTGGCCTAAACCTGATCGAGTTTCAAGTCACTAAGCCAAATTGAGCTTGGGCTCAAGCATTGAGCCTCAAGCTCAATCGAGCTTTGATCCAAACTTGGGCTCAAACACTCAGTCCTGAGTTCAATCCAACCCTACCCAACATATTGTCAAGTATATATGAGAGTGATAATGGTACACGTACTGCTATTGATGATGTGCCTACTACTATTGACTGTATGCAAATTAATGGTGCCATTATCGGTGTTCCTAAGGATCTAAAGATTAGTGGCAATGAAGGTAGTGTGATTACTTATTCTGTTAAAATTTAGGTTAGCAAGAGTGAACTATTGAACTCTTCAAACCACACATGTTAGCAGAATTTTTATTGATTGTTATTATTGTTGTTGTAATTATCAACTAATTTGGAATGTGAACATGGAAAAATGATGATGATCTCTAGGCTGTTAAATTAAAATATAGAGAAAGGAAGTACAGCAAAGGAAATGAAGGTGAAGTAAATGTTAATGAATGTGGAGATAAAGCTATGAATGATATTGTTGAATACAATGAAAGTGAAAAGCCTTAAAAAAGAAGAACAAAAGGGGTTTTGTAATAACCCAGATCACCCGCTTACAGATATTGTCTGCTTTGGGCCTTGGCCTAACCAAACCCTCACAGTTTTGTTCCTCCCGCACACTCGCTCGGGAGAACACGTCTGTAAGGGAGAGGTATCCATACCCTTATAAGGTGTACTTCGTTCCCCTCTCCAACTGATATGGGATCTCACACTCTCCACCCCCTTAGGGCCCAGCCCTCTTTTAGGGTCTAGCCTAACTGGCACAACGATTCGAGTATCGGCTCTGATACTACCTGTAACAGTCCATATCACCCGCTTACAGATATTGTCTGCTTTAGGCCTTGGCCCAGCCAAGCCCTCATAGTTTTGTTCCTCCCGCACACTCGCTCGGAAGAAAGCGTCTGTAAGGGAGAGGTATCTATACCTTTATAAGGCGTACTTCGTTCCCCTCTCTAACTGATGTGGGATCTCACAAGTTTAATTTTGATTTAAAAAGTGAGTACATTAAAAGTGATAATTATGGTCAGTACTAAATAAGTTTTGATGAGAATGCTAGTAAAACCTCTATAAATGAATATTTTTAGGACTTGAAAAATTATTATCTTATACGGAGTTATTAATTTATCGATAAATGAATATTTTACTAATTTATCGATAAATTAATATTTATTAATTTATAGAATAATTTTTATTTTTTATACTATATTTGTCAAATTAAACAATTAATTTTTTTCAGTAACTAAGAAAAGAAAATAAATAAACAATTAATTAATGATGGTGCATTATATCTAAATTTATTAATCTTGTCAAAAATAAGTTTATTAATCTTATGTTAGCGTGAATCAAAATAGAGTGCATATAAGTACATTAGAATATAAAGTATTAAAATATGAAGTGTTGTGAATTATTTCAAGTACACGATACTGTATAGAGTTTATAAATAGATACATGTACTTTAACTTCATATACCAAAATATAAAAATTCATATATTATATCT
>JANVCQ010000232.1:40132204-40156678 GCA_025531925.1 Erythroxylum plowmanianum
TTGGAACATACCTTGGTTCAACATCTAGAACTAATCTGACCTAGATCTATATCACAATTATTTTATTATAAAACAAAGAAAATCTACAATAAATGATAAAGAACAAAAGACTAAAGAAAACATCATTACAATTCTTAAATATTTGAAGTTATTGATAAATCTTAATGAATCTCTTTTTTTCCTCCTAAGGTTGCTCTTCTCTTAATCCAAGTTGCTTAAGTTGGCTCTTACTTAATTTTTCACCCAAACAACTAATATCCTCTTTTAGTTTTTTAGCTGCCTCTTCTTTAAAAATGTAAAACCCTAATTTTTCCCCGATACAACCTTGACATGAGCCTGGATTAGGCTTTCATGTTGCTAGTTTTCTTTCTAAAAATTTTATATAACAAATCACCACTAAAACAAGTCAAGACATGAGTTCATGTTACTATTACATTGGAGAACATAGGTTGAATATGGTGGGATGTCGCAAATGCTTAAAGAAATAGAATGATACTATGTTAAACATAGCCTAAACATTAGGACATATTAGTGTTGGGATAGTAAGATAAAATAATGGCATATTGGAACACGAGAAGTAACACATTAATGTTGGTATCGTATTATAACTCCTCTTAGAGTCAACCAAAATTGCTCTAAATCTACTCAAATCTTCTCCAAATTCATTTTTTTTTCTTTTAAGGGATTGAAATAAAACTTGAAACAAAATATAAGTCATTTTAACTACTAACTCTTTAAAAAAAATCAAAGCACAAGCATAATTCTCTAAAAAATACGCTAAAAATATAATCTATTTAGCACATATCGTTCTTATGCAAGCAAGTCACATGCTTTTAGAGTGTCCTTAGCAATTTGATAGGAAAGCCTGTATGATGGGTATAAGAATTGTTATTTCTTTATCACGCATGATAAAATGATGGCGCTTGGCCCATCATCACTAAAGCAAGTTTATAAAGATGGTGATTTTAAGACAAATCTTTTTGGGAAGTGGGGAAACGATAAGAATCAAGCATCTACCCAAGCTAACCAAGCTTCTAAGCTAGGGAGACATGAAGATGGGCTTAGATAATTATAAATAGTTCAAAACAAGTGTTGAAAGTTGATAAAGATAGGAGAACATTGGAAAATTAAGTAATACGATACCTACACAATATCGTGTTAGACATGTTCTAGAATATGACACTATATTGGTATGGTATTATTCGTGTTTATGTTCAAAAGAAATTTCAGAAGTAAATTGGTACAGATATGAAGTGAGACTAGCATTGGACACGTATATGTTTTGTATAAATAAAGTTACACGTATGTGTGTCGATTACAAAATTGGACAAGTGCTAGACTCATATATTTAGGTGTTGGAGAGATTTTTTCAATACTCTTGTTTTAAGTTCTTTAAAATTTTTTGATCTTATTTAGCTTGCTAGTGGTGATTAAATTATGAAATATTATTACTTTTAATCCTTTCTTTTTGTAAGTGTGGTAATTCATATAATTCTTTTTATTTTCTTATTTATACTCTTGAATCAAATTTGTTTTAGTAAAACTATCTTTGGTTTTATTAACATTGGTGTTGAATTTCATCAATTATATTAAGGAGGGTTGTATTAGAATGTGCTAACCAATAACTCTTAAACGAAACCGTGAATATAAGACCGTAATCAAATCCTACACGTAAAACCAATCTTGGATTGCACTAATATCTAGTTGGATTTTAAACATCAACCCCTAGTCCTACCCTTAAATATCTAAATTTTCATTTTTACCTCAAATTTATTACTCTTATCACCAAAAGTCCTTGCAACTTGTCCACTTTTACAACCACATCCCTCGTCTTTATTTGTTTAGACCTTACAACCCTCTCCAAGCGTCGATGCTATGGAGAGAACAGCTCTTCTTCGCTCTACTTCTCTCGCTTCTCGAAGGTTCTTCTCCTTCTTCCCTCGCTCTTTATCTTCCTTTTCTAACACTCCATGCCTCTGCCGACCGCTCAATGTCGCGGCTCTGTCCCGCCGCAGCCTCCGTCTCTGGCCGTTATTTCCGGCCTCCACCACCTACTCCTCCTCGCTTCGAGTCAATAGACATTTCTCTTCTCTTTCCACTCGCGCCGTCGCTTCTTCACCAGCTCAATCTTCTCAAGGTCACCCTAAGCACACACTGTTGTTGTTTCTGCTTACTTTTTATGTCCTGTTTAACCAACTCCTTGTTGTTGTTCTTTCAAACTGAGATAAGTTGAAAGATCACTGGAAGAAGTTGAAGAAGAGTGTATCGTATTTCGTGTGATAGCTAAATTTTTTCTTCTGATGAGATAAGTTTAAAAAAATGATGTAAGGAGGAGAATTTGTTAAACTGTGTATTTATTAGTTTAGTTTTGTGGAAGCAGATGTTTTTATTAGTGTACCAGATGGGGTGGCGGAGAAATTTGGATTTGAGAAGGTATCAGAGGAGTTCATTGCCGAATGCAAATCAAAAGCAGTGCTTTTCAAGCACAAGAAGACCGGGGCAGAAGTTATGTCCGTCTCAAATGATGATGAGAATAAAGTATTCGGCATTGTTTTTCGCACTCCGCCGTAAGTGTATATACATATATACACTGATAGATTGATAGATTCATTCGATGCAATTGGGATTGGATGTCCTAGTAAAGAATTGCTCTAATTGGTAGCGTTGCAATGCAGAAAGGATTCTACAGGGATTCCACATATTTTGGAACACAGTGTACTTTGCGGTTCGAGGAAGTATCCTCTGAAAGAACCATTTGTTGAGTTATTGAAAGGGAGCTTGAATACTTTTTTGAATGCATTCACATATCCCGATAGGACATGTTACCCTGTTGCTTCAACGAATACTAAGGTGTGGTAGTAGCTTACATTGTTAAATGGTGCTGATAGTTTTGAGTGAGGCGTTATTTTTACTACTATTCTGACATTGTACGGGTAATTATTCTGTGAACAGGACTTCTATAATCTGGTTGATGTATACCTTGATGCTGTATTCTTCCCTAAATGTGTGGAGGACTATCAGACTTTTCAACAGGAGGGTTGGCATTTTGAGCTTGACAACCCTTCAGATGAAATTACTTATAAAGGTTTCCTTCTGACCACCTGTCAAACTTCTCCAATGCCCTCTTTGCTTTTGGGAGGCCTAGTTTTCTGGCTATGTTAAGCTATCAAGTACAATTGAAAACATATAGACCTTCCTTCTTTGATTGGTTCATGTATTTCAGGTGTTGTTTTTAATGAGATGAAGGGTGTCTATTCCCAGCCAGATAATATATTAGCCCGGATCTCTCAACAGGCAAGCTCCTCTCTCTCTCTCTCTCTCTCTCTCTCTAATCTATGCTCATGCATGCGTGTTTCTAGGTTGTATACATCCATGGTTAAATGGAACATGTCAGTGGTCATGAATTTCTTCATTTCCTGGTATTTATTTGGTTATAATCAATAGTGTTAAATTTTGCATTTAACTCTTTTTGTAGGCTATGTTTCCAGAAAATACATATGGTGTTGACAGTGGAGGTGATCCTAAAGTTATTCCGAGCTTGACATTTGAGCAGTTTAAGGTCAGCTTTTTACATCAATATCAGTCTTGTACCAGCTTACTGGTTAAATTATTGGATACATGGAAGGTGGAGGTTAAATAAAACCAATTGATTGATGCATTTGAGATTATTTTCTTGTATTCTGAACCAAATTAGTGGGCGTGCTATGAAGTACTGAAGGACTTTGATGTTTCCTTGATGCAAAATTAAAATTAGTTTAGTTGTTCTTAGCTATTAATTTTCTTTGATTAGAAAAGGAATTGAAGTATTTTTATTTTGGATTGCCCTTGTTTATTTACGATTTAAGCCTATTAGGAAATACTGAGAATATTTATCAGAGTAGGATTTAATTTCTATTAATCTTAAGTTAGAGTCCTTATTAAGTAGAAGTAGGATCAAGAAAAATTCTGCATACGGGACTCAATGTTTCAATTATGAGGGAGAAGATAAAAGTTTTAGGTTATGAATTTGTAAAAATGTGTTAGTTTCTATCTAAAAGTTATTCTTAGATTCAATGAGTGATTCCTGGACACTGGGTGCGAGGCTTAGTTCTTTATAAACCCTAAATGTGATTTCTTGGAGTTTCTAGTGTGAAGCTAGTAAATCTTTATGTAACCTATATTCAATTTGTCTTAATATTAATAAAGAGACATCCAAATCAATTATGTTTTACTCAGTTCTTGTGTTTTGCCTTAAGTTATTGTTACTGTTTCTATTTCAATTTTCATTTAGTATAGCTGTACTCTATCTATCCAGCGTCATACTTACTTTGCATTTCTTTCTTTGAGATTTTGAAGCTTCAGGTCTTTTTTGTGACCTAGGGGCTTAAGGAGAAACTTATTTTGTTGCAATGCTTCTAAGACATAAGATTTTGTATCTGGAATGAAAATCATATGCTATTAAACCTGGAAAATGTTATCTTTTAATTTCCTGGCGAAAATATCTACTTTGGATCTGTGTATAGCGATGAGGAAATTGCTTTTTGTTGACTTTTTAATTATGAGAACTTGTTAAGTGACAATATCATTTATGAATGAAGTGATAAATGCCAATTTAATCTTCTTTTGTTGCTCGAATTTGCAGGAGTTTCACAGCAAATATTATCATCCTAGCAATGCCCGGATATGGTTTTACGGAGATGATGATCCAGCTGAACGGTTACGCATATTGAGTGGTAATGTTGCCTCTGTTTACAGAGATATGAGCTAAAGATTGCATTAAAAACCTTTTTTCCAGTTTTAGTGCATGTTGTTTTTTGTTGCAGAAACTTTTGATGATTTGCCTAAAACAAAACCGATGCTATAATGAGCATGAAGATGTTAGGTTCAGCCTAAAAATATACTCAGAATACTCTGTAGGTATTTCCTATTATGACAAGAATATTCTGTAGGATATTCTGACCTATACTCTGTAGGATATTTTGACACTTCCCGTAAAGCTGGTTTGTAAATGTCTTGCATCTCCAGCTTGCTTACTAGAAAAATCAAATTGTTTTTTCGGTAGACCTTTGGTGAGTATATCAGCCACTTGTTGAGAAGTAGGAATATAAGGAACACAAATTAGTCCACTGTCAATTTTCTCCTTGATAAAGTGTCAATCAACTTCAATATGTTTAAGCCGATCATGAAGAACTGGATTATGAGCAATTGAAATGGCAGCTTTGTTATCACAGTAGATTTTCATCGGAAGTGACACAAGGAGCTTCAGGTCTTCTAGCAATTTCTTAATCCACATAGCGTCACAAATCCCTTGTGCAAGGGATCTAAATTCTGCTTCAGCATACTTCCTGCCACAACACTTTGCTTCTTGCTTCTCCAAGTTACTAAATTTCCTCCAACAAATGTGCAATATCCAGATGTTGATCGCCTGTCCATCATCCTACTAGCCCAGTCAGCATTAGTATAAACTTCCACCTGAAAGTGATCACATTTTTTAAACATGAAACCCATTCTAGGCCTCCCTTTTAGGTACTTTAGTATCCTATAGGCAGCTTCAAAGTGTTCACGACTGGGTGCATGCATGAATTGGCTTATCGTGCTTACAGCAAATGCTATATTGGGGCGAGTGTGTGACAAATATATAATCCTGCCCACCAAATGCAGAAATTTCTCCTTTTGAATTACATCCGCAATTTTAGCAGGATATAGTTTGAGATTTACCTCCATTGGAGTTTCAGCAGCTTCGCAACCTAGAAGACCAGTCTCATCCAATAAATCAAGGATATATTTCCTTTGATTTACAAAGATCCCTTCACGTGGTCTTGCAAATTCCATGCCAAGAAAATATTTTAAGGTTCCTAGATCTTCAATCTTAAAGTCTTGAGCTAGCCTCTTCTTTAATCTCGCTAATTCATCAAGATGATAAAATGTTAGGATCATGTCATCGACATATACAATAAGGATTGCTATTTTTCCTTCAACACCATGTTTATAAAAAAAAGTATGATCTGCTTGACTTTGCAGATAACCATATCCTTTTATAGTGTTCCCAAACCATTCAAACCATGCCCTTGCAGATTGTTTGAGACCATATAAAGACTTCTTTAGTCTGGAAACTTTGTTCTGACTTACAGATTCTTCAAAACTAGGAGGTAGGCTCATAAAGACTTCCTCTTCCAAATCACCATTCAGGAATGCAATGCATTTTTTACATCTAGTTGGTATAATGCCCAATCGAAACTAATTGCAAGAGACAAGAGAACACGTATAGAGTTAATTTTGGCTACTGGGGCAAAAGTTTCCTGGTAGTCAATACCATATGTTTGAATAAACCCCTTGGCCACAGGTCTAGCCTTATATCTCTCTACAGTACCATCTGCCTTGCATTCTACAGTAAATACCCATTTACACTCAACTGTTTTCTGACCTTTGGGCAGCTCTACAATTTCCCATGTCCCATTTTTCTTTAGTGCATGCATTTCCTCCGTCACTGTTGTTCTCCAATTTGGATCACTAAGTGCTTCCTGAATATTTCTTGGAACAACCAGATCAGAGATTTTTGAAATAAATGCCCTATGTTTTTGTGAGAGACGACCATAAGGTGTATATTTTGCAATAGGATGATTAGTGCAAGGACGAGATTCTTTTCTAAGAGCAATAGGAACATCAAGATCAAGATATTCATTGGAGACTTTATTAGGTAAAACAGGAGGTGAGACAGAAAAATTACTATTTTTAGAAGTGTCTTGAGTACCTGAATCCAAGATCGTAGGCTGACTAGTGAAGGAATAGTAGGTTCTTTACTCTTTTGATGATTTTTTCTCCTTGTATAAACAATGATCTCAGGTTCTACCCCCACTCACCCCCTGCCACAGATTCAACAATTTCTGGCAAAGCGTCCTTGGGTGTAGAAACTACTGTTTGGTGTAATGTATGAAAGATGGGCATTTTAACCCCACTATTTTCTTCCTTTAAACTCTCCCCTTGGAGAAAATTCTTTTGAAAATAAGGCTGATTCTCCAAAAATAAAACATCCATAGTAACTAGGACTTTTCGGTTGTTTGGATTAAAACATTTATAACCTTTTTTATTTGATGCATAAACCAACAAAGGCATATTTTCCAGCCCTAGGATCAAGCTTAGACTGATCCTTATTGGGTAGATGAACATAAACTATACAACCAAATATTTTAAGGGGTAAGTTGGAGGAAATTTGATTTTTTGGGAAGAAACTTGTAAAGCACTCAAGAAGAGTAATGAAGTTAAGTACATTGGTAGGCATTCTATTTATCAAATAAGTTGCAGTTAAAACTGTTTCACGGCCACTTCCAACAAGTGTCGATTTTTTCTCTCAGCTATACCATTTTGCTCAGGGGTATCAACACAAGTTGATTGATGATGAATGCCGTTCTCTCTCAAAAAATTCCAGGAATTTCATTGAAATACTCAGTACTATTGTCAAAATGAAGAATACCAATTTTAGTTTGAAATTAAGTTTCAATCATGTTATAAAAATTTTGGAAAACTATCTTAACTTCAGATTTATCAGTCATTAAATATACTCAACGCAACCTAGTATGATCATCAATGAAAGTAACAAACCATTTTTTGTTTGAATAAGTAGGAATCCGTGACGGACCCCAAACATCACTATGAATTAAGTAAAATGGTTGTGAAGGTTGACAAGGTTTTGAAGGATAAATATTTTTATGACTTTTTGACAAAATAAAGTGTTCACAATGAAACAGAGAACAATTTATTCCCTTAAATAAGGTAGGAAACAATTTTTTAAGATATTGAAAATTAGGATGCCCTAGTCTATAGTGCTGGAGCATTATTTTATTGTTGACAAGGTTAGAGCCGATACTATTTAGTCCTTGAGGTCTTTTATCCTTGGAGACTTCATCTTTAAAATAGTAAAGACCATCGATCATTCTAGCACCGCCAATCTTCTTTCCCCAAGTCAGGTCCTGGAACACACAATAGGAACCGAAGGAGGTAACATGACAATTGGAATCTTTTGACAACTTACTGATAGACAAAAGCTTACAAGCAAGTTTTGGTATATGAAGAACAGATTTAAGGGATAGAGTATCTGACCAAATAATCAAACCTTTTCCGGCTATAGGTGAATAAGACCCATCTGCAATACAAATTTTTTCATGACCAGAACAAGGAACATAAGTATGGAATAAATTTGAAAAACTTGTCATATGGTCAGATGCTCCAGAATCAATGATCCATGGAGCAGATTGTGATAAAGAGTAACACACTAAGGCCTTCAAATCAGTACCTGTTTGTGCCAAAGAAGCATTAGGAGTATCAGATAATCCAGAATTGGATTTGAGCAGTTTCAGTATATGATCCACTTGCTGCAGACTGAAAGGGACTGTCTCGGCTTCATTGGCAACATGATTATTTTTTTAATTTTCCCTTCATGTTTGCCCTTCAATTTTCTGGTTTCCCATGGAGTTTCCTGCAATTTTCCCTAGTATCCCTTGGTTTGTCGCAATAATCACACCAAACATGATTTTTGTCATCAAATTTCTTTGTTGTCATTCTACCTGCAGGGGTACCTATGGCTGCCAATGCAGAGTTTTCCACTGTGCTGCCCAGAGCTTTCTTACCCAACATCACCAGCCTATGACTCTCCTCACGGCGAACCTTAGCAAAAACTTCTCCAATAGATGGAAGGGGTTGTCTCCCAATTATTCGTCCCCTGACATCATCAAACTCCACATTGAGTCCCATGAGGAACTTGAATATCTGGTCATCCTCAACCTTCTTGTAATGATTCCAATCTTCAGAAGATTTCCATTTATAAGAATTGAATAGGTCTAGGTCATGCCATAGATTTTTCAGAGAATGGAAATACTTTGTAACATTGTTCTAACCTTGGCGAATTTCTCCAAGTTTCAGCATTATTTCATATATTTTGGATTGATTTCCCAAGTCTGAATAAAGTAATATTATCCCAAAGTTGCTTTGCTGTGTGATAGCACATGTAGTTGGAACTAATCTCCTCTTCCATAGAGTTCAGTAACCATGTCATTACTGTAGAATTCTCTGCATCCCAAATTGCATAGGCTGGATCATCCAAGTCTGGTTCCTTCTTATCACCTGTTAAATACCCAATCTTTCCTCTAGCTCGGATGTACATGCACACAGATTGAGACCAACGTAAAAAATTGTCCCCATTTAGCCTAATAGTAGTGATCTGGACTGAATGGAAATCTGAAGATAAGATATGAGGATTCTTTGTCTTATTGACAAAGTCCTTAGATTCAAAATCGGAAGATGTATGGTGAAGAGAAAAAAAAGGGTGTGGTTAACGGCTATGGTTTTTTGTTCAAAGACAATAGGTTGGCTATGATACCAAGTAAATTGATATGAACTAGAAAATGAGTCGTATTGGACACACATATTTTAGGTGTTACAGCATACATATTTATATTTACACGTAGTATCTAAACTAGGAAATAACAAACTAGGAAATAAAATCAAATATTTACAGCCTAAAAATATACTCAGAATACTCTTTAGGATATTTCCTATTATGACAAAAATATTCTGTAGGATATTCTGACATATACTCAGTAGGATATTCTGACAGGTTCCATGAAAAACTGGAAAGCAAGCAAAATTCAGTCTTATAGTTGGTGCTTTCTAGACAGTATTCCCATAAATCTTATCCAAAATGGTTCCATTATTAACTGCTATTGTTATATTGACCTATCTGTGTATATATACACATTATTTAAGGTTAACTTGCTAAAAATTTCACCAGTTTCAAAGCTCTCCAGACTGACAATTTAATTGAAAAATGTAGTTTCCAGTTGAATGACCAATTTGCTTATGGATTTTTAACTTCTTGTTGGTTGCTAACATTAATATTGTTTTCATTCTGACAGCACACACAATCCATTTACATGGAATATTCAGCTCGCAGATTTATAATAGTTGGTTACAGTAAAATGATAGTTAAAATATATTTATCTCTGCTTGCAGAATACCTTGACATGTTTGATGCTAGCTCAGCTCCAAATGAGTCAAAGGTAGTGCCACAGAAACTTTTTAACAAACCAATTAGGGTGATTGAGAAATATCCTGCCGGTGATTGTGTTGAACTGAAAAAGAAACACATGGTATGCCTTAACTGGCTGCTTTCTGATAAGCCTTTGGACTTGGAAACTGAGCTGGCACTTGGGTTTTTGGATCATCTTATGTTGGGAACTCCTGCTTCTCCATTGAGGAAAATTTTATTGGAAAGTGGTCTAGGAGATGCCATTATTGGTGGCGGCATTGAAGATGAACTCCTTCAGCCTCAGTTTGGTATTGGCTTAAAGGGTGTTTCTGAAGAGGACATCCACAAGGTGGAAGAGTTGATAATGAACACACTTAAAACATTAGTTGAGGATGGATTTGAGGCAGATGCTGTGGAGGCATCTATGAATACCATTGAGTTTTCTCTAAGAGAGAACAACACTGGGTCATTTCCTCGTGGCTTATCACTGATGCTTCGATCCATTGTGAGTTGTTTGTATTGTTTCCCCTTTTGGAATGTAGCTTTATTATGGATAATTTTTAAAGATCTATTTTTTAGGGAAAATGGATATATGATATGGATCCCTTTGAGCCTTTAAAGTACGAGGAACCCTTACAGGCCTTGAAAGCTAGAATTTCCAGGGAGGGTTCTAAAGCTGTTTTCTCTCCCTTAATTGAGAAATTCATTCTGCGCAATCCCCATCTTGTTACAATAGAAATGCAGGCAAGCAGTCCTCATAAAATCTTGTTTCCAGTAATATTCAGTTTTTTCTCAACTCTACAATTACAATGGATGTATTTTGCATTTCAGCCTGATCCAGAAAAGGCTTCTCGTGATGAAGCTGTGGAGAAACAGGTTCTGGAGAACTTAAAAGCAAGCATGACAGAAGAAGATCTTACTGAGTTAGCTCGTGCCACACAGGAGTTGAAATTGAAGCAGGAAACTCCTGATCCACCAGAAGCTTTGAAAAGTGTTCCGAGCCTCTCTCTAGAGGATATTCCCAAAGAGCCCATACGCATTCCCACTGAGGTTATTTTTAGCTGCAATGCTCTCTTGGTGTCCTAGGTGCAGCCATTTTTGGGTGAATCCTTAAATGAAATTTTGCATGCTTATTGTAGATGGGGGACATAGGTGGAGTGAAGATATCGCAGCATGACCTCTTCACAAATGATGTCCTTTATGTTGAAGTTGTCTTTGATATGAGTTCACTTAAGCAAGAACTTCTTCCCCTGGTTCCACTTTTCTGGTAGGTTTTGCCTTTAAAGATTCATGAAAGAGTTAAAGCTTGTTTTGCTGACTTGCATCCCTTGAACCATAGAATATGTCCATGAATTTACATCACAACTAGAACAGTGCGTGTTTAGATATTAATAGTGTAATTGATATATGGTCAGCACTTCATTTGGATTGCATGCTTTAGTGGGTGAACTTCTCTTTTACATTTCATTGTTTAAATTGGTTAAGATAGATAATAAGGCAGTGATATGAATATAAAGCCACTGCTCCGCTTGGAATTCCCTAATTTAATAGTTATTGGCAGACAAAATTTTGCCTTCTTTCATCTAGCCTCCAGAGGCCCATGTTTTGTGTTAAGTCATTTTGACAATATGTTTTACCTACACCAATAAGGTGCATTATGGCTTCACTTCTCTCTAATTGTCATAAGCTATATGTTCTAATTTTTTGTTTGTTTGATTGCCTATAATCATATATCGCTGCAATCTATGAATGATGAGTTTCATTCCCTTTCTTCTACAGTCAATCATTGCTTGAAATGGGCACAAAAGATTTATCCTTTGTGCAACTTAATCGACTGATTGGACGGAAAACAGGAGGAATATCAGTTTATCCATTTACATCATCCATTCGAGGTCGGAAGGATCCCTGTAGCCATATAATTGTTCGAGGAAAGGCTATGGCTGGGCGTGCTGAAGACTTATTTAATCTGGTATTTTCAGTTAACTTGTTATCAGTCATTGTGTATAATCAATTTAACTTGTCTATATCATGTATTTATCGATTTAATAACTTGATATTTATTAACTTCTACAAAAGCTGTTGGAAAGGCTCTGAGGGTTTGATATGTGTGTTTAATGTAGATGAATTGTATTCTTCAAGAAGTCCAGTTAACGGATCAGCAGCGCTTCAAGCAGTTTGTGTGCCAAAGTAAAGCAAGAATGGAGGTATTGGTAGACTTTTGGGGATATGAATTTGATATCAGTTGGATCTTTACTTTTGGGATTTAGTCTCCATTTGTATACTTATTTTCAGAACCGTTTAAGAGGCAGTGGTCATGGAATTGCAGCTGCTAGAATGGATGCCAAGCTGAATGTTGCTGGCTGGATGTCTGAACAAATGGGTGGTTTAAGGTCATTATATTACTTTACACTGCCTTTATGTTATCTACTTTTGCTGGTTAACTTTTGTGGCCGTAATAAAAATTCACTTATATTCAGAAAATACAGGGTGATGATGCATTGAAGCTGTAATGTCCAGCAATTTTGTTCTAATGATGTGCTTCTCCATGAATCTTGAGCAGAATGGTTTTGATAGCTTTGCATGAATGTATGGCACCTTATATGTTGCTATATCATAATATGCACTGATGACGATATATTTTTGTAATTATGCATGTATGTAGTTACTTGGAATTCCTACAACAACTGGAGGAGAAAGTTGATCAAGACTGGGCTGGAGTTTCTTCCTCACTTGAGGGAATTCGTAATGCCTTATTGTCAAGAAATGGTTGCTTGGTAAACTTGACTGCTGATGGAAATAATCTCAGAACTTCTGAAAAGTATGTAAGCAAGTTTCTTGACTTGCTTCCTAGTAATGCTCCGGTTAAAACTTCTGCTTGGAATGCTCAACTTTCCCCGCATAATGAAGCTATTGTCATACCCACTCAGGTAAATGAATTGGTATATTTGTGCTTTATTTGGCTTGCTGACTTGTATTCTAACAAGGAGATTTTACAGGTTAATTATGTTGGAAAAGCTGGCAATGTATATGAGACTGGTTATCAACTCAGTGGGAGCTCCTATGTTATATCCAGATTCATTAGTAATACATGGTTGTGGGATCGGGTGCGTGTCTGTGGTGGGGCTTATGGAGGATTTTGTGATTTCGATACCCACTCAGGTTGCAATCACTAGATGTTATATTTTGCACTGTACTGTATAGCAAAATATGGAAATATGATCACTGGAATTTGATTCTTATGCTTTCATGCAGGAGTCTTTTCCTTCTTATCCTACAGGGATCCCAACTTGTTGAAGACCCTTGAGGTATACGATGCAACTGCTGATTTTCTACGTGGATTAGAGATGGATGATGATAGTCTTACTAAAGCGATTATTGGGACCATTGGTGATGTTGATTCTTACCAACTGCCAGATGCAAAAGGCTATAGTAGGTAAGTGATAGTGGTTCGTCCACTGCTATATTGTTCCTTCTTTTTCTTTGCTGAAAGAATAATATGCCTTGTTTTACTGCTTTTGCAGTTTGTTACGTTTTTTGCTGGGAATCACAGAAGAAGAGAGGCAAAGGAGACGAGAAGAAATATTGTCAACCAGGTAAAGTCAGGACTTGTAATACTAAATCACTTTTGTCAAATATCCCATTTGTAGTGCCAAAGTCATGCAATTTTTTCCTAGTGCTCAAAATGTTTGACATGCTAATTTGGTGGAAATTAAGAAACTTAGGTGAAACTTTGTGATGTTCTATTGAATTTTAGAAGCAGCCAAGGGTAATTATGCTGATGCTTATACTATTATACATCGAAGATTTTATCACGATAAAAGGTAACTTGTTTCTAGAGATTGCATCATGATTTAGTTTTATTTGCTGGTATTTGACTCTTATGTATCACATGTATGTTATTGCCAACTGTTATGTGTCAGTCTGAATATCCTCATTTTCTCTTATGATTAGTGGAATGCTTAAAATGACAATTTAGATATGAATGAGCCATGCTTTTGACTAGCCATTATGCGATGACCTATTCACCTGAGCATGTTGTTCAGCAAAATGGATTCTGTTAGTGACCCGAATTTGAAATATTCCAATATTTCCATTTCCCATTGTTAACAGTTTGAAAGACTTCAAGGAATTTGCTGATGTAATTGAGGCCGTCAAAGATAAAGGAGTGGTGGTAGCTGTAGCATCTCAAGGGGATGTTGATTGTGCAAATAAAGACTGCAATTATTTTGAAGTGAAGAAGGCCCTTTAATACCAAACAGTCAATTTGATACACAAGTAAATTGTAACTGTACGTGATGAGCTGATGAAATTCGAATCTTCGATTTGTTAGAATAGACCTAAGAATCGATTTTGAAGCAAGCAAATCTTCTTCAAGTTTTTCCTGTTTTGATCAGATGATGATACCAATTCCTCAATATGTTATATTCTGATGAATAGATAAAGTTGGTAAAAAAGTTGGACTCTGGTTTTTCCATGGAATTTGAACCGCATAAATGTAAATGTCTTTATTCTCGTCCGATTAATCAGTTATCTATTTGAGTGATATTCGATCCTTTCTTTAACTTGGAATTGATTTCAAACAATTATTTTTGTTTTATTTTTATTTTTATTTTTTCATATAAATATTCAGAAAAAGGAGATTGGGTTGTCGGAATTCATCTGTCTGCGTTAACAAAGTCTGAATTTTAAGCCTCCTTTAAAAAATCGCTGTTAATTTCTAGCTCATTTGTTTTCATCTTTCTATGTCCGTTTCACGCACATTAATCTAATTACAGGGACAAGTATTAGGAGTCTCCCTTCGACGTAGGCTCGTCAGGGTAATGACCTTTGACTATCAGGCAGGCACGTGATGGTGGGCACAGAATCCCATTTCTACCCACCATCATGAGGAACTGAAAAGGGCTTCCTTCTACCAACTTGATTAAACGTTTTAACGTACCAAGTTGGGGGAGGGGATCCTCTGTCCCCCTTCCTCTGACCCTATTTTGGCCCCCTCTCATCTGAGTCATCCACTCAAGTGAGTCTTGAAGGAGGGGATTCTCTGTCCCCCTTCTCCTGACCCTATTCTGGCCCCCTCCCACCTGAGCTATTCACTCAAGTGGGTCGCACTTGAGTGGATGACTCAGATATGAGGGGGCAGAATAGGGCTGGCCCCCAAGTTGGTGGAAAAGAAAACACCCCAAATCCTTTGTCCCTCTTATCCTGGCCCTACCCTGTCCTCCTCTCATCTGAGCCATCCATCCATGTAGGACCTCATGGATGGATGGTTCAGATAAGAGGGGGACAGGGTAGGACCAGGGTAAGGGGGACAGAGGATCCCCCTCAAAAGAAAGCATGATGCTTCAAAGTGCAGATTGACGGGATTCTTTAGTAGTACGGGTATTCTTATTGCACCAAAGTCGCAGGTGTCAATGCTTAGGCTTGACCGCGGAACAGACGATCTCATCCCCAATGCATACATAGTTCACAATTTGGTAAGAACATATTTTACCTGTTTCAAAGAAAAATTCGTGTGAAGTGATTCCGATACTGTACGACTCTTAAAGTCTTAAAGCAAAAGACAGACTATCTTTTTCACAAGAACTTGGTGTCGAGCTTTCTGTTTCATGATTAGACTCTAAACTTGCAAATGCATAACCAGTTCAGCGTTTTATCTTTAGTTTTGAAAACTGAATCAAGGAACAAGAGCTCAAAAGATCATTTCATTAGAAAAATAAGAGGCTCATTAAATATAGGAACACGGACTTGAAGCTTGCAGTGTTAGACCTTACTATACTCGATAAATTATTCACTAGTGAAAACAAAAAAAAACACTGAGAGGAATTAAAAGGTTCAATTAGTTTGAATTTGAATATGTGAAATTAATGTAATATTAAACTACTTTCGAATATTATGATCTTGTCTATAATTCAATATAAATTTTGAGCTCTATAATCACCTCTTTGTCAAATATTACACTCACCCAATTGTTTTTCTTTTTCTCATATTCTTTAAACAACACAACATAATCCCCTCACTTTTTCAACCCTTGCATTGTCAAACTAATAATGCATTGATTATCAAGGCCTTTCATTTTGACGTCCAATAGTTTGATTCTCTTTTTGAGTGAGGTCTTGGTTCGAATCTTATAAGTGAAGAAGCAAATAGGTTCTAAAAAACTTTGTTACCCCTTTTGGATCCACCTAACTTAAATTAGATTAGCCACTTTATGATTTAAGTGATGACAACAGAGGTTTATTTCCTTTAAATAATATCTCTCATTCAAAGTCTTATGAATAAAATATGAAAATTTTGGTCTTATGAATTCAGTTAACATAAATACTAAATAATAAACATAAATACTCGATAAACAAATATTTGTAACTTGTTTTAACTGAAAAGAAATATTTCATAAATACCAAATAATAAAAAATATATTTTTTAACTTTAAATAGAAAATAAGGTTTCGAATAGCACGATCTGGGCCATAATCATAGGTTGAGTTGTGACTATAAAAAGAATTTAGCATTGCACGTCTTATATCTACACTTGTATCTTGTGGTTTTGGATCTTATTGTATCTTTAAGGAGTTGGGCACGACCTAGGATATGATCATGAGTATAAATCACGGATTTATCTATAACTTCTAGAGATAAACACTACTTAGACAACGCCCATGTTAGAGAATGTGTTCATTTAAAGATAATTGTTTTGCCTCCAAATTTCCTATAAGTCTAGCTATTGTGATTGCTCTAAGCTTACATGTAATGGATCCCCTATCTTTGGACCAATCGTGCTTGCATCATACTTGAACTCTTTAAAGGACTCGTCATCGACTTACATCAAAAGGAAAATAAATCTCTTTGTATAAAGGTACAAATAAGATTTGGTTAACATAAATAATACTCCTTAAATTCCTTCCTTTTTCGACTCTCTCTTCTTCTCTTTAATCTCTCTTTTCAATCTCAATTGATCTTCACAAACCTACTTAAATGTTAAAGGTATATGAGTAATGAGCTTATTATTCATGACGAAGGAATATTTATCTATAGATCCATTTTTTATGGTCTTTTTATGGAATTATAAAGTTTTCCCTAAGAGAATATGGCTAATATGCATAAGTACTATATCAAACAATACCTCATCACAATATCCACGAATCCAAAAATATAAGCACTTATTTAATGCCTTCACCTTACCACATTCATTTAGTCATGAAACTTATATGGCTTCAAATGCTTCATAACAGGCAAACTCAATTTCTCTTTAAGATTAGTGCTAACTACTTTAGTGTAACTTCCTCCATCAATAGCCATACTACATATCTTGTCATAAATGTGACATACAGTATGAAATATGTTTTTCCTCTATAACTTTGACACATTCTCTTTAATTTGGGAACTTGATGCCCTCCTAATGATAAGTATCTCACTTTCAACAACATACTCGATAGTCTTATCATTAGACTATTTTAAACGGTGGTAAAGGTTTATATTCGTCTGAATAACTTATACTTTACCCCTCCCTGTCATTCTTTATAATTATAATTCTCTTATTTGAGTGTTGGTATGTAATATGCCATGTTCTTAAAAAATAAAAACAATTAATAGATCTATTTTGAGGATGTTGAGAATTGATTTTATCAGTTCCTTGACTGTAGACATCATCTTTAGTTTTTGATTGGTTTAGATTTTGCCTCAAACAACCCCTATTATCTTTTTCCTTATAAGCACTAGTACTAATTAGGTACTTTGATATTGTTTTATGTTTTAGTTGTCTCTCAACCTTCATAACATGTAAACATCTCTTCTAACTGCACATATTGTTGTAACTCCACTATATTGGTTATATCTTTGGCCAACCTCTTCAAGAATCTTGTTATAGTGTTCTCTATTATCTTTTATATTGGCTCGAATTATGAATAATGTTTTCTCCTCATGATAATATTCTACACTTATTGATCTTCGAGTACGACTTTACAACTTTTAAAACAAATCTCCATATTAGTGGCTTGACACAAATCTCCATCTGATTAGAGGTTTTGATTTATTCCAAGTCTTTATAGGTCACTTACAATTTCTCCTCGTATCAATAACCATATGATCCCACCAAATTATGGTATAACCACTTTTGTGACTAACGTGCATTAGGAACTTGTACTTATTGTTTCCCTTTGCAATTTGTCTATGGCAATAGCTTGCATCTCTAATCTCGCCAAACTCATATTCATCCTCTCAAAATGTTGTTGTTTGACCTACATAAAATACGAATTGCCTTTATCCTTCTTTGATGATAAAACACTTTTAGAAGACATATTTGAAAGATGTCAGAAAAATTAGTAAAGAAAATTTTCTCACACCCCCTTATGTATATGCTCTTAAAGGTGACAAACTACTTATATTTCGTTGTTTGCTTCCTTTAAAAGTTCTTTAAGGAACTAAACAAAGTTAAATAAGAATCCAAACTTATAGAGTCTAAAAATTTAAGAACTATTGGTCAAAAAGAGAAAATAACTCATAAATTAAGTAAGAATTATAGAATTGAATAAAACAGGAAAGATCAATAATAATTTCAATTTGTATTTGAGGATGAGTTTCTTAAAGTAACTTGTGTTGTTCACCTTCTTTCTTTTATTTTCTTATGAATAATGAATAACAAAGAAACTCTAAAACAAAATTAGAGATAGGCAAACCTTAGCATACGATGACTAGATTGAAAATACTTTAAATAAGAACCTAATAAAAATTTTTCTAACCACATGAAAGAAGCTTTAATGGCTCTCATAAAAATATATCTCAAAGTTTTTCTAACTAAAAAGAAACATGACTTAAATACTAATCAATAAAAAATTGGTTTTTTAACTTAAAAAAAAGCTCTCGACTAGCACAATTATGAGCAAGGTCATTTTTACTACAGAAACTTTGATACCATACAACTTATATCCCTTCTTGAGTCTAGTGTCCACAAATCCTATAGTATCTCTAGAGAGTTGAGTGCAAATTATAACATACCTATGGGTATAAACTATGGATCTGTCTATAACTTTTGAAGATAGACATGGTATAGGCATATATGTATTGGAGGTTATGTTTATCTAAAAGTACGTGTTTGGCCTGCAAATTTCCTTTAACCCTATCTTTTGTGATCGATTTAAGCCTGCATGCAATTAATCATTTATTTTAGGCTAGTTATTCTTGCATAAAAATACAAAAAGTTTCAAATAAGGAACTCTAAAAACTACTAGGCAAAGAGGGTATTTCCAAAGTTAAATCTTGAACCAAGATATGTCATAGCCTTAGATGATTCTAAACCAAGTAATTTTATAGATCCAAATGCTTTTACTGACAAATACAAACATTGGATAATTTAACCCATTCTCTACATACTAGATTGCTAAATACTACGATTGATTAAAATATTCACATTAATGCTCCAAATATGCTAATTCTTATAAGTTATAATGATTCATTATGCTCTAAGATCCACTAGAAAATGATACCCCAAGTCCTATAGCATCCCCTAACACATCTCAAGAAATAATTCCAACAATTGAACACTTACCAATTAATGCTCAAGAGCTCATTCCAAAAGTTGCATAACTCATACCTAAAACAAAAGCAAGGATGAGGAGTTCGTATTAGTCAAGAAAAAGAAGCCAAGTTATAAACTTAAGAAGAAGGACCCCTCCTCTTCATATATTCTATGAATATTATTAATTTGAATGTTAAGAGGCTCCAAAAAGGCCAAAGTAAATTAAAAATTGGGAACTTTCTCAACAGTTATAATTTGATTAGTCTTTAAATACCAAAAATAAAATCAATAAATAAATAGGAAAACCATTTGCTTTTTGCTAAATGATGGAATATTTTGAGCAATCATATAACACACCAAAAACGAAGAATAATGGATGTCTATAGCTCAAGGTTATTATCAATGCATCACCATCATTACAGTGATTAGGTCTTAAACCTCAGGTTATGAATCAACCCCACTCCTTCTTAATGAATATAACTTTTGTCTATATGTTGTCAATAATATAAACAAGCTATGGGACAATCTAATCAGACTTGGAAATTATATTATTTACCTTATTTGGTTTTGGGGACTTAAATGGTTCTTTATACGACAATAGGACTGAGGGAAATTTTTAAAAAATTGTATAATAATGACTTTAAAAGATGCCTCACTTAAGAAGATCTTAGTGACCTTAATTTTGATGGATAATGCTTTATAAGTAGATGGATAAATGACATCTAAGAATGGAAATCAATTGAACTTTGGTGAATTCATGATGGCTAGCTACCCATAAAAATGATAGAGTTTAGTTTAACCTACCTTTCTACTTATATCATTTGCCAACTGAGGTCTTTCCTCTAAATAATGTTAACTCTAGGAAAAACCATTTCAAATTCTTAAACTTTGTGGCATTTACCTTAAGGTTTAAATATGCCATCATTAGAGAAATACACTTTTATATTAATGGCTTTAAAGCATACATATGCATTGAAAAGCTACAAGCTAGGATGCCCCCTCCAATTATGTTAAAGCCTTTAAGAAACACAACTTACGACTAAAATAGAATGTAGAATAGTAAAATAAAGGTGGTAAAAATGTAAACTTGTACCATAGTAAAATATTAATAAAGAGGAACATCAACATGATTAGTCACTTTAAACAGTCCTTAAGTACTCTAGGTAACAACAACTATTCTCTCTAAATTATTCAATAAATTATTCATACATCTACTAATCATGACTTGGTGATGATGCTCACCAAATCTTTCACAATAAAGGAAATCAAAGAATATGTTTTTAGTCTCAACCTTAACAAGGCCCCAAGACCAAACATGTTAAATGCCTATTTCTTAAAAAAAAAAGATTGGAGATTGGTAGGCAACACAGTTACTCAGGTAATTCTTGAGTTCTTTAATTTATGTAAAATTTTAAAAAGAATCAATAAGACTCATATTTGTCTCATTCTCAAAAGATTTAATCCCTAAACCATACAATATTATAGACCAATAGCTTGCTACAATGTCATTTATAAGATTCTCTCAAAGATGTTAGTAGCTACAGTGAAAGGCAGCTTAAGCACATTAATCGATTCTTATCACAAGACTTTTCTTTTGCAAGGAACAAACATAGGGTACAATATTTTATTTACTCAAGATCTCTTCAAAAGTTATTACAGGAAGCTAACTACAAGAATTTTCTTAATCAAAGTAGATTTCCACAAAGCATTCAACACAATTAACTATAATTTTTTGTTCCACACTATTCCAACTTTCGGATTCCTAGATAAATTCATTTAATAGGTCTAAAAATATGGCACAACCACCTTATATAGCATTATAGTAAATCGGGAGCACTTTAACTATTTAAAAAAGTCAAAGGTTTAAGGTAAGGAGACCCCTTATTTATTTATTTATTCTTTGTATTGAAGTGTTGACAAGATATGTAAGAAAGAATATCAATAATGGAAGGGGCTTCAACTATCACTTCCACCATAAAAGACTCAAGCTCTTAAACCTCTTATTTGTGGATGATATGTTACTATTACAAAGAATTGATTCCAACTCTCTCAACATCATGATGGACTCTTTAAAAATGTTCAACAACTTGTTGGGTTTAGCCATTAACAAGTTAAAAAGTTCTTTCTTTGTCTTTTTAGGTAGCTTAAGAGAATTTGAACAACTAGCCATTTAATTAGTACAATATAGAACAGGCTTCTCTCAAGTACCTAAGTATCTGTATCTCAGCTACCAAAATCAATCATAAGAACTGTTTGCCTCTTTATGATGTAATCTTAAAAGAATTGATTGCTAGAACCATCAATTCCTAACTTACATAAGAAGACTTCAACTAATTCATTTGGTACTTAACAATATCCATGGTTACTAGTGTTTAAATCTTCTATTGCCTCTTAAATAAACCAAAGAAATTGAAAAAGTGATAAAAGATTCTTATGGATATGTAAAGGGGGTGATTCATCAAAGGAAAAATATTAAATAGTCTAAAGTTTTCTCTTCAAATAAGCATAAGGGCATGGAATTAAGTCCATCAAAATAATGAATGGAGTTTTATTAGTGAAAAGGATTTATAATCTCTTTAATAACCATGAATCCCTTTGGGTTTAATAAATTCATTCCCAATTCCTTAAAGAAAAAATAACATATGGAAAATACATGTCAAAGATGACACCACTTGCTCTCTTAAGCAAAATTTTAACCTAAAAGATGCTACCGGACGTTATTTAGGAGTAAAAATAGGGAGTGGATAAAGGATATAACTATGGTATAACAATTGGCATCCATATAGCTCTTTTTATAAATTACCAAACTCTAAATCTCTAATGGTTAGCATGAAAGAACATTCCAAAGTTTCAACAATCATATAAGAGAATTCATAGTGCTATCCTTTTCTTAACTTAAAGGATTCAACTCAATTATTGACTCCTTATTAGATTACTCCTCTAATCTAAATGATGATGGAAAAATTATTTATTGAGGTACAAATCAGGTAATTCACAAACAGGACTTATTGGGAGTTATTTCTTGAGTATGTTAATGATTCTATAGAAAAACCCAGTATGGTTTCCTTAAGACTATCCCAAGTTATCTTTTATTCTTTAACTAGTCATTAAGAGAAGATTAAGTACCAAAAACAAACTTAACAATGAAACTCCAATTCCTATTGTAATTAGGTTCCTTATGCAAAAATGGGCAAGAAATAATATATCAGTTATTTTTCAAATGTCAGTTCACCTCCTAGATATGGCTTAAACTTTAACATCCCTATAACAGTTACTGCTTGAGTAATAAATTAAATGATGGGTAAAAGATATGAAGCTTCCTCATGGTTTAAGGAACTTAAAAGTTAATCATTAAAATTCTAAAAAAATCTCTTTTAGTTTTTTATTTTTTAGAAAAACCACCTCTTTTAGACTTTCATTAAAAAATAAAGACAAAGAATATATAATATAAACATTATATGTAAACCAATTAAATATTATTAACACGATGATCCAATCTAATTATTGAATTTGCTCGAACTAATTTATTATGGTTATCTTAACTTATTGGTTTGAGTTAGATTTATTTGATTCAGACTGGGTTAAGTAACTATACCAATAACATTTTAGTGGTCCATATGTAATATTCATATAACATATATTTCTTTATTATTTTTAAAATAAGTCCAGGAGAAGTGTTTTTTAAAAAAATAAAAAAGGATTTATGATGAAAATTTTAAATATTAAGAACTTTTTAAAGTTACTTAAATAATAGGAAGTCTTGTATCTTTTATCTATGAAATGATATAGTTTCCTAGGTAAATAAGATGAAGTACACTAATGAAAGAGAACTAGAATTCTTCAAACTGGCCTTTAATAACATCATTCACTTCGTTTAGCTAGAAAGAAATAAAAGAATATTTAGAAAGGAGCATATGAACATTACAAATACAAGTAATAATTTTTTTTATCAGGAAAATAGTTATAGCAAAAGACCTCACAACTTCCTTAAGCCCTTTTATGGAAAGTAGATGGACTCTTTTGTAATCCTTATTTATAATAGCAAAATTAAAGCTTCACTAGTCCCTAATATAAGACATAATATATTGTATAATAAGTTTTAAATCTTTTGCATATTTTATGTTAGGGTTTACAAATTTATTTATACATGATAAACTAATTATAAAAATGTGGAATTTGAGCTTATCAAATCTAAGTAAATTACAACAACTTGATAAGATTAAATCAAGAAAGATAAGATGAGATCTTTGTGAATCTCTGTTAATAGCCCCTTATAAACTTATGTTCGGAGTAATATTGAGCTTGTTATATAAACAAAGAAAAGCAATAAATCCTAAAGCCTTTGTTATTATATCAACGAGTTGTTCAAAAGTAGGAATGTGATGGATAAAAAGAGACTTCTTAGCAACTAAATCTCTAATAAAATGAATTTCAATTTCAATATTTTTCATATGAGAAAAAGATACATGATTTATAGAAAGGAAGTAGCTCCTAGATTTTCACACCAAAAGAGAGGCTTGATGTCTAATAAACCTATTTCACCGAGAAAAGAGTTAGTGCAATAGACTTTAGTAGCAACAAGAGTAATAATTATGTATTCATGTAGCGCCCCCTTATCATAGGGTATACATCGGGACTCCCGTAGGTCATTCCGATACATATCCTACGATAAGGGTGAGCTACGAACAATCACTATAACACCTCACATGGCATCATAATCATAAAGCATCAAGATGAAAATCATTAATTTTTGAAACCATAACTCTTCGTCATTTCATTTCATCAAAACCAGTAATTTACATATCTATCATTGTTTGTTGTTTATACATCACTCAAAAAGAAGTCTAATACAAAAATTCTAACTAGGTCATCCCCCAAAAATCCTAACTGACCGACCTGTGAGCCATGACTTCTCTTGCTAACACGATCTACACGGCAGGAAAAGTCCCTCTGGAGCTAGGAGT
>JANVCQ010000232.1:40180369-40218507 GCA_025531925.1 Erythroxylum plowmanianum
ATCCTTAACACAATACATATAGTAAACCACTCATTCAATTTCACTTAATATTTCTAAATTTCACTCAAAAATTCGGGGTCCAACATGTGATGTCTTCATCATTTTTGACGGGCATCAATAGCTTCCATGGATTATAGGATCTTCACATCCTTTTTGGATTTTTTCGGGCAATCTTTTGCATGATGGTCGGGTTTTTCGCAGAAATAACACCGATCTAGCTTTCGATTTCATAAGTACACTATTTGAAGAACCTTATACGTTTTTTCTTCCTTCAGGTGGAAGGATGACCCTTTAAGAGTTTTCTTATGAAATGGTTTGCCTTCTTTGCGAGACATGCACAATTCTCCTTGTCTCCTGGGCTAATCTTCATGATTGGGCCAAAACAGGATCTAGATGAATCTAGGTGTTCTACTCCAGGTTTACTGAAAATAGAATTTACTGTTCCATCTTTTAAACTTCTAAAAATAGGGGGTATCATAGCTTCTATGGACTGTAGGATCTCTATATCCTTTTTAGATTTCTTCAAGCAATTTTTTGCATAATGGCCAAGTTTTCCACAGAAATATCATTGATCATATGTCAGGACTAAACTCCAAAGTTGATATCATATCTCTCCAAGAAAAGTAATTACATCAACGACTACTCAATCAATCTACTCAACTTAATTCAAATATGAGAAGACACATCGACCATCATTATTAATTTGTTATATTTATATATTACAACTTATATTAAAGTAATAATATTTAATACTCCCTCCTATTCAAAATAAAAATCATTTTAGAGAGATGAACACTTATTAAGAAAGCTAGTGAAATGTTTGATATATCATTATTAATTGCATGTTGAATTGTCTTGAAAATATAATATGTATAATTAGGATGTGAGAGAAATTAAAGGGTAATTTTAGAAATAAAATTATAAACATGCATGAAAAATCGTGAACGACATTTATTTTGAATAATTAAAATCCCTCTAAAACGACTTTTACTTTGGATAGGAGGGAGTATATAATAATATTATATTTTTGTCTTAAAAAATTAAAAAATATTGTACAAAGTTTGGGGGAGTTGTCAGGATTAAGGTTAGCATATGGTATGACAGGCTGGGTGGGCTTCTCTGAGAAAGGGGGTGACAGAGATAGCAAGGGAGTTGCGACCACGGCAGAGTCGAATGATTCTGTTTTTGTTGACATGGAGAAGATCTATCTCGGTGAAAAGTTCTTCGTTCAAAGCAAGGAGAGGAGCATATTTTCTCTTCTCCTTTTGAATCTGCTGTGAACATTTGTTAGGAGTAGCTCAAGACTTAGGGCTTTTTTGGCTACAGTAAGTGCCATTGTCTCTGTTTCTGTTTTTGGATCATAGATATTCTGTTTTTTGGGTGAAGGAAGAAGGGAGGTTTGTTTCGAATAACCTTTTGATTGTGTTTTTACATAAAGGAGGTTCCTTTTTGATAACCCATCTTTTCCTTTGTTGCGTACACATTCCCATAAGCTTGCTTTACTTTTGTTGATGTTAGTTTTGGTTTAGATCTGTTTTAGTTGTTTGGTGATTGATGTGTTGGAGCCTGAGGTCATGGATACTGGGTTTTGTCGCTATTTAACTGGAGGGTTTCAGTTTATCGCTATTATCTCTTAGATCTGGTTTGTTTAAGCTTTTGTTTATGTTGCTGTTTTGTTTTTAGTGGCAGATTTGGTTTTATAATGTTACCATTAAGGTTGAGATCTACTATGTCTTACTAGTTTGGTTCTAAAAGTGTTTCCTTATATTGCATGTTGCTGATTGTTTTCTAACTTAAGGGTATAAAGTGTTTGTCTTTACATGGTGGATCCAAATACTGGTAGATTCAAATACTGGAGTTGTAATGTATGAATCAGATGACATAATAAAATATTTGGTTGAGAAATATGGTGATGGAAGCATTCCTCTCATGCTATCACTTGATCCTCTAACGGTTTGTATATAAATCTTTTGTCATTCTTCTTGGAGTTTAATTCCCATAAATGTATTTTGGTTGATACTCAGACACCAAAACCGTTATTGAAGTTAAAGCGCTTGAAAAGATTTTGATATTGTTTGAAGGAAGAGATGAATCGTAGCCAAGCTATTTGGTGCTTCTTCAGCTGCCAGCTATCCAAATTTTCGAGTTCAAGGATGGCCCTGCGCAAGATTGACACATACAACTTAGATAAATGGTGAGCAGAATTTTGCATCGCATCAGGTATAAGCAGAATTTTGCAACATATAAGGTATATTTATCCTATAATTTATAAAAATTTTGTTTTCTAAATTTGCATCTCCTAATGAAGATATGTAATATTTTAAAGTTATTTTTTAAAAATTTTAATTCTTTTTTATTTTATTCAAAAATTATTTTTAAATTTTTATTTATTTTTTATTTTTTACTCTTTAACCTGCATCATTCTTTTATTGTCATATCTGCATGTAGGTCTACCGAAAATAGTCTCTATACTATATAGGAATAAGGTTGCATACTATCAGACCTCCCCAGATCTCGCTTTATTGCAGGACTTCGGACTGGGTGTGATGGTGGTGACGATAATGATGATTTATTAATTTAATATGATAGTAAAGTAAATTTTAATTAAATAATTATTTATTACTTAATAATATTGAAAATAAGATAATTAATTTATTAGTTATGTATAATTTATAATTTATTAATAATTGATTTAATTAATTTTTATATTAATAAATAAAATTATAAAAATTTTATTTCATTAATATAAAAATTAATTAACATAAATAATAAATTTTATCATATTCACATCTTAAATATAAAAAATATAGCGTTAACTAACTTTATCGATAACATATTAATTTATCATATTTTATTAGCAATTAATAATATATTAATTAGTTTAACATAATAATAAATTAAGTGTTCTTTCCCTCAAAAAAAAAAATAAATTAAGTGTTCACTAAAATTTTATTTTATTATATAATAACATTAATAAAAAAAGATAATTAAAATTTTATTTTTATTTATAAATAATTAATAATATATTTATTATTTTACTGTTAATAAATAACAAAATTCCATTATTTTATCAATTAATTATATTTGAATATCATTACTTATATTAAATAGTATAATAATATTTAAAATGTAATATTATTTCATTTTATTAATGATTCATAGTTTATTAATATATATTAATATTTTTATAGAAAATAGATTATGTCATTTCATTGAATTTGTAATTATTATCTTATAATACTAACAAGCATGAAGATCAATTTTCTTACATTTAAGAATAAACAATCATAAAGTGGTGAACCTTTTAGGAGTTTTTCAATCCGGTAAACTTGAAAAATTCAATTGAGTGATTAACATTTTAAAAGCTTAACAATTCAATTTTAAATGTTTGTTCTGTTAGCAATTTACTAATTTGGCTAACAGAATCTTCGTTATTTATGATACGTAAGTGTCCACCTCTAGTCTAACCATGACCTTTATTTGTCTATGGGAACGTCAAAATATTATAAACATCATAGAATCCGTTAGCGAAATCAATAAATTATCTTTAGCTAAATCAGCAAATTATCAGATGAACTAATGTTTAAAAGTGAATTGTTAAGAATTTTAAAAGTCGATTGCGCAATTGAAAATTTTAAAAGCTCGGACACTAGGTTAAAAAAATCTTGAAAGTTGGGCACTTTAAGAATGATTGTCCTTATATTTTATTATAATTCATATTCTAAATCAATTTTTATATATTAATTATTTATATCATTTATTAGTATTATTATTATTATGTAATAATGAATATATTATTAATAATTAATAAATATAATAATGTTTTTTAATGAAATGCATTAAGTTTAGATATTTATTATTATTTTAATATAATTAATAATATATAAATATGATAAATCAATAAATCTGTACGACACATATATAAGAATGACAAAAAGCTCGCAACCCTTTGTAACCCTAATAAGTAAACGAGAGAGACCCAAGCTTGATTAGGCTTTGAGCTAAGATTAAGCCAGGGGGGCAGCTTGAACAACCCTAGTTGTCTGACGCTCCATCGCAAAACAATACTATTTTGGTTTTAAACTTTAAGAGACTTAAGACCAAAGGATGTTGTTTTAGGAAGTTTCCGAAGATGATATCATCTTAGATGGTCTAAGGGTTAAGGTGGTTATGCTAGGCCAGACAAGTGACGAGCCAATTTGTTTATTGCCATCCTAAGACATATATCATCAATATAATTTATTTTTCTAATCACCTTTTATGACATGGTTATCTTTGTGAAGTATAAAGTTACTAAAAGCAAACTTTACACATAATTACTAACCTGATAGAGAAGAGTCTTGCAAGGAAGTCAGCAACACTAAAGCCGATGCCATTAGTGGTACTGTGGTCAGGATCAAAAGCCATGGGATGACCCTTTATTTATGATGACTCCTGTTTCTAGTTTACAACTAGCATAGCTTTTATCTGTGAAAATGTTTTTACGTTTATATTCGGCATACACCAATAGCAGTAGCCGTTAACAAAATGAATATTGGTAGGATATCCTAATTCCTGGCATTGCTCCTTTCTGTTCAGATTGAAACCCAAAATGAAGAAACAAATTGAAACATGAAACATAACAAAATTAATTAATGCAGGTAGGAGTTCAAATGGTGAAAAGACCATACCGTTCCACGATATAAGTGAAGAGTGACATTAGCTCAAGCCAACCTATTGAGGATATGGAATCTAATTTCTGCAGCTTGCGTGTAAAGTCTTCAAATTGAGTCAGACCAAGGAAATAAAGTAAGCAATAAACATGAAGTCCTCGAAAAGTTGCCGCATGCTTCCCAAAAGCAGATGCTTAATCTCCCGTGCAAAGTACAGAATCTTCAACAAACCTATGAAAGCCAAAGTCAAAGCCAATTTCCAGCTGACCATTTGAACATATACACGCTTACTTCAATTTGATGCATCGTATTTTATAAACATTGCTGTTGGAGTTTGCAACTCTGGATGGAACTTGCAATTCTTGCTCTCAAACTAGTGATACCACTCTTTTTTTTTTTTTCCTTTCAGAGAAATCATCAGTTGTAACAAACACTCCCTTATATGCAAGAGCTAAGGGGGTCGTTAGTCCACGTAAGAGAATAATAATAAAAAATGAGAGTGAATATAGTAAAGAATGAAAATGGATATTATCATTATAATTATAATGGTTAATTAAGAGAAATGAATGATTATTATTATCATTGATAGTAATTGGTTTAAAAATATTAAGAAATAAAAATTTATTATATTTTAATTAATTAATTAACAATATATTAATTAATAATATTGTAATTAATTAATGAAAATATTTTCATTAATGAATGAATTATATTTTAATTAATTTTTAATTAATTATAATGTAATTAATAAAGTAATATTAATATTTTAATTAATTAATTACAATATTTTAATGAATAAATAAATTATATTTTAATTAATTATGTTGTCATTAATTATGTTTTAATTAATTAATTAATATTAAAAATATTTTTTAAAAAAGTCATTATTAAGGAATAAGTTTCATTCCTTTACTAAATAAATGATATGGGGGATTTTTAAAAGTGAGATATCAAACTGTTATTTCTATAATGATAATCAACAACTAATTACTCACTTTTCATTCCTTACCTATTAATCATTTCTCAAACCTATCAACCAAACAGCCGCTAAATCAAGAGCTTTCCATTCACACAACAAAATCACATCATTAAGACCAATTAATCACAATCGTCACAAGTTTAAAAACAACATATCAAACACTTTCAAACACAGGTTTTGAATGAATGTTGCAATCGTAATCACCGGATAGGGTTATCGCAATGTTACTGATTCGCAGACAACACAGCGTTAATTTTTTAAAAAGGTTAATTAAAATTATTTCTCATTCGAGATGCATTAATGCAATCGACCAAATTTACCAATATTTAAAATTATGACATTGCAAAACCGGATAAGGATCATATAATATTTTCACAAAAGTTAAAGATACTTAAAAATAGGTGAGTGTTAACTTTCTTAAAGTTTAATTTTATTTATAACAAATTTTAAACATTTTAAAAATTACTAATTTTAGTTAAATTTTAATTAGAATTATAATTAACCGATTAAATATCAATTGCAACATAAAAGAGAGCTTGATTGCAAGATCCCTTGAAAAGTCAGCCTTGGTAATTCAATGATGCGCATAAATTTGAAGTAAAGAATATTTTAAAATAACTTTTAGCAACTTGACATTACATAGTCGGGCGTCTAACCGTCCCAACTTGTTCTCCTTATCTCTCTCTTACTTGCTATTGAATACTAACAATTTGAATACATTATTCGGATAAATTGATCTTTAATTCCTATCCCAACCATAAGATTGGGCATGCAACTTCCTGCTATTTACATGTCTCTCTTGTTTTATAGCCTTGTTGGTTGGTTAATGCGATAAGTGCAATTGCGTCACAAACACAACAATTCATAAGAAAAAGTTGGATAGCTGTAATCACGAAGCATTATTTGTGTTCATGTACTTATGTTTGTCTTCTTCTAATTGATTTCCCTGCTGACTTCACCAAAATGTTCCTTAAAACGGAATTTATTAAATACCAAAAATATTTAATTAAATTGAATGTTAATTTTAAAAAAAAGTAAAGAACGGCAAGTTCTTAACCTTTCCTTATCTCTTTTCTGTTTGTCACATCTATTAAGTATCGTAAGGTTAGATTACAAAACGTGACTAATTAGAAAACAAAACAGAACATTGCTCAAACAAGTCATCCACTCCTCAACCCCGTTTCAATCTGTCTCTATTCTTTCGTTTTGAAACAAAAGGAGAGAGAGCCCACTCCCTTTCTCGTCGTCGTCGATGGAGGAGGACTCGCTTTTCTTCGTCGTTCCTTGGCCAACCCTAACCCTAAACTGAGTTTTTTTTTTCTTAATTCACATAAAAAAGGAGGTTAAAGAACTGGAAGACGAATATGTTTCCGTGGAACATCGCGAGGACGGCGGAGGAGGTGCTCTCGCGGTGGGCGATGAGGAGGTTGTTCAAGTTCTTGTTGAAGAAGAAATTAGGACATTTGATATTGGGGGATATCGATCTTAATCAACTAGATGTTCAGCTCTTTAAAGGGACCGTCCAACTCAATGATCTCGGTCTTAATGTCGATTATCTTAATGAGAAGGTAATCTGAGGTTAACTTATTTCTGGAATTATCTCGAATTTAGTTGCTTTAGTTCAAATAATAACATCTAAGCTCAAAAGTTTCCTTTTTTTTTTGGAGTTAAATTATGCTTCTTATTATTAAACCAGGAAATATTGCGTTGTTGAAGCTGTGTTATTTTCGTATAAGTTCCTTACAAACTTGTAAGTTTTGAAGTTAATCAAGGTTATTTAAGTGAAATGGAGTTTGAGAGTTATTTATAGATTGAAGAAGGTTGTGGTGGAAACTAGATATTTCGGAATTTATTTAAAAAGCTTGATTGCCTGGAACTTTTTTTCTCTTAAACATGCCTCTAATTTCCTTTTTCCATTACAGTTAGGTGCAGCAGCGCCAGTTATTATAAAAGAAGGTTCCATTGGGTCGCTTTTGGTTAAAATGCCGTGGAAGGTGGAAGGCTTTCAGGTTGAGGTGGATGAACTTGAGATTGTGTTTGCTCCTTATCTGAAAAAGGATTCATTGTCTGAAGAGGCAAGTAGCAGTTTCAGTGATGATAGTAACAATGGCATCGATAATGAAAGAGGAAAGCCTGGCATTGTTACAAGTAAAAACAGTGTGAAGTCTGGTTCTACTGATGTTCATGAAGGTGTTAAAACAATTGCAAAGATGGTTAGGTTGTTTCTTACTAGTTTCCATGTAAAGGTTAAAAGATTGATTGTTGCTTATGAACCAGGCTTGGACATGGATGGAATGAAAATTACTCAGCAAAAAACCTTGGTTCTTCAAATATCTGAAGTAGAATGTGGAACTTGTTTTTCTGAAGACACTAACTTGAATTCTGGTGTGGGAACTGAGAACTTTCTAGGAATAAGTCAATTGACTAACTTTGTAAAATTCCATGGTGCTGTGCTTGAGCTTCTCCAAATGGATGATGTTGACAATCAAAGCTGGTCTCCACATGCATCATGTTCAAACCATGCTTTTCTTCCAAAAAGCTCTATGTCAAGCTGCACAACTCCGATAGCAACAGGAAAGAAAGGTGGATTCTCAGGGAGTTTAAAATTGAGTATCCCTTGCAACAATGGTACCTTAGATATACACAAAGTGGATGCGAATGTTTATGTTGATCCTGTTGAACTGAGATTTCAGCCCAGTACAATCAAGTGGTTGGTACTTTCATGGGAAACTTACAAGAACTTGGTTAGAGATGGAGGGACTAAGTCAACAGATTCTGTCTACTTAAATGCAGCTTCTCGTTTCCATTCATCAGCATGCTTTCCTGCTCTCAGTGGCTCTGACAGGTCAATCTTTTGTCACGATAGTTTTGCTTCTGCATTATCATTAAATGGGCAAGAATCTGTTAGTGAAACCCTATCTGGATCACATTTTATCCCCGATTGGGTGGCTGATTCTATATATGCAAATGACTACAATGATGCAAGAGAAGAACTTGATCTTGGTGCAAGGTTAGTATATCTCTCCTATAATTTACACCACATTCATTGCGTGTATTACAAGTATCAGAAAAGATATGAAACACATTGTACTTGCTTGATATCTTTGTGTAAGTATTTAGCTGTTTCGCAAATTTAATTTCTAACACCTAGTCTTTGTTTTGTTTTATATGATGAAATGATGAAAAGAATTTTGTTTTTCTTCAGATATTTTAAACATATTTATATGTCCTTAGGGTGAGTTTTCAATATTTCCATTTTCTAGTTGTTTAACATGCTGGACATACATGAATGACAGACATTATGAACAATCAAGTTTTTCAAACTATTGATTTATGCTATTGGGTTGTGCTGATGTTTCTTGGTATCATACTCATACTTGCAGTGTAGAACAGTTTTTTGAATGCTTTGATGGAATTAGAAATTCTCAATCAGCATTGGCCAGCAGTGGAATGTGGAACTGGACTGTTTTCAGTGCACTAACGGCTGCATCCAGCCTTGCCGCTGGATCTCTTTCTGTCACTTCAGGTACCCATTACCAATTGGTCTAAGTTCCTATTTGGATATGTAATGTGATACTCTTCTTGTTGTTCTGTACTTTTCCTATGATGCTTTATTTGTTGAAATACAACTTTCACTTGTTATTGAATTTTAGTTTATTATCCATTCTCTGGTTCTCTGTTTGAGGTCCAGCAGGGCCAAGAAGAATGTTGTTGCAATTTGTTCTTAGAGCTATATACATATATGCATAGTCGTGTAGAATTAAAGCTACATCATTAAGTTTTAAGTTAAGGCTGTGAAATTATGAAATAACTTTGCCTCTCACAGCTGGATTCATTAAAGTGGGTGTTATTTGCATTAACACTACCGTCGACCTTAGTGTAATTTAATTTCTTAGTTGGGACTTGAGGGTGTTCTTGTAATATACTCCTTTTTTATCACACCTGACATGTATTTGAGATGATTGCCTTCAATTCACTGGATTTGCATTTTTTAATGAGTTCGCTTCTTATTTTGTAGTTTGTCGAACTTCCTTACGTACAGTGTTTAGAGGTGGTTCAAATATGTTTTTGAGTCATTTTTGTAGTGAAACTATTTTTTTTGGTTGTTTGGATTGATGTCAGAACACCAGCATGTTCAAACCAACCTCAATGCAACTTTCGCGGAAATTTCAATCTTATTGTCCTTCCAGGATGAGGATGTGGAACGGTTATATGGTCCTGATCGAAGTGAAGGCATGAATTTTCATTTTCTGCATATAGGATGCAAAGATATATCTGTTGTTTTCCAGGTGATTTACTTGGATCATTCATGTTCCGTCTATATTCTTCTATTTTGTGCTCTTCTTTGTTAGTTCCATTGGATGTATCCTGTACTAGTCTGAACAATTTGATGATGTCAATAGGTACGGCCCCGAGAAGTAGGGTTTGAAGGAACATTAAAGTATATTGAGATTGCTGAATACTTGCCCACTGAAAATAAAGCTGAGGATCATAGTTTCTGTGGAAGTAGTAGTAATAACAGAAGTCAAACTTATTTGATTCAAGACCTGCAAGCTGATGTTATGCGCGCTCTCCCTGTGTTGTCTGATGAAAATACTGGTTCAGATGAATTTGGTGTGCTTATTTCTCCTGATTCTCTGTTTGGGCGTGCAATGAAAATCAAATTGTTTAGTACAGCAGGTTCTGTGAATTGTAAATTTGCTGTAAATTCTGATTCATCAGATGGAAATCTAGTAGGCCCAAGAGCATTTTATTTGCGACTTCCTCAGTTTGTTTTATGGATGGATTTGTCCTTGATAAATGCGATAATGGATCTTCTGAAGGATATTGAGAAATCTATCAAAATGAACAGCCTGAAGAAAGAATGCGATTCTTTTGTTGAGAAGCATGAATCATCTATTGCTGGTGCGGGAAAAGGTTTACAATCTGGCATTGCAAAATTGTCTATCAAAGAAATTTGGCAAGTCAATATTTCAGTTCCCAATGCTAGAGTGGTTCTTTGTCCTCTCGTTGAAGGTGGCCTAAGTTCTAGTACCTACTCTTCCTGGGAACAATTTATTGTTGTTGATTCTTCTCCCCCTTTGACTTCAGGAAAGGTAAAAGCTCAGGTCATTAGTATGTCAGATGACAACTTGCATAAAAGGTATTCAAAAATGGCTACTTTCTCTCTGCATTTAAATGTTGGTGATCTCAAGGTTTACTTGGTCAGCTCAGTGTGCCAAGAAGATGTCATACTTGATTTCCCTGGTGTGTCAAGGAAGAAATTTTGTGCCGACAGAATCTTGTCAGTCAGCAACGAAGCTGGTTGTCTTTCTAAAATTAGTATGCTATGGCAAGAGGGTTTTGTCAGTGGTCCTTGGATAGCAGAGAAAGCCAAATCTTTGGCCAATTGTGCGGAATCTCAGAGCAAAGAAAATTTGGTGATAGGTGATGAGTTTGCCATTTCTCGAAATAAGAAAAATCTTCAAGATGGAACTCCTCAGACTAGAGAAGACATAATTTTGAGCTCTTCCTTCTTACTGCATGTTAATCTCTTTTCTCTTGTTGTCAACCTTAACAGTCCTCAATATTTCAAATTACAATGTCTTCTGGATAAGATGATTAAAACATTAGCAGATGTGGTCTCTGATGGAGTGGATGATGGAAACAGATCTGTATCTCAAACATCAATTCTTGTGGAATGTGAATCTGTAGAAATTTCAATCAGGCCAAATCTAAAGGAAGACATAAAAAGTTCTTTGCAGAATGAGCTTCCTGGGCCGTGGCAGTGTTTAAAATTGAAAATAAAGAAGGTCAATCTTCTCTCTGTTCCAAATATTGGAGGCAGCAGGGATGCTTTCTTTTTGTGGCTGGCCCATGAAGAAGGCGAACTTTGGGGTTCCATATCTTTAGTTCCTGATCATGAATTTCTTCTAATTTCTTGTAGCAACTCAACAAGAAAACGTGGAGATGGACGAGGTTCAAATGCATTATCTTCTAAATCTGCTGGTTCAGATGTCATATATCTGCGGGAACCAGAGAGTTACAACACTTTTACGTCAATTACTGTCAGATGCACTACATTTGTAGCTGTTGGTGGTCGCTTGGATTGGTTGGATGTGGTAACCTCATTTTTTATCATGCCCTCTCCTGAACATGAAAAACCCATTGATAATGAGAACCTTTGCAAGGAAAATTTGCGTGCACCTTGTGATACTTCTTTGTTTCTTGAGATGATTGACATCGGTTTAAGTTATGAGCCTCACTTGAAGACTGGATCCAGTTCCTCATATGTTAAAGAAACCAGTGACTCAAATGTAGCTTGTCTTTTAGCTGCATCTTCTTTATCTCTGTGCAACAAATCCTCTGGAAATTCTGATCAGAATGAACACAAAATTAGAGTGCATGACCTGGGGTTGCTTCTCTGTCCAGCTTATGATAATCTTGGAGGCACTTATAGTGTGGAATACCTTCATGAGATGGGTTATGTAAAAGTTGCCTGGGAAGCTCTCATTGAAGCAAATTTGAGAACCAACTGTAAAGGTTGCCTTCTGTGGGAATTAGATTGTTCCAATTGCCATATACATGTTGAAACTTGCCATGACACGACTAATGGCTTAATGCACTTGGCTGCTCAGCTGCAGCAGCTTTTTGCTCCTGACTTGGAGCAGTCTGTTTTGCACTTGCAGAATCGATGGACTAACTTTCAACAGGCTCGACAGAGAAAAGCTTCTAGTGACAATTGGGCATCAAGTGATGATTCTGCTTCATCAAATTCGCCAAGTCATGCCTCTAATATGGACACAAAGGGCAAACTTGAGAAGCCTGGATTGTTGGATGAGATATGTGAGAATCCATTTCTTCTTGGTGTAGATCACTCTGGGCAAGATGCAGTTGATGAAAACCTACTTGGGGATTCTTGTCACCTAAATGTAGAAGATCCTAAGGTTTTCTCAAATAATTCATTTTTTGGTGGATCACTACCTGTATCAGGATTTGAAGATATTCAAACCTCATTCCTCAAAAGCAATTCTTTTCCTGAACTGATAGAAGGTTATTGCTTATCTGACTTGCGGCCGCTATCAGAATTAACCAAAGGTGAGCAATCATCATCTGGGGACAGAAATCTTGGAAGACACAGTGGATGGTATGGTGATTCCTGTATAAACATTGTCGAAAATCACATCTCTGAAGTAAGTGGGGAAGATGATGTGTGCCAATATAGGCAAAATGTTGTTGCATCTATTAATTCAGAAATGTCGGAGCTAAGAAATGCCGTAGGTCGCATTCTTCTTAAGAATATTTATGTCAGCTGGAGAATGTATAATGGTTCTGATTGGCATGCATATGAAAAGAGTAGCGAGTTTCTTGGAAGAGATAAAAGCACTTGTCTAGAGCTTTCGTTATCTGGGATGCAATTACAATATGACTTTTTTCCGGTTGATGCAATGTACGCATCTAAGGTCTCTGTTTCCATTAGGGATTTCTACCTTTATGATAAGAGCAAAGCTGCACCTTGGAAATTGGTAATACAAAATTTGATTTCGTATTTCCCAATTAGTTTCATGATTTCTTTTATTGACAATGATTTAAATGTTCCTTTTAAAATGAAGATATTAGGAGATTATCATTCAAAGGAACATCCTAGGGAGTCCTCTTCAAAAGCATTTAAGCTGGACCTGGAAGCAGTCAGACCAGACCCTCTAATCCCTCTCGAGGAGTACCGGTATGTTTTTTATTTATTTTGGAACTGTATGCCATTTGGTAACATGAATACTCTTTCTATTCTTTTATGTTGTTTGGAAAACCTTACTGTGTGAGATTCATTCTTTTCAAATCTTGACCTAGGAACCCTCTTTATTAAATTAAGTGTTTAAAGTTTGGTTTTCATTGTTTATGTTTATGTTTTTTACTTTCTTGATTAGGTTGTAAAAGACCTAAACTGGTATCTGTAAATGAAAAAGCATAATTTGTTGGCCATGTCTTGATGGTTTTCCCAACGCATGTTGCTTTTCATTCTTTGTTCCTGTTCTTTGTTGGTGATAAGAATATTGAGTATCCTTATTTCATGCTGATTGTTGTATTTCCTTTTTATCTTTTTCAGATTACGCATAGCTTTTCTTCCAATACTATTGCATCTTCACCAGAGCCAGCTTGACTTTCTTATCAACTTCTTTGGGGAAAAGAGCCCATCTGCTGGTCTTTCTTCTGATAATTATAAAAATTCAGGTGGTAATGTATTATCTGCATCAAAGATTGACAATTTTCACGAACATACAGTTGATGAAGCATTGCTTCCTTTTTTCCAGGCAAGTGCTCAAATGCCAATATTGTTTAGCAGTTGACACATGATTGCCATTGCCTTTTTCTTTTATTCGTATTTCTTTCTTTTGAATTTTATTATCAGATTTTCCTGAGTCATATTGCTGATATTGTTTTACTCCAGGTGTTCGACATATTGCCTATTCTTCTTCGAGTTGACTACAGTCCATGTCATGTCGATCTGGCTGCACTTGGTGGTGGAAAGTATGTGGAACTTGTGAATCTGTTCCCCTGGAAGGTGAATATATCTTTTGTGCTTGAGATTTATTAGAGTTTGTACATTACTTTACATCCCTGGAGTTGTAAGCATTACTAGTCTTTCATCTGTCAGCTTCTTTGTTATTATTTTGGCCTCACTTTGATTCTTTGTCTGATGGTCAACTGGTGATAGAAATGGTGCCAAAGGTGATCAAATTGTCATATGGCTTTTTGGTTGGCGTTCACCTTGAGATCACTGATCATGCTATATGAGCCAGAAACCTTTTGTTATTCAATGATAATTGTGGTTGAGGATGATAGCAGCAGAACTAGAAACGTTGACAAAAAGGAAAAAGATTAGGGGGAGAGGTTATAGAGAAGGGAGGAAAGAAAGTAACTAAGAATTAGAGAATAGTAACAAAATCTTAATGGTTCGTGAATTAAGTATGCCCAAACTGAATGGCACATGTACTGGCTGGAGATAAAAATTACATGATCCTAACTCAAGAAGAAAACAATATGAAGTGATAATGGAAAATTGTACTGATGCCTGAACTTGCACCTAAAGTCCTTAACCAGTGTAACAGCTAGTTAACATGACTCGTTATGCTTTTCTTGGGGATGGAGGATCTATTTAACCGTGTCACCAGATGCCCTGTGTTCTTAATGATCTAGCAAGTGTTGGGAAATCTGTTTATGTTCTTTACGAGGCCACTGGAGGGTTTGATTTATGTATTTGCAGTTTGTGAAGAATCATATTGGTTTCTATTGCCCACTTTATTTTGGTCCTGTGAATGAAAATTATGGTAGTAGCTCTATTTTTATTCGAAACAGATTCTTCTTGGTTTTCATGAATGAAAGGTGTAAATTATGTATTGAAAATTTCCATGCAGGGGGTTGAGCTACACCTCAAACATGTTCATTACTCTGGTGTCTATGGTTGGGGCAGTGTAGGTGAAACAATTATAGGGGAATGGTTGGTGGACATTTCTCAACATCAGGTTGGTGGCATCCGGCATTCTGTCAAGGAGACCTTTATTTATTCCTTAAAATATTTTGTCTATGGCTAAAGGATTTCATTTTTTGGATCTGTAGAAGCATAAAGTTTTGCGTGGTATTCCAACAATCCGGTCCATGGTTGCTGTTGGTTCCAGTGCAGCTAAGCTTGTATCTCTGCCGGTTGAGAGTTACAGAAAGGATAAGAGAGTGATTAAGGGAATGCAAAGAGGTAGGTGAAATGACATTGGTAATTTGTAGTGAGCTTTATCTTACATCTTCTCTTGTTTCTGCTCACTCATTGCCTATCCGGGTTCTTAATATCTCTGTGGAGTCCGGTGTGGGGGATTATACTGACCCAGAGATGTGGACAAACATTGACGAATATGCCATCCAACCCAGTTATGTTAGATTAGATTGATGATACTTATAGTCACTTTGCATCATTCATCTTCATATATTCAACGACAACCGTGCACTTAATGTGTGTTCATGTTGTCTAGTATCTTTATATGTGATTTATATGGAAGTACCTTGGTGTTCTTTTCAGGCATGATTGCTTTTCTCCGAAGTGTATCAGTTGAAGCTGTTGGATTGGGTGTACATTTGGCAGCTGGGGTCCATGATATTATGCTTCAAGCGGAGTACATAGTCACAAAAGTTCCTCCTGTATCATGGCCTATAAATAACCAACCTCAGCCAAATGTGAGGTTCAGTCAGCCAAAGAATGCACAAGAGGGAATTAAGCAGGTCAATTTTCCAATAGTTGTCGCATAGAATTGCTTATGATGTGTTGCAATTGAACTGTCTGTATGCATCTGCATGTTGTATGGGAATGAAATTTTTTTATAAACAAAGGTTTCACCACAGAACCCAAATGATTCTTGATTTGACAGGCATATGAGAGCTTTAGTAATGGCCTTGGGAAATCTGCTTCTGCTTTGATTCAGACACCATTGAACAAATACCAGCGTGGAGCCAGTGCAGGATCTGCCTTAGCAACTGCAATTCAGGCTGTGCCGGCAGCTGCTTTAGCTCCATTTTCTGCTTGTGCAAGTGCAGCCCACTGTACGCTGCTGGGCCTCAGAAATAGGTAAGTTCCTTAATGTTCAACTACATATTTGTGTCCTGGTTTTATTTCCGCATTTCAGTGCTGTCGGGTTATAGTTTTCAGTGATCTTATATTTTATCTGTTGAGATGCTTGCAGCCTTGACCCTGAGCATAAGCAAGAGTCCATGGAGAAATATCTGGGTCCTACCAAGCCACGGAATTGGGATTGATTTATTTGTGTAAAAATCTTCATGCCACGCCTCGTTGAAGATTAAACTCCTCCTTTCCAATCAGAACAAAATGGCTCATCTAGAGTTGTCTTCCCAGTCATGATTGCTCTCTCTTTTATGTGAGTTGAATTTCTTCTAGAACTTGCTTTATTATAGATTCTTTTGTGGAATAGTATAAGCTTGTTTTTTAATCTATTAAAACAATCGGTCTTCTCTTTCTAAAGCATGATAAGTTGGTCTTCTCTTTCTAAAGCATGATAAGTTATGTCCTTTTTCTTTGGGTTGGCAACATTTAATCCTAATAGAAAGTATATTTGATATTTAGCATCGGCGTTGTGGTATTTGGTTGCAGATGTACAGTTGATGGAACCATCAAACCAGATTCTTTCTGCCACTCTGGAGCAAACCTGAAATGGTAATCTTGTATATTTTGTGAATGCTGATTGGTAAATACAGGATTTTCGCCATAGAGGCAATTGTAAATTATTATTTACAGTCAACCGATTTGGTGCATAGGTCCTAACAGAAGAATATCCAAATTCGTTTAGACCTGTTTCAATGTATATAATTTTTGCTGCTTGTATATAATAGTTAATTTAATTCCTGAAGATCAGCAAGGTCTTTGAAATGTAATTGTCCTTTCTGGATTTCCAGATGATTGATATGTCTAATAAAACCTGGGAAACAAGGAAACACATTTCTATTCCTTGCTGTCTCGAGTATTCTATACTACCACCTCAGAAATGTAGTCTCAGGGATTGAATGAATTTACCTGAGAATCTGAAGACAGCTTGCCCTTGGATGAAAGTGTAATTATATAACAAAATTTTGCTTAGTTTAGACCACAGGGTAGAAATTTGTCAAATGGTTGAAGGATTTGTTTCTTCTATAATATTTCAGATTCATATTCTCATGATGCTATTGACTTAGGTCATATTTGACAAACAACATATTATATTTGTCAAATAACGAATTGTATTAGTTTTTAATTGATAGCTGATAGTTGATTATATTAGTTGATTTGATTAGCGGATAACATCAGCTGCTTATTAAAGATGTTTGATAAAATTAGTTGTTTAGTTATTGATGTATAAAATAACTTATGAAACATTATTTTAAAAAAAATTATAAGGGTATGAATATTATATTTTTTTAATATTATATTGAATATTTTAATTAAAATTTAGATTTTATATATCTAATTAACTTTAATAATAATAATAATAACAATAATACTAATAATAATAATAACAGTTCAATATTAAATTCTCTGTTAATATGAATGATGTAGTGAATTATATCATATTAGTAATTTTCATATAATATATAAATTTATTATTTAATAGATTAAAAATATTTATAATTATAATATAACACAGCTACGATATGTAACATAATTTAAAAATTATGAAAGGAGAGTATAATTGATTTTTTACCTATTAATTTTTAGCATATTATTTAAAAAGTTTTTCTTATGAAGCTTTTAGAAATCAGTTTATTGAGGTTAAATAAGCTAATCAATAAGTCATTTGTTAAATACATCAATAAAAAGGTTTTTAAAAAAAACTTTAGTTAAAAAGTTAAAAAGTAGCTGAAAAACTGTTGGCCAAATACTTCCTTAGTGAGTGAGGGCATCAAGAAAGGAGAGGATCCTGTTGACAGAAATGTGGGCATTGTCGGCAAGAAACATTTTCAATTACATATTTTGTTATATGAAAACTGAATGGTGCAATAACAAGAGAAGTCAAGAAGAGATCAATGTAATGAATAAACGTTGCTTTGCCTGCTCTGCGCTGTTCTAATTGCAAGAAAATTCTTTTGTTAAATTTAGGACTGAATAAGTGAATAATAATTAAGTAGATTACATTAATCAAATGAGGGAAGTTTGTGAAGGGCAAATATTTGTACATAAGATGAGCCAAATACTAACTTCCTTTGGTGGATCATTCAGTGAAGGCAATGGATTAATTCAGGCTCAAGATAAACACAATCCCACCATTTCCCTTTCCTCTACAACTACCATTACATTCCACCGTCTCTGCAACTTAGGCCTCCCTCGTATAACATTTCCTGCAAAATAATTTGTTCAACTCAGAAGCTAGATACTAGCAGTAACATCAACAGCCTGTAACTTTCACTTGTACTCTGCCAGGCAATAAAGATGACAGAAAAGAACAAACTTTTTACTCACCTGTGTTTTCTCATGAACAAAACTAGACCTCTTGTCCTCTACAACTCTTTCCAAAACACCCTTATTCCTCTCATTTCTTTTCGGAATAACCTGACTTCTTCTAAATCCCAGCCTCTCCTTCCACCATCCTGAGTTCCTTGGCAATCTTGGCAATGAATCTTCGAACGCGTCATCAATTAGCAATTCTTCCCTCAATGTCATTTTTCGACTGCAGTCATCTTTCAATGGCAACATCACACCCTCAGAGAAGATCTCATCTGCTGGGATCATGACATTGTTTCTGATAGAGAATTCAAAGTCCCCAGAAACTGGTGCTTCTCTATAGCTACTTTCGTACTTGGTAGCTTGTTGTTTTTCCACAAAATCATTGGAGAAAGAGATTCTTGGGTCCATAGAGGATGTGCTAAAGATTTGCTGCTCGCTGTTGAACATGTTAAGCATGCACTAAACACTACTATATACGATCTCTTTTAAGTTTTTCTCCATGCACTGCTATGATCCACATGCAGATGTTTAGATTTGTAAAGGGTTGAGTTTGTTTTATTTGTTTGTTTAGCAGACATCACATGTTACTTAGATTTGTCACTTTGTGATTAAAGATGAGGATAATGCCTTTAGTATGACACCCTATTGTACTAATCCGGGAAAGCAGCATTTTTAATATTTATAAACGCCTGATATTATTGACCCTGATGCTTGTTTTAGCATAGTTTCAAGCAAGAGATTCTTTACAAACAGATGATGCCATAGTCACCCTAATATTCTGCTTGATTGTGGGTAGAACATGCCAATGTGATTTAAAAGAAAAAGGTTCACCATACCATTTGACCCGTTAACTTCCGAGACCAACCCCAGTTATACTTCCAAAAACATAGTGAGTTCGCTGTCATTCTGCCTAAGAAAATGCCAACAATCAACACTCGCTTTCAAGACTCAAAACACTTGGATACATTTTAACTTTTTCACATAGTGACGAATTCATAGTCAGTTAATTCCCATTACTTACATGATGATTGAGCTTTTGCCGTTATAAAGGTAAGTTCTTTCTGCAAGATTTTGAGTGTCATATGAACTCGAAACTCATTGTGCACGTTGAATTTATTACCTTTGGCATATCTTTTGATTTCCTTGCTGTATATTTTAGCATAAGGGAGCTATCTTCGTATAAGTACTAATACAATGCCCATGTGAGGTTGAGCTGGTTGGGACTGTTAATCTGAGAACTAAAGAAATCTAGTCCTCGCAGCTCTTACAAGCAACAAAAGCTGTGTTATTCCCTTAGTTTGACTAGCGGTACCATGTGAGCACTAATTAATGTTTCTTCAAACTGAGCTGTTTGACGTTCACATGGTTAATCCTCATCTCAATTCACCAATGGTTTACTACCAAGTGGTTGTTAGAATTAAAAATTCCCAAAACAATGGACTGTTGCCATATGGGTTAGCCTAGGAAAAACATAACAAGGAAACTGCCTCGTAAGTGGTCTCTGATTTTGTTGACAAAGTTTGTCTTTTGCGTTCAGATTAATCTAGCTAGATTCTACCTACAGTTTGTGTTCGACTACCAACACCTTTTACAGTGTCAGATAATGTTCATAAATTTTCAAACATAGTTAGGTTCCTTGTATGAAGCCCAGAATTGTTTCACTCATCTCTCAACATATTATGCTAAAATAGGTAGTATCTCATCTCTCTCTCATTAATTGGTAGGGTGCTCATCAGCCAGCTTCTGTATGTGGGATGGCCGTTCCTTCAAGACCTGACCGATGATTTTGCCAATCAGGATGAAGATGGCTTCGGCGTTTCAATGCTTAATTTAGAGAATAATGTGCCAATCTGTGATACAAAATGCTTGATTAGGACATAGTGATCTCATGAGTGTTATGAATATTCTACCGAGTTGCAATGTGCATTCGCAAACATCTTTGTATGCCTCAATTTGTGAATTAAGAAATCTTGCACCCTCTCATATGTAATAATTATTGTGATAATATTATTTCCTTATTAACTTCAACTTTTGTTGTAAAATTTGGTTTAAAATAAACATTAAGATTTAAGAATATCTTAGCGCTAAATAACGGAGAGTAAAATTATTTTTCTCATATTTTATTGATAACTATAAGATAAAATATATACAAAAAAGAATTATTTTTTATATTGGTCTTAATTAAGCTTTTACCTGACATCATACAAATAGCTAATTATTGTTCTCTCATCACTGTTAGCGAGATAAAGCAAGGTTCACAAACTCAAATAATAAATTAACATTAAGACAACAATTTATATCCTTTAAGTGTAACCATGGAAACCTTCATTCTACCATTATACCTATCGTATTGAAATGCAATCCACTTAAACACTAAAGTGGTAAGAAATTATTTATAAATCTTGTAATGTTAGGATGATATAAATTCCTCCATTAATGAAACTTATTCTCATCAAATTTTAGAAACCAATTATAAATGAACTTAATCATGCTTCTTACTTTTTACACAGTTTTATCAATGATAGAAAAGTATCTAATATATCCTATATTTTTTAGCATCAAGCCAATACAATATGTAGCACAATGAGTCTAATAAAAAGACTTAGAAATGCTTTGTAATCTTTTTTTAGCTATTTTATAAGCATAATACTATGCAATATTTTCAGGTCCAACTTCATTCACAATTTCATCAAACATTCTAAAATAAAGTATTAGTATTTCTAACAATGCTAAATGCACCAATAAACTTTAACACTATTGTCTCTTTAGCATAATAAACTAAAAAATTAATAATCATCACACATTATTGAACACTTATAAGTTATCCAAGTCATTATTTTTTCACACATAAATAAAATTTTATTTCACAAACAGAGTAGCTCAAAAGATTACCTCTGCATTCATTAATTGAAAGAGTTTTATATCATGGATCATAAGAGGCAACAACATTAACCAAACTAGTAATAATAAGATTGAGTAGCATTGAGTGATACACGTGCATCATACCACCATCTAACTATTGTTATGTCCATATTATAAGTTATTTCTTTATATTGTAAGACACTATGAATTGAAATATGAACTTTAGGAGTTGTTCGTAGTGTAAAAAAGTTATACACGCATTTTCTTCTATATCTCAAATTAGGTGCAACAAATTCTTCTTATTTGGTAAGAATATTACCTTTAATATTATCATTATCATCCTTACCTCTGTAAAAGAATATCATAATTCAATTTTTATCTTCTATCTTTTTCATTTTGATACTCTTCATGCAAAATTTTCATATTCTATTTCATGTCATGACTAACTTTTTTTATAAGGATCTACATTGCCTTTTATCCTAACTAAGTGGGTGCTTGGTTAATGGGTATAAGAGGAAAGGAATGAAAAACAACTCCTTGGCAATTTATATCATTGGATGAACAATATTTCTATATTTGAGTTTGGGAGATTATTTTATACTCCAGATTATAAGAGGAATGAAAGTCATTCTACCAAAAAAAGAAGTATCACGGGCATAACAGGAGCTACCACGGATGTGACAAGATTTGTCACCTGTGTGAAGGAGTGTCACGCACACGACAAGAATTGTCGCACTAGTGAAATGTTCTTTTTTTTTTCCTTCCTTTTTTAGCAAAACAATATTTTGGATGATTAAACTATATGTTGAGGACATCATGTGGATAATGATATGTTGATGCAAGTAAATGCTAGAACATTTTTTTCTTCAAAAGCTATTGGAAAGGAAATATGACAATATACTTGATTTTAAACATTGTCATCATAAATGGGGTGCATAAATTAAATATAATTAATTAAAATATTTAAAGTAAAAAAAATTTATTTCTCAATATTTTAACAAATCAATCACTATTAATGGAATGATAATATTTTCTTTGTCCTAACCAACTATCATAATTATAATAATTATATTAATTCTCATTCTTTACCATATTCATTATAAATCATATTACCATTGCCTTAAGTGAACCAAGCACTCCTTAAATATTTATTGGATATGGTGATTTCCCTTCTCTTCAAACGATCGTTACAAGGCAAACAAATAATATAGTTTTTTATATTACGATCTAATCTAACATAAGTCTAAGTTAGATCATCAAATCTTTCTAAAGAGATTGAATTATTAAGAATACTCGAACTTTCCTTCATTTATCTATAGAAATAAATAAAGACGTGTAAAAGTTAAATTAATAACTTTCATATTCAAAACTAAAGTTTTTGTATATAAAATCATAATTATAAAAACTCAATAGTCAATTATAAACATGTCCAAATATATTCAATCTTAAATCTTTCTTTTGGTAATGCACATTGCAAAAATAGCTTTATTGTATAAAATAAAAAGAAAAATCATTAATTAAACATTTACAATTTTACATTATGTTGAGTAATGAATATAATCTTTTATAAATCAAGACATATCTTAAAAGTCATCTTATCGGAGAAATTAAATTGCATAACGTCTCTCTTTTTCACTGTGTTTAACTAGCAATGAGATAGGATAATGAGTGTGCATTAGTAAGTTAATACCCTGTTGGAAATATTCCTTTTCAAAGTCTAACTTTGTATATTTGTAATGTTATTTTCTAATGACAGTAATATAGAAATGCCAACATTTTATTTTTTCAACTTAGTTTTATATATTAAATGATTTAATCATATATTAAATACTCTTTGCATACAAACAATAATTCTTGAATTGTATCTTTCACATAAATCAATTAACAAATTAACAATTCAAAGAAGCAAAATTTAATCTCATTTTTATAATTATTAGAATAATAAATAACCTAAAAATAAAATAAATAAGACTATTTTTTTGGTGAAGCCATTCACAAATATACACAATAGCAAACAGATAAAAATTCAGTCACACATTCTATTTCATAGTTTTATCATAAATTCGTCCTGAACGACACAAAACTACATTATTTATTATATATACTGTCACTTAAGTCTCAACGATCAACACAAAGCAATAGCAAAATCGCAACTTCAACTAGCAATGGGAGAAGATGACGAAGGAGCAGGGTGCAACGAGGAGCTACAGCGTGCAAGGAAGAGCAAACAGAATAGTTAATAACGTGCGAGTTACGACAGCCAAAAGGAACAGAACTACAGAAGGAACCAAGTAGCATGGCCATGGACCAAATGGCGATGAAGAACCAAGAAGCGGCAGTAGCGAAGGCCAAGTCTGTTGAGAGGAAAGCGGATGAAGGAGGTTGTAGGTGAGACTGAGAGCGATAATATCCAAAATGACCAATACCGATCAGTACCAAAAATCGGTACAGTACCAACAAACTTTTATACTAATTTTTGACCGATGCTGACCCATACAATACAAAATTTGTTTCTTTCCTCATGAGAGATCAAACGTAGATTTTTAAATCCTCGTCAAAAATTCCAAACTAATCTTTGCATCAATGTAGAAAGTCTAATGTTAATTCTAAGGCGTTGGAGTGATTTGTGTAAAACATTACTCATACCTGAGACATGTTACCATGATGAATTACAGAAATAGAAACAAATATAAAGAGCATATTATTTGAGTAGCCAAAACTTTACACAATGTCGTCATCATTTTATGTAATGTCATGAGATAATCTTTTCAATGGTAATCGACTTCCAAACGAGAAGCTTGAGTTTAAATCTGTATCTAGAGAGGTTCTAATTCGTTTTACAGGTGCCTCTGATGACTTTGACAGTTCCTGAATTTTCTGTAACCTTGAATTTTGGTAGCAATTTTCTTTGTCGTTGGATTTCTTCTCAATTCCATGCATTACTTGCATCTTAGGGCAAGCTGTTGATTCAATAGGTACAAGCTTCCCCTCTACTTGGTTGGTGAACACAAATGTGACCTGCAATGGTACGGGGGAATCATAAATATAGGTAATTTTACAATGATCATTAAAGATATCAAACGACAACATGTAATGGCATAAAATAGTAATGTATAATCATTAAATGCAGCAATGGCCTAGACTAAGCTGGATCAACTGAAATTTCATGGTCAAACTCAAGCCCAATCCAAAACATGATCAAGCCTGAGGCTCTTAACTCAAATCCGAGCTCAATCGAGTTTAAGCGTCCAAAACTAAACTCAATTAAATTTATTTTTAATTTTAAAAATAATGTTTTTTTTAATCTTAAACTTAGAGGTACGCTAGACTTATACCGTCCAAGTGGAACTCAACCCAAAATCTAAAATTAAATAAAAAAAGAAAAAATCATGATCAACTAGTCGGGTAAACCTTGCCAACCCTAAAATTAATCATGGTAATTCAATTACAGTTCCAAAAGGATGATTCCTGAACTATAAGGAACTTTATCTTCTGCTGCTGAGGATTACGAAGCAGATAACCCCAAGTCCCAACCTTTGTCCGTTGCTATGACAAGCTTAGGGTAAATTCAGAGTTGTCAGGGACTCTTTTTTTATTATCAGCATGCAGAAGCAGAATCTCAAGTAAGTATTTCATGAGCATGTAGGGCATGTGAATTCTTAGACTGAAGTTTTCATTCTTAACTCACAGAAGAAGAGTTTGACAAATGCCTCATTGCAGCTGTTTTCGCAATTTTTATCTAGTTCAGTATTGCAATGATTAAATTATTCATAGAATTGACAGTTACAGTTACTCCAATTGTAGGATGTCAATGTTGAGTGGTTAACACACCTCATCACCAGCTGAAGCTTGGAGTATGGCATCAGGCACAGATGTTGAATCAAAATGATGCCCCCAGCTACCTAAATCCTCTTCCAAAGGAGTCCCAATCTAAATTTGATTCCGAAAGCAAAATAAATTTCATTTTTAGATGCCTGAATGGATATGTTACAATCTGTTCGTACACAAAACAGTTGGCGACAGACCTGTTTCTCTGAACTCTTTAACTTATGCAGGCACCCAGCAAGTCCTGCAAAGCCACCGATATCAAACACCTTCTGATCATCATACAAACAACTTCCATTGGTTGACTTTTCTTCACCTCCAGTGTTCTCAAGGCCCTCATCGTTACATAAGCAGCGAGCACAATTCATTTTTTCATGAATTTCAGACCTACACAGAAAATTTGGAAAAGAAAATGTATTTTTAAAAATTAGTGAAAATGCAGGTTCATGTAAAGGTGCATAAAGCTCAAATGCATTTTAATACACCCAAATTTGGGTGTCTAATTCATGCCAAATTTAGTTGTTGTAGGGCTACAAAAAGTATGTAAGCTCACTTCTCAACTGCCTTTTAGTTCACAGTACAGTCACATCTTCAGTTCTTTATGTCCTATGTTAAAGAACATAGACCATTAAAATATGGAATATATGGTCTTGCAGAACCACTATCAACAGTGCTAAAATTATATGCAGCATGAATTCTAAGACCCACAAGCTAATATCACGATGACACAGCTAGTAATCAAAATAACGTTTTCGTGATGATGATAGTCAATATCACCTGGCATTCTCATGAAAAGTGAATAGATCACGCAAATCTTCTGATGACAAAAAGTTCCCCTGCAATTCAGGAGCAGTCGGTCTCGTGTAGGAAAGCAAACTTAAATCAAAATAGCAAAATAAGCAGAAAAGTTTAAGAAACCTGTCTAACAAGGTTATCTAGCAAACTTAAATCAAAATAGCAAAATAAGCAGAAAAATTTAAGAAACCTGTCTAACAAGGTTGTCTTTTTGCTCATTCTGGATAACTTTTTGAAGACCTTCTTTCGACATCTGGCGCTGATAAACCTATGAAAATACAGGGACATTTCATGTACCTTGCCTTGTCATAATTGAAACCACAAAAAAAAGGAGAACTAAAGTAGAGTTGAACCTTTTCCTCAATTGTCCCGGTACTTAAAAACCTGTAGATAAACACCCTCTTCTTTTGTCCATCCCGCCATACCCTAGCGGCAGCCTAACTTGTGGTAGGACAGAATCAGAAAGATTAACATGTATTCTAATTTATCAGTTGTCACAGGGAATTAAGGCTGAGCAGTTTACTTGTTTGTCATTGGCAGGATTCCAGTCGGGATCAAACAGGACTAGTCTGTTGCCGCCTATTAGATTGAGGCCGCAACCACCAGCCTTGCTGCTTAACAGAAACACAAACTCATCCTGTAAAAATGTGTGAAGTTAAAGTCTCATTTGCACAAGTGTTGTAATTGAAGCACTGCTGCAGTTATGCTCTACCGTCTCTCTACTCTCTTCCTTTCATGTTGAAACAGGGCATGATTTCTAAATATTTGCTGGTAATGGATTAGACTCAATACCTTCGATTTATCATTGAAGCGATTCACCAACTTTTGTCTTTTACCAATCGATGTGGTCCCATCGAGTCTTAGATATGGGTATCTTCGTTCTCGGCATAGTTGAGCAAAAAGGTCCAATGTCTGACCCATGAAAACATTATACGATGGAAATAATTAAAAGAACTCGCTGAGAATCATATATACGCTTCTTTGGTAGACTAGACAGCTACAAATATAAGCAAGTTCTTTTTCTTGGTAAGCCGAAAGGCAACTTTAAGCAAGTTTAACAGGTACATGACATTCAGATTACAAAACTAGAAGTAAAAAATGCCTACACAACATTCTGTAACAGTGTTCGCAGTCACTATTTTCGACGACGATCAATTAGCATAAAGGTTACAACTGAATTCTTAGAGAATTTCCCTCCAAGAACTCAAGGCAATCAGATTCCAACAATTATGCAATTTCATGTCCAGAAAAGGAAAGGCAGAAAAGAAATAATGTCGTCTGCCACCGTTATATTGCATGGTTATCTTAGAGCAAGCGTTCCATACTTACCTGAGTATAGTTTGAGACCAGAACAATTCTATCATCAGTTTTATGACGTAAATGGGCCAAAAGCCGGGCCAAGACATGCATTTTGCCAGACAGTTCAACCCATGATCCATCACCGCCAGTCCACGATCCGGATCTGCTAGTTAAAAAAAAACCCAAAAAGAGCACCATCCTTGCATTAATAGACTTGAAGCACGAAAGTCTCTTAATTGCACAAGTAATAAATGTTTACCTTCCCGAGAACATTCCGGGCGGGAAAAAGCGTAGACAGTTCTCAAACCCTGTTGTCCCTGGACTTCCACTTTTTAGGGTATCATAGATAAGCTGCATATGGAATCATTAGTCGTGAAATGAAGCACTCGAGCCCATAAATAGGTTAAACACCCCAGGGAAAGATGACAAGAAACGAGCCAGAAGAATAAAACAATAGAGAGAAAATCATTACATTGTGATTAACAAAATTTTGAGTGAAAACATGACGCATATAACGTGGGAGTCCACAGGAAAGCATAGGCTCTAGAGACTTTATCCCCAACCTTTATCATTCTCTTGCAAGAGAGTTTCATATTTTTCCTTCAAACCAGTTTTCTATATCTAATGTTGCAAAAGCATTCTACGACGCCAGGAAAACAGGTAGGCATAAGAGGTGTGTGCAGCATTTAAGTTTTCGTTCCATTTCTGGATTTACTCTGGAAAACATACTTCTAGGGGAACTTTCAGTGTCAAAAGTGTAGAGTCAAATTATCTACAGAAGTTTGCAAAAGATGCAATTTTAACAGCAACGTATGCATAACAAAGACATCCAGCAAATACTTCCACTAGAAAACAAACTAGGATAAGTTTGTAAACTGATATCAGAGGGGATAGACTGAGAATAAATTGATGACCCTAAGTTCAGTTAAAGCAACTATAGTAGCACAACTGTTAGTTACGAAAGTACCACTTGAACAAAGGGAACATCTCAATGTAAATAGTATTCAGAAGTTTCTATACCTTTGGATGATTGCAGAGCTTCTTAAGAGCTGTAATATACGCCAAAATCTTTGATTGCTTTGCTTCTTCAGTGATAGCCCGTTTAACCTGAGTTCAGAAGTAAAAACATATCTGCTAATTGCTGACCTCACATCATAAAATACCAAACAAATTCAATTTTCATATTACCACTCAATAAGAAAACCTTACATTTTTAGAATGTATGAAATGGCTATATAGTTGCGCCTGGAGAGGAGTCAACTTACAACAAACAACTTCAACTATCTGCAAAAGGGACGTAACAGAGTACCCAATATGTAGAGATTTAGTACCAATAACTGCATTATTCACAATAAAGGGGGAAACAGAGACGATGGAAGTTTTTAATTCGACGAACTTTGGAATTTTACAAAAATTTTCAGCGGGTCAAAAGAGCATAATGATATAAAAACATCACATTTTTTGAGCCAGCATGACTGCACCAAACAATTATTTATACAGCTGAAGAAATAAACCTACTTAAAGCTGCCGATTAACCAGATCTTAATACTCAGCTTCAGAGATCTATTCATGAACAACGTGCATACTGCTTCATTTATGAAGTTTTGTGGATAGTAAAGTGCAATAAACAACTTATGTATGTGAATACTCTAAGAAACCAGATGCTTCCCAAGAAATAAAAAAAGTGGGAAAATGACTTACATATCTTAGAAAAATGATGGTCATACCTTCGGAGGCAAATGATTTGATAACAAGGCATTAGTCCTTCTTAATATAAACTGCAAGTCAATTTTTAAGCTTAATATTATAACCAGTAAAAGAGACAGTATTCAATGACTAAATATCAACTTTTTCCAGATCATGGGTGAAGGAAGGTTTCAACACTGCAAAACTACATTATAATTTAGAACGTTCTCAACACAATTCTGTAGGAAATTTTACCTGATTTACTTTGGTACTTAGCTCTGAAGAGCGCTCAAGACCAAGCTTCTTCTCTTCTTCATTGGCAGTTGGTTCTCTACCACGTATTATTGGTGTCTTCGCATACATAATAAGATTTCACAGAACAAGTACGTCAATCAAGGATCACCATGAAAACTATTATGAACTAGGTAAGCAAATTATATCTGAAAAAGATTACTCAAAAGTTGCAGTTTTAGAACGGAGATGCATGATAAAATTAAAGATTCTCATGTCTTTTACAGTCGTATGTAAATTTGGGAACAAATCAAGGCAGAGACATAAACTTTGGCATAGTAAGGTGTATGCACAACATGAGTTTTCCTCAAACAAATGTTGTTTTGATGCTAGAACAGTGAATAAGAAACTCATTGGAAGATAAACATAAGGAATTGATTCATAGCAAGTATGTGATATTAGTAATTGCATAATATATTTGCAAAAACAACTGGTGACCAATTCAGAGTTGCAAATATCAGAACAAAGTATACATGTCACCCTGGCTCCATTATCCCTTCAATCCCTTCTCAGGGGAAATGCAAAAGAAGATAAGAAACAAAATTACAAAGTTGAATATCTTACAATTACATTGATGGATCAACAAGAAAACTGAAAACTGAGCTTGCCTCATAGTAACGACGAAAATATGCTGCGTCACCCAAAATTCCTGGATTAGTGAAGTTAACCATTGCAAAGAACTCTTCAAGGTCATTCTGCAAGGTAGTTAACAGGAGTGAATAATGAAGCGACATGAATAAATGCGTGAATTTTGAAGAAGAGTAAAGGAACAAGGTCCTCATACCTGCATTGGTGTTCCTGACAACAAAATCCTACGCTTGCATGAAAGCGAAGCCAATGCCTACTCCAGGAATATGTTAATTTAGCGAATAAGAAACCGAAAGGGGATCAATCTTAAATGAGTGTGTAAAGAGATGACAATAGTGCATGAATGGTACCCGATTTGTTAATGTCTGGTCATTCTTAAGCCTGTGTGCCTCATCACATATGAGAAGATCACAAGCTTCACAATGGCTGAGTTTTGAGGAATGCATCCGAAACGTCTCATATGAAACAATCAGTACCTAGGACACACAGATTAAGTTACCATACGGTTCTATAGTTTCCTGAAGTACTTGTGAAACTGATACCTGCAAAGAGCTCCAGGCACTGGTGAAACTGTCAATCCCAGAGACAACATCATCTCTGGTACTTTCACAGAGAGCTATAAGATCAACTCTTTCTCCAACCCACTTTCTGATTTCAGCTTCCCAATTACTTACAAGACTGGTTGGTGTGACTATAATGGCCTTTCTAACCATAGGCTTTCCATCAAAACCCTGACTTAAAAGAGTATAAAGCAATGTGATAGACTGTAATGTCTTCCCCAATCTGCAAAATAGATATAAACCTTGAAGATGAGTCAAATCTTGATGTAAAGAAAGTTAAAAACACATATTGGGGTGAAAGCCTTAGAAGAGTGAAATATTTACCCCATATCATCAGCCAGAATGCATCCATTAATACCGGAAGAACTATATAGTCCTGAAACACATTCAAACATGAACTGCACACCTGCTCTGCATACAAGGTAAACAACTTTGGCATTGAATCCTTTGATTAAAACAGAAGAAAATTATAGCAACTACATTGTTTTCTGGTCAGAACCAGAGATTGCAAAACGGCTCGAAACAAGCACACATTCAATGGACTCAACCTAAGTTGACTAGATTTTAAATTTGGGCTTTAAAAGAAAGGGATTTTGGGTCAGACTTGGGTCTTTTTTTGGGTTTTGGCTGAACTCAAGATGGAGCCTTTTTCAGGGTTTTGGGCTGTGTTCGGGTTATGGATTCACAGCCCGACCCCAGTCTGAAGCTCGAATTTCTTTCACATACAAAACGACACCATTTTGTTTGTGTAACAAAACAATGTTGTTTTTCTTTCACATTGTTTTGTTACACAAACAAGTTGAATGCTTCGCCTCCATTGAGTTAGGATTCAGACTCAATCAAGTTTCGAGTCATGTAAAAACATTTCAGGCTAGCTCCGGCACTACAGTCAGAACCATTACATCTTTTAAGACAATACACCAGTTAAATTACTCAAATTAGAGTTTCACTAAAGACAGCATCTTTAAGAAGAAATCAATTCTGCTAAAATCAAATTTAGGAACATTATATCATTAGCACCTTTGATGGGGTCGAAGAAATTGAACAAGCAATGGATCCACCACTATTGCTGTTGAATTACTGGCAACATCCTCGTATTCTTCAGGCTGCCATAACACCAAGGGATCAATCCCAGGTGGCAATATCACACTTTCATCCCCAACATCTCTCTCTACAGAAGCTTGTGCACCTAATTGATGGGGTACTGGCAACGAGACAGGCCTCGAAAGACCCCAGGGAACAAATCTTTTACGAGCCCAAAGACGACGAGCAAGCAGGTCAGTTCCTTCTTTATAGCCATTAGAACATGGAGGTTTAAAGGGCTTTCTACAAATGGCTGCCCCTTCTGACACAGTGAGAACTCGAGGAAGCAACGACTGTCTCCTCACAACGAGGTTGCCTCTGATAAATCACCCTCCAAAAAAACTCAGCTTTAGTTAAGGCAAATTTTGCGCATGGGCTTTCTTGTGCGGGCGCGCATGGTATAAACTATAAGGCAAATAACTTTAGATGATAATGACTCGCCACTAACTCTAACAACTAAGCGATCACATTAAAGACATGAAAAAAGACAGCACTAGCACAAAAGCCGTGTACTAAAAAAAAAGCTGAGAATAAAAACCTCTATCCCTTGGAATAGATTCAGCAGTATAATTCAACAGAAGTTTCGCATACCACGGTCAATCAATATCGAAATTCCCAAAGTTCTAAAAGAAAAGCAAACAGAAACCCTAACAACGGCTCGCATTGAAATAGGGAAAGCTCACATTTCTTCTTTTCTCTTCTGTATAAAATAGAAAAACTAACTTTGTTAATTAGATTTGGGCAAATGCGGAGCTACCTCACCAGAGCTTCGACATTCTGTGACTTCCGGTCATCATCAGACGATGCCGGAGAAGGCTCGTCGGAGCGGTGGGCATCATGATCTACGTCTTCTTCGACGGAATCAACCTGGTCGGATGACGAAGAAGACGACGAAGATGACAAACATATAAGATCTTCTTCGTCGAGTTCTTCATAGGATTCAACAGATGGCATTTTCTTTTGCTTCTTTCGAGAGATTGAGAGCCAGAGAGACGTTCAAATTTAAAGCATTGGATTTGGCGGGAAAATGGATCATTTTCTTTATTGATCTAAAACGATTTGTTTAAAGGTTCACACGTATATGTATAATTAATTAACGTTATTGTCAATTTTAAACCATAAAACTTTTTATTTGGAAGAAATAAAGAATGTATTGAAAATTATAAGGCAAAAGATGACAATAAGTTCATACAGGATTGTATAATCAAAGACTAAAAAGTCACTAATGGCTACACCAAAGGAGTTAAAAGCGCTAGTTGATTTTCCAAATGAGTTACATTGAAAACTTGTAAGCAAAAATGTGTTGTTTAGTTCTACTACATAAGACCTGCAAAGAAGTTTCATTGGTGTTGAAAGAATCACAGATTATTATATTGTTTCTCTCTTCCCATATGCTAGCAACTAAGTAGCTAGTTGAAATTCTGAATACCTGTAAATCCCCTTCACATTTCATTTGAACATTGCTGCACCATTTACTAATGTCTAACCAAGAATGCTGAGTTATAACTGCAGTCCATTTGTATTGATTGTACTGGCATTGAAAGAAAATATGTTTAACATTTTCAATAGATGACTTGCATAGAGTACACCAATTGGGCAAAGCAGACAAGTGTTTTATTCTATCCACTATAGGAATTCTATTTCTGATGGCAAGCCATAAAGTGATTGAGGCACGAGAAGAGTTACGATAGTACCATATGAGCTTATGCCAAGGGACAATATGATTGATGTTCCTAAAGAGGGACCAACATGATGCAATATAGAAAATGTCAAAAGGAGTATGCATCCAATAAATTAAGTCTTCTTTAGAATTATTAAGGATTACATTTGTGCTATCACTCCACTGATTAAACTCTTTAATGCAGGTGCTCAGGTGTGGTCTTCAGCTTTAATCGGGTTCTTTTGGAGTAAAAGGCCAGTCTTCCTAGTAATCAATGCATGGGCAAAAGTTAGATGGGATTCTAAGGGGTTAGACAAGATTATGTTTAAGAGAGGATGGAACATTTTTACTCAAATTTGTAGATGACAGTGGATTGAATGATATTCTTGAAAAAGGGACAAGGCAAATAGGTGATCAACCCTTATTCATCCAAAGATGGACGCTGGGTATGGAAATGGATAGTGGGAAAAGTGACACCATTCCCTTATGGGTGTGCTTTCATAGCCTCCATCTGAAATTATGGAACATTGAAGGACTTTGCTTCCTATCTAGCTCTCTAGGTAAACTATTTAGTATGGATTCTCAAACTTCAAATATATAATAGATTGGATATGCAAAAATTTGTATTGAAATTTAGAAAACACAAGATTACCATATTGTTGTTAGTTATATGCCTTGGAGGAAATGGCTATTTGATTAAAAGGGAGATCACCCTTTCTTATCTCTAGAAGCCCAACAACTCTACCAAAAAATGGGTGCCAACTGGAAGAGTTTTCAAAACAAGTAGTCAAGAGTAAATCATACGACAAGAATTCGAAGAAAACCAATTAGTAGAAAAAGACAATAAACATGAAGACTCTGAGGTGATTAGGGTGAACGAAACAAATGAATCTCTAATGTAGGAGAACAAACAAAAGGAAAATGTAGGAAATGAGGCTGGAATCAGAGAATAAAATTATAAATTGAAAATAATTCCTATCATAGAAATTTCGAATATAGTGTAAGGTAATGAGGTGAAGGTCGTACATGGAAATCAGGTTTTTTCTTCTAGAGAATCTAAACAAATAGGTGAGTTTGCAGTAGAGCATAACATTGGAATTTCTAATATCCAAACTAAGGTGTTAGTGTTAGCATAAACATGTTTAAAAGGTGAATTCGAAATTTCGTTACAAGTATATGAGGAGAATGCAAAATATGGAATCTAGGAGGTTTTTTTTCAGAAGTTTTGAGTTCAATGAGGATGTTCTAGGTGAGCCTAATACTAAAATCTCAAGCAATTCGGACAAGGAGAAGGCTGAATTGAAAACTATTTATCAATGGGAATTAGCAAAATATAAAAGAAGGTATGTTAGGTAAAAAAAGGTAAGAACAACAACAAAGGGGACATTCCCCAATATGATAGTTCTCATTCGAAACACTAGAAGGCTTAATGACCTATCAAAAGGGCTATAGCAACAGAGGTAGCCAAAGAAAAGCAAGCTTATTTTGTGGGAGTGCTTGATACCAAAATTAACAAACCTTATTTACATAACTGTCTGAATTTTTTGGGTGATCAGTGGAAGTCTTTGTTTAACAATCAATGCCACTATAATAGGGGAATCATTTGTTTTTACAATTTTGATCTGATGTAAGCTCAAAAGATTGAAGAAAGTGACCAACATATCCATCTTAGTTGTCACTTGGGAGGTTAGTCCACTAAATTTGATCTTACCTTAATCTATGCGGCTAGCTTTAGCTTTTAGAGAAGCAAATTATGGGTTGATCTGAGTAGACTTCAAACCAACATTTCAAGCCCCTGGTTAGTAGCTGGGAATTTCAACTGTACTCTCAGCTCTAAGGAGGTGGAAGGGGGATAATTCATGCTAGGATACACTAAAGAGCTCATAAACCTTCTAAGTTGTGTAGATTTGATAGATCTAGGCTCAACTAGTCAGCTCTACACTTGGTCAAATAAGCAACAAGGTAGCTTGCATATTAGGAAAAAACTTGATCGGACTTTAGTGAACACAATATGGGTACAAAAATTTCCACAATCCTATGTGCATTTTGGAGAAAATCTATTCTCTGATCATTCCTATTTGTTGATTCAAAACTTATCATAATCTAGGAACTTTAGTGCTCCATTTAGATTCTACAATGGAGTTACGCAAATGGAGGGCTTATTGGAATTAATTGGCAGATGCTAGAGACAAGAAGTGAAGGGGTGTAAAGCATATCAACTTATGCAGAAACTAAAAATTGTCAAAGCTGCTTTTAAAGGATTCACACTTAAAAACTCTCATGATCTCACTATGCTTAAGGATAAGATGAAACTAGCATAAGAAAATTGTTACAGCCCACATTATAACTTAGATTTGAGGTGCATAGAGTTGAAATTGCTTACCAAATATCAAGAGGTTCTGAATTTTCACAATTCTGTTTTCAAGCAAAAAGCAAGACTTAATTGGTTGAGGTATGTATACTTGAATACGAAATCCTTCCACTCTATGCTAACTTCCAAATGAGACAAGAATAAAATATTTAAATTACATCACAATAGGGGTAACGTATAGTTAGATTAGGAAAACTTTCTTAAGTTAGCAAGGTTTGTTCAGCTTATGGGATCAGAGCATAATGAGCTACCCACCTACAACATGAAAAGAATTATGGAAGGTTCAGTTCAATAAGAGTCAAAGGAGTCATTGGTTTTTCAGAAGAGGAAGTTAGGAGAACAGTGTTTAGCTTACACCCCTTTAAAGTGTCATGACCCAATGGATTTTCAGTGTGGTTCTTTCAGCACACTTGGGATACTTGACAGTGCATCCTAACGCTAGTCAAAATAAAATAACTAAACTACTACTATAGTAGTGGTGAGTCTAGGTCGATCCCACAAAGAGTGTGTGCAAAGTTTATGAAATGAAAGTAACTAGTGTTTAGGTTTAACGGGGGGTTTTGGATTTTTTAAACAAGAAAATCAAAATAAAATTAGACTAATAAAAACAAATTAAAGAAAACATGTGAAAATGATAAAAGTCAGTAGGGACCTGATTTTTTGGTTCAATCTTGGCGTACACCCTAATTAAGTATATTTCTTTGATTTGTTCTTAAACCTCTCATAGCAACTATTAATCATGGGTTAATAATTAACTCAAGTTTTCCTTTAAGTTTTGTTTAATCAAGGTACGATCGTTAATTAAAGCTAATCACTAAACAATCTAGGATACGATCTCTAGATTTAATTAGGCAGTAGCATTATGAATTAGGAAAATCGATTAATCAAGGCAACAACCATATACAATGCGTTATTTAACCTATGTCATATTATCCCTGATGATTACGAATCATTAGTCACTACACATGAATTTCAAAATAATAATTACGGATTATATTGAAATTCTAGCAATGGGTTTGTAATTAAACGATTTAATGAACACATTAAAATCATCTTTTCATAATACCCAATGAGTTCATACACAAATAACTAAAATTCGATTATCCATACACAATACCCAAATTAATTAACATAGAATAACACAATCAATTTCTAATGAGAGAAAGAAACAACAAAACAATAAAAAATACTTAACCCAGGTCGTCAACATCGATGATGTCTCCGAACTGGCTTCGGGATGTCTAGCCCTCTATGAATCTATCCCAAAAAAATGCTCCAACCCTCATCATATATCCCTAACTGAAAACCCATTGGTTGTTCTCTTCACTGCGCCTCACTCTCTTCTGTTTCACACCACTCTCTCTTTTTCCTCACTATTCACATATGTGAGAAATTAAGTGTTGGAACCTCTCCCTGGTGAGACACGTGTCTGACATCCTACGTGACATCTGGACGCGCATCTCACGAGGGAGGAATTCCTCACCATGAAAGTTAACTCAATCGAACTTATTTTCATAACATCCGAACAAATCTTGATCAATTCACCCTAATTTTCCTCCAATAAAAATTGATCTACTTAGGGCCCAAAATTAAATCCAATTCCTAAGCTAAAATGAAATTTCAAGTCTCTAGGTCAAATAGAATAAAAAATCTCCTCAATCGGATCTCTATAGATCGCAGAATCGCCCAAAAATGAAAATATATTCAATACCATCACGTAATTGACTCTCTTTGATATTATCCGTAAATTTTCACTAAAACCCGAATCTCTAATTTTACCCAAAATTAGGTAGAAATTTTTTTTTGAAAACCAATGCTTCAAAAATCGTGAAAATCGGAGGTCACACGGAGGAAAGACGAATAAATTAGGAAAAGGGATTTCATTTATCAAAATTGAAAAATCAGAAAATAATAAATAACAAAAATTCATTATTGCCTCGCACTCTGTAGAGTGCGAGGAGCATTTCTTAAATTATTATTATTATTATTATTTTTTGGAATAAAACTTCTCCAATCTTTGAAAATTTATAACTCTTCATCCCGAAATCTAAATTTTGCAAATTTGGTATCAATAAAAAGGTAAAAGGAAGCTCTACAATTTCTATGAAGGATTAAAAAACTAGTTTGGCCTTTAAGGGGGTCAAAAGTTGCTTCAAAGTTTCTGCTAAAATTGAAAAACTCCTACACTATACCAGAAGTTTGAAAATTCATATCTTTTAACACACAAGCCTAAAAATGTCACATTTTACCTCATTGGAAAGATAAAGAGATTATCTACAAATTTCATGAAAGGTGCAAAAGTCAGTTCTGTAGCACCCCCTTACTGTAAGGTATACACCGGGATACCCGAAGGTTATTCCGATGTATATCCTACGATAAGGGCGAGTTACGATCGATCACTACATTTCCTTCATATGGCATGGCAACATAATTCACTTATAAAGCATCATAAGAAGACCACAATATTTTAAAATCAACTCTTTCCTCATTCGCATTTCGCAAAATCGAAGTCTACATTGTCTTTCAACATTATCC
>JANVCQ010000232.1:40224409-40240052 GCA_025531925.1 Erythroxylum plowmanianum
GGCAAAAGAAATAGAATAATAAGATTTTTGTTCAACATGATGGGATATGATCGTATAAGAAAAATATTATGAATTTCAATTGAGGGTGAATTTCTAAAAGGGAAATTATATTGTTCTGATTTGTATAAGATTGAATAAAGATGAAAAGGAAGAAAAAAATTTATACCGGATTTGATTGGTTTAGATTAAATGTCTTATTGGTTTCTAATGCATGTTTTTCTACGATATTTGTTTTCGGATGTCGGAGTTAAGTTTTTGTTCTTAAGCGATTTGTTTGCATTCGATTTGTTTCCGCTTCCGATTCTTTCGTTTTATGATACGTTCCGCTTTTGTTTTGGCCCGCTTTCGTTTAGGATTCTGTTTTGTTTTTTGGTTTTCGATTCCGCTTGTGGCTTTTTTTCAGGTTAGCTTTCGTTCGTTTTCGTTTGTTCTTTTGTTTCGCTGTCTGTTTTCAGTTTCCGTTTTTCGTTTTTTCGGTTGGAGTCCTGTTTCGAAATTGGGTCCCAACATTTATGGTATCAGAGCAAGAGTGAAGGTGTTAAGTTTAAGCGGTTGGGTTTCGATCCCAACAAAATCTCTCTTTAGAGTCTTCATAAAGGTTGTAGATCTAGAAGTTCTTTTCAAAACCATCCTAAAACAACCTTAATCTGACATCTTTAGCAAAAGTTATGCCTATTTTCCCAAAACAGGTACATCACCTCAAACCTGAACATATTTGATTCTTTTGGCCATAACTTTGTCATCCGACTTCCAAATGACTTTATTCTTGAACCAGTAGATTCCTAACCTATTTCTCTATATCTTTATAAAAATTGATAGCCTTGGGTGTTGGTTTGAAAAAGATTTATGGAAAAAAAAGTTAGACAATCGGATTGGAAGAGCATGAGTTGGTTATGAACATACTTTGGCTTTTTTTAAAAATAATATATTGATCTACAGAGCTCCGAATGAGATGATTCTTGTTTCAAATAAACTAGAGACATAGAGCTGCAATTATTCTAAAGAAGCCAATTAGTGATCTTGGTGACTGACTAGTGTGAGCATGCCACCTTTGTGGGATGCGTGTTCAGATGTCACTAAGGATGTCGGGCATGTATCTTGCGAGAGCGGGGTGTCCAACACATAGACCTTCTTTATACATACCATATCTTTCAATCATTAATGAGAGAAGGGAAAGACAACTTTCTTCTCCATTATTTACAACTATGGCGTTTTTTAATCATAATGTCTATTTTAGACTGGATTGTACTAAGCAAATTGAAGTTAATTAATAGAGGAATGCTTTAACTATTACAACAATCGTTGGCATTGACACGATGCAAGTTTTTTTAAGCTCACAAATGGAGCTTTACAAGTTGTCTTATAGGGATTTTGGAATGTCGATTGCTATTCAATAAAGAGGAAAACTTTTTCTAGGTATTAGTTATTTTCCTTTTCTTATTTGTTGAAAATTAATTATCACTTTATTTTATTTATAACACTACTTTTGCTATCTTTTGACTTACAATTTCTTGGTGGGATCAATTCAAAAATGGTGTTCCAGAATTGAAAAAGTTTGCAATTCGGATTTAAGTCAATGTGTGAGTGCAACAGGCTGTGAACGAAACTGAAGCACATTTGAATTTATCCACTAAAAAAAAAGGAATAGATTGGAGGATAAGATGTTGAATGACTTAGTTTTCGTTCGTTACAATATAAAGCTTCAGGAAAGCTATGTTATTATCATTATTAATTTTGATATAATTTCTTATAATTTTTTAATAATTAAATTTTATTGTTTGCTAGGAGTCTTAATAGCATAAGTAGCTCAACTGATCCAATTTTCATTAATAATATTGATCTTTTAGTGGATTGGGTTTCTAAAGAACTGAATTTAGTAAATGTCAATGACTTGAAAGATAATCTTGGATGAAAAAGTATTGACATGTCATTTGGTGCATTAAATTTGAATGATAATGATGATGAAGCTCCTGATGAGGATTTTGTACCAAATGATCACTGAGATTAATGCAGTTATAGCGAGTATCCTCCCGTTGATAATTGAATTTCGTTCCAGGTTTTTATTTTTCATCTTCTTTTAATTTACTTATCTTTGATGTTTATATTAAATTCTATATATGTAATGTAATTGTACATGTTTTTTTTCAGGTTTAACTTCTATTTGATTGTTTCTTCGTCATGAACTCTTTTTGAAAATTGTAATAGTTAAAGATATTTATTGCTCTTTTTATTAGATGTTTTGATGTAATTATTATTTATTAAATGATGAAATTATATTATTGTAATATTTTAAATACTTTGTATTATTCTTAATTTTATATTTGTATGATGATGATTGTCTTTTTTATATTAATTATGATTATTATTTATATGTGAAATATTTAAAAATTATTGTTATTTCATATTAATTGTGATTATTATTTATTATTATGATTTTTGAAAACATGGTTGATATAAACTTGTAACGGATATAATACAACTGTACAATATACCAATGGATTATTTTTGCAAATTTTAGAGACTATTTCATAAATTTAAAAAATTATCCGAAACGATACCCGGTATTAACTAGTATCGGTACAATACTGTACCAGAACCCAATCTAATATTAAATCTGGTACGATATTCGCAACTTTGACCATAACAACTAATTAATTAATAGCACGATAATCTTTCAGTCAACCAAATCTATTTTAATCACTTTTGACTAGATGAAACGAAGTTTCTTAATTCTCAAGGAATAAATTGGTGGCTCAATCTGATTAGTTTCAAGTTGTTAATACTTAATAGGTAACAAAATCATCCATTTCCACCGAAACTTACAGGAAAAGACGAGACAGAATTTTTTATGAATGACTAGAAGACTAAGTCATGAATCAAAGCATTTGTGTTAACCACTGCCAAAAACTTCATCAGTTCATACTCTTTTTTATGTATAAATAAAGACTGCTTGTTAGAAATTACAATCACAAGGCTCTACGTTCCATCGTACCTCGATTCTCATCTAAAATGTATCCTCCAGTATGTGAGCAATCAGTCCCTTCATTTGATGGCTATCAGGGGCAAATCCATGTTTCAGAAGTCCCGAATACCGTTGCTGCTATGCACTTCCATAGGAGTGCAGGGAGTTGGTCTACCGGTCTTTACCATTGCTTTGATGACCCTCAAATTTGTAAGCACCTCGTAACTCAACCTCGGTTTTATCAGGTTCTATCACTTATATTTCCTTTGTTTAACCTTAACTATGTTTAAATGTAAGGTTTCATTACTTGCTTCTGTCCCTGCATCACTTTTGGACAGATAGCTGAGATAGTGAACCGGAGATCACCATGTAAGTACGCAGAGCATTTTGGGAAAATATCTTTTTTTGTCTTGATGATTTTACTTGCGTAACTTTTTTGAGTTTTGCAGCATGTGTTAGATGTGGTACAGTGTATGCATTGTTGGCTTTGACGGGTTGTCCCTGTCTGTTCTCCTGCTTTTATCGTTCCGCGTTGAGGGCTCAATATGACTTGGAGGAATCACCTTGTCCCGATTGTCTGGTGCACTTCTGCTGTGAGGCCTGTGCACTGTGTCAAGAGCACCGACAGCTACGTAAAATGGGATTCGACATGGGCATAGGTAAGAATTTCCAGCCGCTACTTACAAACTCTCTAGAAACAATAATTTCACTCATTTAATTGGTCAACTTTCAACCTCTTATGCTGATGGAGAAACTGCTGACACAATCTCTAGCATGGATTGCTTTCATTTGGCGGGCTATTATGTAGCAGCTTGGCCAGAGGTGCCTTTATTTTCCAGGAAAAATAACGTTCAGTGATATCTTGTAGATGGTTCGATGTTATTGCGCATGCCTTTCATGAACAACTAGATATCTTGCTTCCTTTCCTGCTTCTGATTGATATGATATTAACTTCTTCTCACAGGCTGGGAAGCCAATTTGGACAGGCAAAGGCGTGGAGTTATGGCGTCTCCAAGGTTGGAACCGGGTATGACAAGATGATAGAAGGGTTTGGGTTTCCCATGTTAGTGCCTCAGATCCCGATCGACTTTCGCTGCTTCTGCAATTGTTGCGGTTGTTGTTCTATATTTGCAATATGGCTATTTTCATTTTCTAGAATTAGTTAGCCTTTAAACAATTTTCCAGATCATAAAATGGAATTTCCGGCTAGTCAAGCTCATGTAGCATAAATATTCCGAATATGGTCGTTTAATTCAGTTCTCTTGAGTTTGGAATTCATTTAAATCAAATTTAATTAGATCCTTTTTATTAAGTCAACGTTCATAAATTTCTTTCATCGCTCTGAGATTACCATGATCTTGTATGAGGTCAATGGTCAGATAGTATCCAAGTCAATTTATAAGTAGGTAATATTATGAATTATTGACTTTACAAGGAAGACAGATCGATCTCCCTTAAAAATATACTCAATTTAAGCTGTTTCCATTTATTTTTCTATTTTTAATTTCAAATTTAGTGAAAAATTTTGTTTGAATTTTTGGCTTCTTTTTTAATTTTAATTTCTTCGGTTTTAAAAATTTATAAAAATTACAAAAAGTAATTCTGTTTGTTTTTTCATAATTTAATTTACTATAAACTAAATATATATTAATTATTAATAAAATTTATGAATAATTTTATTTATAATTGTTTAAAATACAATCAGTAAAATAAAATAAGTAATTATTAATAAATATAATTAAATTTAAAATATCTTTAAAATATATAAATTTTAAATAAAATTTTGATATAATAATTAAAATAATATTTAAATATTTATTTTAATAAAATAAAATAATTTTCATTGATAATTTATTAATAAATATTATATAAGACATTAAAATAAATTTAATTAATTAAAAATAATGTATCTTTATAGGACTATATTTTTATTTATAAGAAATTGAAATGTCTAAAACATGAGTTAAACTTGAAAATTGTATGCTTTGGAGCAACTAACCACAAGTGATTGAAAACGTGACATTGACATTTATATGTAAATTTCTTTTGCCGGTATAATCATCTCTCATTAGTACAATCCGACCTCGTTTCCGACTCGATATATCATAATTAATACCTAATCGCAACCGGAGCCTTGTAGAAAGGGTTTCAGTTGGTCCATTGTTTCATCCCGGAAAAATTAATGGCGACATGTCGGGCTCGAAGCCCGCGGAGTCTCTTTTCTCATAAATGTACGATCTCTCGGTTATATTCTCGCTTCACTCCCTGCAAAACCTAACAACATCGCCCGGCCCAAATGATTACAAACGAGCCCCGCCCCTCTGACCCTAGGTTTTGTCAAGTTGGGAGAAACCCTGGTAAAAATTGGGACGATTGAAACCCTAATCTGGGGATGAATAGTCCTGATCTATGGAATTCGCGGCAATTCTCTTCTCCCAGTAATACCCAATTCAATTATCAGAGCCAGAATCAGAATCAAAGTTATACAAATAGGGGATAACCTAATCAGTTACATGGTTATCCAAAAAAACCTAGTCAGTGGACTCAGAACTGTCCCCTTTACCAAAACCCTACTCCAGTATATCCTAATTTCTAGGATTATGGGCAACGCAGACCCTTATGCATGGAACAGTCATCAAAATCTGGGGTACCCGCAAATGAGAAACCAAGTCAGGGCCTCAACTTGTCCAAACCCCTAATCAAGGGCGTGCTGCTCCTGAAACCAAAGGGCAGTCATCAATGTTTCTGCTCCGACATCGTCGGTTTCCGGTTTGGCATGTCTTTGCTACGAGGGGAAGGTTAAGGAGGCGTTCGAGTTGTTGGATAAAGGGGTTAAAGTCGATCCTATGTGTTTCAATTCTTTGTTTGAGTTGTGTGGGAAGCTTGAGGATCCAAAAGAGGTGAATGATTACTTTTTGCAATCTAAGTTTAGGGATGTTCTTAAGTTGAACATTAAGGTGATAATTACTTTTTGCAATCTAAGTTTAGGGATGTTCTTAAGTTGAGCATTAAGGTGATTGTAATGTATGGGAAGTGTGAGAGTATGACTGATGCCAGTGGAGTTTTTGATCACATGCCAGATAGGAATACGGATTCCTGGCATTTGATGATAAAGGGGTATACAATTAACACTTTGGGAGATGATGGACTGTTGTTATTTGAACAGATTTGTAAATTGGGACTGAAGCCAACTGGGGCAACGTTTCTGATGGTTTTGTCAGCTCGTGCAAGTGCAGATGCAGTGGAAGAGGGGAACAGATCACCTGTTCCATTATTCTGTTCCTATCCTGTTCTATGAACATTCATTCATCCAACAAATGATACCTATAAAAAATGGATGGATGGATGCTCATGGAATAGGATAGGAACAGAGTAACGAGAACAGGTGATCTGAATCCATGAAAGAGGGGTTCATATATATTTTGATTCCATGAAGGAGGAGCTTGGAATTAATATGGGGATGGAGCTGAGGTTATTGGAATATGTGGATATCTTCATGAAGCTGAGGAATATATTCAGAAATTGTCATTTGAGCCCAAGGTGGAAATTTGGGGTGCCTTGAGAAATTGAGCTCGGATCCAGGAGATGTTGCCAAATAACAAAAGACTTCATTTTAAGGATGGGAAATGTTCTTGTGGTGATTAATGCTGGAGTCAGCATTGTTGTAGAGTTCTAAATGTATTTATTGAGGTAACCTCTCGTTTAGAGATGTGACATGTAAAGTGGTATGGCTACTGCTAATAGCAGATCAGCAATCCTTGATACAGAACCAATCTGTTTAGCCCAATGCTCGATCAATTTTATTAATCTCTGTCAATAGCTCCTGTTCAATTCTTTGCATTCCTCAAAATTTTATAAATAATGGAATAATCTCTTATTCCATTATTTAGAAAGAGGTGCTATCCAAATTCAAGATCGCGGGAATCTTAGAAACATGCACAGAAGAAATCTTGTAAAGATTTGATGATAGCAGGTAGCAAAATGGAGTTTTGCTATACCGAAAATCGACTTTGGAAATGACCGTTCTGTTTCAATGGTATCTTGTTGATCTGCAAGTATACGTTTGGCCTTTCAATACAAATCGTGCTAAAAGCGTATTGCATCACAAAAGAAGGGAGGAACTTAAGTACTGGCATTATATACATTATTGTATGATCATTATTTCTGTTATAGAAGTTGATGTGTATTACAAAGGATTTAAAAACAAAGAAGAACTAGATTCACCCAAATACTATTCTTGTCCACTTTGTTAGGTATCTTGGTTCAGCGCAAGAGACCTAGTCATCAAGGTCGTGAACTCATCCATGTTTACAATACCATCGCCATCAACATCTACTGCCCTGACCACTCTACGGCAATCCTCCAGCCTGCAACTCTCACCAAGACGCCACAGGACTTTCATAACTTCCTCTGCACTTATCTTCCCATCCCCATTTGAATCAAATGTTCGGAAAGCGCTCTGTATGTCCATTGTCCTAACGCTCCCTCCCTTCTTCTGTGCTTCAACAAACTCCTTGAAATCAATAGAGCCATCTCCAACCAAATCAACTACTTGGAAAATCTTTCGGACTTCTCCATTCAAGCTGTTACCATCTCTGTTGGAGTCGAATTTGTCAAACACCTGCCACATCTCTTTTAAATTTAGCTGATAAGTGGGCAAAAAACCTTTTTGTCTGTCCCTAGATGAGAACAGTCGAAATGGTTTTCGCAAATATTTATTTCTTGAAAGCTTGTATTGAAACTCTAAAAAACTAATGGTTGACATTCCCGGATGGTTTTTTCCTGGGAGGGAAAATTTTTGAGAGGTCGTTATTTTGCCTTCAATACCTTAATAGCAGATATATTAGCTCTCTTTGAGCTTTATATCTATTCCCTGTACATAGATGATAACATTGAATCCGAAGTTAGGATAACTACTAAAGAATATAAAATGGTCGGGATGGAGTGAAAATTCTTATGTTATTCCTCAATTGATATGGAAGCAATTTATGCAACAAAAGATTCTCAAATCAGGATGAGATGGAAGCCTGTGGTTCCAAAACATAGTTATAGAACAATGTAAAAAAAATACATTCCTTGCAAAGGTTAATGTGAATCCCTTTGCTTGCCTCATCCAAATTCTCCTTTTGAAGAAATTCTACCTATAATGATACATGCAAATTGTCCAAGCTTGCATGAAGCCTACAGGCGATCAAAGTCACTGGCAAGGATAATCCCAAGGAAAAAAACAATGTCTCGAGTCAGGGTGGCTTTCCATTATCCAAGTCCTCCATCAAGTCAATGTCCTTCCGAGCTGTTATCTTCTGTACATATCCTTCACAAGAATAACTCATCAACTCAGTTCTAAACTTTGATTTAAACCTCAACGACTATTGAAATGGCATTCATTTCCAACAATAAAAACAACACCCTAACTGCAGGGAGAACCGCATATAAGAAGAGTTAAGCCTAATACACGAGCAGGTAATGCTGCACATGGGGAAGGAAGAGCAAAAGTAAACTTTACGTGTTGCACAGACCTCAAACTTTCCAAACATTTGTAGAAGGCTTTCTCAGATGAACAATTTCTCAATGGAAACTTTTCAATCACTTATTTCATACGTTTTTTGGTTGTAAAGCCACTAAATCTTGAATGCAGCACTCGTCATGGGACATTTCTTTTGCTTTTAAATATTCACCAGTACACCATATGGTCATATCAATAAAAAATCCTAGCAAATGAGGGGCAGATTCTGGAGCACAAAAAAGAAAGATAAAGACCTAAAATATAGTCATACCAATGAAGAAAAAAAGGGTAAATGAAAGAACAACAGAAAGATTCATCAAACATATAGAGCAGATACAAAATGGTAAACTATGATATACACTACATCTATCAACACAAAAATCAAAGGTAGTTTATTCACATGTCAGCTTGAGATGAGGGAAAATAAATATCATCGTCCATTGTTTATGTTTTGTTTTAAGTATGACCGCTTAGATATGGAGAAGAGAAGAAATATAATACCTATTCCAAGGCAAGGTACACATTTGCAAATTGTCTCTTTCCCTCTTTTGTTATAATAGCTGACAAATCCAGACCCTTGGCAACTTCGACATTTTCCAGTCCATTCGTATACCACCTCTTTACAGTCCTACAAAGATTCAGAACCACATTAATGTGGTACCTGACATTCATAAGAAATGCTAGTCATGAAGTGGCACAAAGCTTCAAACGAACTCCCAAGTATTGAGTTTGGCTAAAAAACAAATAGGTCAATGCATAAACTAAGCATTTGGCACTGCCATCTACATGAAGTCATAGAATAGATTATTACATAACAATTAGGCATCAAGACAACCAAAGATTCAGTGAATAAAGTTCCTCCCTTCAGCCAACTTTCGCTTCAACAATAATTAGCTGCATGACATCTCCCCCGTATTGGAAACATGGATGCATAAAATTAAGACATTCTAAATGAGGCCACATTTACCAACGACCTTCATAAATTATGAATCTTTGGGGCGCTGGGAAATTGAAGAAGGGTACCATTCAAACCAAACTATCTCAGCCTCCTTAAAGAAAACGTAAACTCACATTATGGAGCAAAATTTTCTCGGAAGAACAACACGATAATTTAGAATTCTAAATTGGTAAAGCTCCAAACTTTATATGAACAGTGAATTAAAAGAAAACAAAAAATTGGATAAACATTACCTGAATTTCAGGATCACATCTTAATCTTTTATCAATTTCCTCAGGAGGAACAGGTTTAGAATCAGGGTAAGTCATGGGAAGAGGAAGTGGGTCGGCGTCATCGGCCAAGTAACTCTCTCTATTTCTCGACCATTTCCTCTCTCTCGCATTAACTTGACTACCCCCACTCCCGCCAACTCCCTGCTGCTGCGCCGCCTTAGAGCCGCCTTCTGAGACGGATGAAGAACCGAATCCGTCGGATTCCTGCCCAATTCGGATGCTGCCGGCGTCGGCGGCAGCATAGAGCTGGAACCAGCGGTGGTAAGTGGGACTTACTGGGAGTTCAAAGCCCGCGAAGCAGCGGGAAGAGGTTGTGGTGGTAGTTGGAAGACGGAGAAGAGGAGTGGGTTTTGAAGATAATAAGAGAGAGCTATGGTTTATGGGAAGCATTTGGTGTGTCTACGGATTAGAAAGAGACAGAGACTGGGACAGTGATTGTGCGAGAAACTTGTAAGAAGGCGGAGGTTGGGTTGGGTTGTTTTTCTTCTGGTTTAATGGGGAATATCGAGGGTGGGAACCAATAAATTGCCAATATACACGAAGTTTTCTAGTATGGCTAGCGGCCTAGGGGATGGGTACATGTTCTCTAGGCGTTACCGTTTTAGTTGTCTTAAAACTTTTGATTTTTTAGTTAGTTCGCCGCCAGTTCCATAATGCTTTGAATTCTGTCGCATATTGACCTTTTTCTAAAAAAAAACCTATATTGATTATTGAGAAAGGGTATGCCAGCCATTGATTCACCAAACCAGAAACACCAATTAATATATAAAATCGTTGAATATCAAGTTTGTACTGTTTATTTCTTACAACTAATTAGTTAGTTGCAGTGTATTAATAAAATAATTTAAAAACATTCTTTATATTCCACATAATTAGATATACATGATAAATTTTATGAGATAAATATATATTGCAAATAAAATTATAATGATTCATATTGTATTTATATATTATATTTAAATTGTTCCTAATTATTGTTTATTAAGACTAGATATTAATATAACATAAAAGACTAAAGTATAGTGATACATAAATAAACATATGAGTGCTTGTTAGAAAATAAGTTCATTGAACTAACCTCATATAAGAAATTCATTTAAAATATTTCTTGTATATTTATGAGAAATTCATTTAAAATATTTCTTGTATATTTATGAAAATTCTTATTGTAATGATTATATAAGTGATTAGTTGACTTGAAATCTCAAAAGTTATCTTGTATAAGGATTATTATGGTTTGATACTATTTATGACATATTCTAATCACGGGTAGTTCAATCGGTAGTCATTGGATGTAATATAAACTATATGGAGGTAGTTGAGTGATCAAAATATAATTAATTATCTCAAAGTAATTAGGGAGAATGTTTCAATATTCTCGATTAGTATTAATTCGAGAAATCATTGACAAAGGTAGAATGATGTTTTAGAAATAGTTTATAAATATTATTAATTGAATTAATAACTAATGGTGAAGAGCTAATATGACTGGATTCAAAATAGAATCAACATTAATTTCATGTTCTATGTCCAATTAGAACATTGTATGATAAAATGATTTAATTATACAGAAAAATTATGCACAGAAAAGTTAGTCAAAACTAATTTGACATTTCTAAATATTTGCATGGTCATAACATATTGCTAAACATCAATTTTGATTTATGGCTAATCCTAAATATATTTTAGGGTCATAATTAGTATTCATTGCCAACATATTTGGGAACTTAATGAGTCACATATACAGAGCATGCTAAAGAGTGAAAAAGGGGATGATGGAGGAAGGAGAAGGTACGGTGGTGGTGGGCAATGAAGATAATCTCTGGTTCCTCTTTATCCTCCTCATCCTTCCGCTTCTGAAATGGGGAAATCACCCGCCACTTCGGGCTTGGGCGTTGCTTACTTGATTGTGACCAAACAAACAAAGCCTTATTGTTCTCCACGCACTGCCTGTGCATCCATACCAGGCCCTGCCTCTCTGGTCTAGGAAAGGCTACACCGATCGTCTCAATAAAGGTGTGGCACATTTTTTGGTGGAACACAAGGTGTTTGGTGCAAGTAATGTTTCAAAAGCTTCTCTTACACATTCCAGTCTACGAAAGTCATGATGCAGTTGCCATAACCTGCTATGAGGCTCAAACTTACTTGAGAGATCCATTATAGCACCCCACCCTCACCAGACACGTACCCGACATCCTGAGTGATGTCCGAGCGCGAATCCCGCAAGGATGGCATGGTAGAATAGTCAAACATTCAAAACTCAATACACAAATTTTTTAAAAACAATTTTCATACGTGTACGCGAAAATTAGTAATCAAAATTGGACCCAATCTTTTCTTTCATAACATAAAAATCACATTTGTTAACATTCCACTCCAATTCATTCTTATTTATAAACCTTTCTAATATGGAAAGTTATTACATGCAGAAACATATTCAAATACACATTTTACAAAAGTTACGGAATACATAAATAAGAAAATATAAATGCAGATGCTAACTGATTCCGATCTCTACCTCTCACTTGAATGCAGTGGCTATACTCCCGTTTGTCCAACGAGGTAACCCTATTGAGCCTGAAAAATAGCTGCAAAATTTGGGTGAGCTTTGCGAACTCAGTGAGTGACCATCATCGATGGCTCACTCAGTCACATAACACACAATTCACATCATTTATTTGATAATCATATTAAATCACATACACTTGATCCATCGTTTCACATTTTATATTCAACACATTAAAATCATTCATATCATGCATATGTAGTGCACATGAGACTCACTTTCTATTTGTACTTTGTTGTGACCAAATGCCTAACTGTCCCATATCCATTGTAGATACCGGCCTTACTGATAACTGTCCCGTATCCATTGTATATACGGACTCGTTGATAACTGTCATGTATCCGTTAGGGATACCGGGCTCATTTTATATAATGAGCCTTTGACTCTTAATCACTTTCTGAGCTCGAGGCTCTTTTTTTTCACAATTTGAGCTTTAAGCTCTTTTTGGGTGGCTACTCTGGTCACAGTTGCCTTTATCTTTTATGCATTCATGAAATGGAATGCATCAATCACATTTGCATATTCTCATTCAATCACATTCGCATATCATCGGACCTTAGTTCAGCATTCAATATTAAAGTTGAGATTCACATTTTCATTCATATGCAAATGCACATCCATAACACATTTATCATTGGATCGTCGTCCGACATTTAACAATCAAATTATGTACACTTATTTCAATCCAATTCACATACAAAGAGTACTTCAATATTCTAACATTTATCAAACTCTTTGGACATATATTGTCCGGAACCAACACATTCACATTGCATAATCATTCAATTTATACTTAAACAAAACAAACAATAAAGTAAGATCATCTCGATCTACTCACAGTACACTCCAGATTAATATTAGCTTCCATAATCTGGAAACGTCTGAATGCGAATGTTTAACCTACACATCACAATTATGCAATACGCACACTGCACACACATTAATAATTGCACAATCACATAAACATTTGGTTTTATACATATGCATAGGTGTAATGTATAATGCATGCTCAATGACAATCCCGGGTCTTTATACATTAGTGTTTTCACAAAATCAATCCCACATCAAGACTCATCTAAGTATAATTTATACTTAGGTATATATTGAAGTAAATCACTTGTTAATATAGAATTCACGTATAATATATGAAATACACAAGAAGGGGGTTGAATTGTGTAATCTTTTCGTGAATACAAAAACTTTGATATTTCTTGAAAAGAACTTTTTCAACTATTAAATGAATACCAAAAATGTTATACCAAAATAGCTACGTATTTAAATCGCAAATAACTTCTATATACTTATCTAATAACAAGAAAAATTAAAGTAAAAGGTTAGAAGATAGACGCTGTGATTTTTTACTAGTTCACCTCAAACCTTGGGCTACGTCCAGTCCTCAGAGTTCATCTGAGATTTCAATATACTTCTTCAAATTTACAAGTATTCTTTCTTCCCTTTCAGAGCCTCTTCAGGTCTCTTACACAAAGTATTTTTTATGCTATCTTAGCCTCTCTAGGCTCTAAGCCTTTTCTTTCTCTCACTAGAAAGATATTGTGAGCTTTTTTGTTACAGTAGAGTTTGCTCTCTTGTATCGCACTTTTGAATACATAATCTTTCTTTGTAAGTAAAAACTTGAAAGCTAAAAGATTGTTCAGTCTTCGACTACGACTAGTATTTATAGCCTAAGTCTCCAACTGTTTTTTGATAACTGCTTCTTGCTTCTTGTAGAAACCGCTATTTAGTTGAGTTCTGTAACTAACTCCAACTGACTAACTATCCGATGTACTAGACTATCTTCATCTTTGTATCGTCTATGTTTTCCACTTCTTCTGTGTTTTCTACTTCTTCTGTCTTTTCACTTCTTCTGTGATTTTTTGCTTCTTTTGTGTTTTTACTCCTTCTGTGTTTTTCCGCTTCTTCTGTGTTTTTCACTTCTTCTATGTTTTCACTTCTTCTGTGTTTTTTCGCTTCTTCTGTGTTTTCCACTTCTTCTGTGATTTTTCGCTTCTTCTGTGTTTTTCACTTCTTCTATGTTTTCACTTCTTCTGTGTTTTCATTTCTTCTATGTTTTTCACTTCTTCTGTATTTTCCACTTCTTCTGTGTTTTTCACTTCTTCTGTGTTTTTCCACTTCTTTTGTATTTTTCACTTCTTCTGTGTTTTTTCGATTCTTCTGTGTTTTTTTGCACGCTTAACACACTTATTATAATAGTTCATTTATTTCTAATATTATTATTATTTGATTGTCACCAAAATTAATAAACGTGAAGTCTTTTTGACTTAACAATCTTCCCCTTTTTGATGATAACAAATAATCATAATTTTAGAAAGATAAAAATGAATAAACGAATATTATTCAGATAACGAATAAGAAGACAACAAAATATATACATATATGAAAACAAACTTGTAGTCCTATCTTCTTTTCTTGTCTCTGGTCTCCCCATATGCTACCTTTCTTCTGCTTCTGCTCTTCTCCCCCTATTTGTTATTAATCAAAAACTCTACCGAAGATGCTTCATGATTTCAGAAAACATTTGTTGCATATCAGTTTGGATCAACTTTAGGTATTCTTCAATAGAAACTCGTAGATAAGCTACTTCCTCATGTAGATCACCCACTGAGTCGCTCAGATCATCAACCTTAGTATGAATTTCTTCAATCTCCTTTGCTAAGGCTTCCTGACTCCACTGCTGTGTGTGACTAACTTCCTCCAGAACAATAGTAGAATCTAGTTAAGGTGTTCTTGGTAGATAGAAGTTTGCAGCAACAGATATTTCTGAAGGTAAAACATCTAATTCGATGATTTTAATAACAGAAGGTTTGAAAGATTGTTTTCCTTCAGGGAGATCAAGGTCATCAAGTCTAGGTAGTTTTAGAACTGGTTTTCCAAGAAGATGTAGTACATATTTAATTGAAGATATAAAACTCAAAGGTCTCAAATGCATGATTAGATGCACAAAAGTCTCTAAGTTGAAACTAATACCTTCAACCCTGATAATTCTGTACTGTCCTTTTGTCACTCTTCTAACTACCTGAAAAGTTGCATCTGCGGTGAAGCTGCCACATTGACTTCCTGATGGTTTCGAAATATGATGTGAAACATTGATTCCTCTTGGTTGAGTTACATTGCATGCCTCATCTATGTTCCTCACAGTTGCCTATATCTGATCTTCTGTAAGATCATCTGTATTTCCTTCAGGGTACATCTTCTTTTTCCCTTTGACTTCATTGCGTACAATGTTTGAAACTCTCGGTTGTATATCTGGTACAATATTTATCAATGTTCTATTTGTGACTGGATAAATAGTATATCGATCCTTGGACATCTTCATTGGATATGGTTCTGACTTTTCATCTCGCAGAATACCATATAATCT
>JANVCQ010000232.1:40261588-40280200 GCA_025531925.1 Erythroxylum plowmanianum
TTTTAATTTTAACTATATTTTATTTTGTAATAAAAATTATTTATGCATATAAATATTATTTAAACTATATTAAACAAAATGTAAAGTACAATATATTAATTATTATATAGTTTTAAACCATATAAAGCACAAATAAAAATATATCTACCTAAATCTTTTATATGAATTATAATATAAGTAAAACTAATATACAAATAAATATTAAAACATATAAAAAATCAAATAATATTATATAAATCTCAAAATAAACATGAAGATGTGTTTGTGGGTATTATAAGAATTATGTGTAAAACATAAAGATAAATAGAACTAAAAAATAGGCTTATTAATTGATATGAAAAATTTACCTGAAAAAGTATTTTTTTGAAAAGCTTCAAATTTGAGTTTCTTAAAAAGCTGTATTTCAGCTTCCAAAAAAGCCATTTCTATGAAAAAGTACTTTTAAATTTTATAATCAAACACCCAGTTTTCTTAAAAATAGTTTTTACGGTGAAAAAAAGTGTTATTCACCCTCCAAAAACTGAACCAAACAGGCATTAAGTCTTATTTTAGCTAACTAGCTCTTTGCACTATTTTTTAAAGTACATATCAATCATACATTAATTATCAGGAATTCTTGAATCTTGCAGTTCTCATTCTATATATATAAATTCTCTTATCAAATTATTTCTAAGGCTTCCAGTATTTAAGCCTCTTTCACTTATGACTTATGAGGTAAATACGCTAAATTTATTTCAGAATATCAACAGCCATGTAAATAAAGAACTTTGCCCTTTTCAAACACCTGTTCCTCCACTAAGTTACCCTTAACTGCCACTCATGTATGAAGAAAAGTGCAACATTCACAGGGAACATATCTCAATTCGTTTGCTAATGCAATGCATTTGGCTCAAGTTTCACTTGTATGCAACTTGGCACTCGACCACTCTGGGAATCACTGCTGCCCAAAATCTGACAAAAAGCAAGACGATCGAGTTACTACCCAATTTATAACCCAACACAGGGCTTTGTTTTCAATATTATGCTTATGGAGTAAGTCAATCCCATTAGGCTAGGAGTTAAGTCATTCATTTCATAACAGCGAAAGGTAGTAGACATCGTCCGATCCATTGTTCTCGTGATCCTGATGGTCATTAATTTGAATGATTAGAAGAATTCTTAGCCATCTGAAATTTCTCATTCCATACAGTCTCATGCAACCGTAATCAAGGCATAAGAAAGGTTGTTATGGTTAATTGAAGAACAAGTGAGAGGGAAGAATCCAGAAGGAGCAGAGAGAAGAAGAGACAAATACCGGGAGGAAGAGAGCAGGCAGCGAACTTAGAAAGAAAGAGAGAGACGACTGATTCAAATTCATTCCATTATTCCCCAAAACGGTTACTGGGTATTAACATTTTATATGTAACAAAGGCAGAAGCATAGTGCAGTCAGAATAGCTCCTAAAAGGTTGGACAATAATCTACAAATTGAGACAAGAAGGTCTCGTCTCAAACTGAGTTAATAACGGGTGAATCATACTACATTCAACAATTGCACCCAATTTAACTTGAACCAAAACGAGTCTAAAAGTCTTGTAGTTGCTATCAGGTCAAGAACAAAGACGATTCTATAGAATCGATTTCACACATTCACCATTTTCAAATCATTCCGATTAGTGTTTCTGGACGAATCTCTCGACCAAGTAATTTTACAAGGACCTTGTACAATTTGTACATCAAAAAAGACTGGCAAAAGATTATGCTCTCTCTCTTTATATCTATACTACAAAAAATAGAGCAAAAAATAACAATAGCATCAAAATTCATCTGACAGGTAATAGCCAACAAATTAGGGTGAAAACCTACAAGTCATTCCATAGCCTGAAAGCCACCAATGAAAATAGAAAGGTTGAAACAAAACCTTTCACCTAATCATCATCTTCAGAATCTGCAGTGGAAATATACTGAAATAAATTAAGAATTGCAATAAAACGGGATGCAAATTAAGATAATAAAGGCAATGTGATGAGACAAAAAGTAATGTTACTATCTGTGATCCATCATCCGGTAGTTCCGTGAGATGGAGTTCAAGATTGTTCAAGGACTGCCAGATGCTTCTAAGGTCAAGGTAGGAAATAAAAGACCAAGAACAAGATGACAAGTAATGATGGTAGAAGGGGAATAACCAGGTATAGCCATCAAAGTCCAGTGACTTGTTTCAAATACATAAAACTATTAGGTTGTGACTTGGCAATCAGAAGAGGGGAACAACAGAACTTTTCACCTTAAGTTCTAAATGTGACCTTAGTACCACGAGGTTAGAACCTCCAGTGGTTGTAAATTGTATCATGCTTCTTTTTTCTTTCATGCAACCTATGGGAATTAACACATAAGGAAAGTAAGAAATACAACATCACTTTCCCTCCAGATGACCTTAGGCTCAAAAGGCTACTACGTCCAGTAGTTGTAAATTGTGCGATTCTTTTAACAAGCAATTGAAACATACCAGATCTTATATCTTCCCCCACTTGTCCTCTATTTCTCAGTTGTCTCATTATCATTGAGCATATGAGAACCCACCAGTAAATGTGGAACACAAGCAACATCAGCAGCATTGTATTAAAGACGTAGTACATTGATCTATCATACATCTTTCTTAAATCCAAGACGTCCAAAGAATCAATACTGAAAAGCCAGCCACATGTGAGCATAAGTTAACCAAAGCCATCATAAGCCAAACACAAAAAGATTAAGTGATGTATTGAAAACAAACCTTGAAGATTTTATAACCCAAAATGGGAAAAATATTAGTCGCAATATTATCCATGAGATGGCAAACAATCCAAAGCACATGCTTGCTCCAAGCTCGTTCCCAGAATATTTAAAAACTTTAGCGGCTTCTAGGAACACATCACTTGCATCATGCAAGGCAAGTACAATGGATCCTATCCGGAAAAATCTGCAATTGGAAACAAATATAAATCCACGAGAGTTGTAATGTCACTCTGTAATTCTTAAAGGCTACTCTATCATGTAAGGAAGCTAAAATAGGGCAAGATTGAAGACTTCTCAAGATTCCTATTTTGCCGAGACTTCTCAGAGATGTTTTTCCATCTCAATCTAAATATGGTGGTCTACAAACTGTAGAAATATTTAATGTCTTTAAAGAAAAAGAAAGAAAGAGAAGAAGCAATATCTAGCAAATGATTATGGATGGCATGATTGAGCTCAGCTGCAAAAGCAAGCCATTGTTGTGCAGAGAGTTCTCTGTCCCTTACAACTGAGGATAACTAAATGCAACTTTTACAGACATCATATATTTTGGGGGATGTTTGTTTCTTGTCTGAATTCTTACATTACAAATGTGGCTTTATTTGTGATCCTAGCATACTGTGCTGCCTCACAAATTATCTCCTCATCATCCTTAGGGTGTTAATTAGATCCCGATTTTGATACCAATTCACATTTGAGATGAAGACAAAGTCAAGTTTCTTAGTAGGCAGATGCTCACGTAATTTCCAGAGAGTTGTTTGTTCCACTTGGATGTTTAACGTCATTTGCATGCCATGAATTTCAACAGCCTCTTGCATCAAATTTTAGTGTCTTTTGATGCTTCCCAATCAGTAAATATTCAAAGGTTTCTTCCTCTTAACCAGCAAAGGCCTTATTTAAAATGAACAATAAATTTTATTATATAGAATGATAAGATGAAAGCACAAAAGCACAAAATATAGAACACTTCAAAGGGAAAGTCGTTGATGTGGACATAAAATATGTTCACCTCACAACAACTGAACGTACGACTTAGTAATAAACTCCTACCCAAGGGAAAAGTTAATTATTGCAAAATTGGCAAGAGTAATTGCTAGAATTAGATCTTTTAGTAACTTGCAAGTGTAAGTGAATAAGAAAGTAGATATAAAGAGCATGCAAAACACATAAAACTTAAAGGATTCACCTTTGCATATCTCAGCGAAAGGACACACACAACAGCTTTAAAGCAGAGCTAAAAGTTTCACCCCATCTAAAAGTATCTTCAAGAAGGATGAGAACATATAGAAGAAACAACATTCGACTCTTGAGCGATGAGAATATGACAAAGATCTTGACTCATGTAAAGAAGTTGAGGAAAAGAATGCCTGTAATGCCCCTAAGAATCGGAGGACTGCATCATAGTTGAGGTTTACCGTGCAATATATGAGTAACTGATCAGGATAACTGTTATGACATGATGAGACATCATCACTGAAAAATCCTTCCTTCTTGTTTCCCATATAAGAAGAGCAGCAATACTGTAAGCGTAAAAACCACATTGGCACATATAGAAAAGCTTTAAAGGGAGCCTGAAAATGCAAATGTGATTCACGTAAGTACAAAGTAAATAAGATCCCAGAGAAGCCTTTTCTGAAGTATATATAGATAATAGAACAGCCTCTTATACCAACTTATATAGGAAAATGTATCTACTGTTGTCATGATAATAATTATAGAACAAACAACGATATGTTCTAAATATACATATTGTACCATTATGAAATACTCACTTCAGTTCTTGCTCTGGCCATCCTTTGAAGTATTCTCCAAGATCTTTGAACCATGGTTCATTGTAGGTAATGTTTAAAATCCAAGCTTCTACAGTGCCATAGTACACTAGCTTCCACATTGATTCTGAGCATTTTCCAATGGTTGTTTTTGATGTCTCATCAATCCGCGACTTAATGGCTTTACTGTTTGAAAACCATATCGCTAGCCTCTGAACAAGTGTGAGGTTTATCACAAATATTTCAATAAAAGAGGAAGTGGTATATATATATATATATAGACACACACACGCACACAATCTATTACCAAACAATGAAACAAGACTGTTGCAGAATAGTCCAATCTCATATATTAATCAGTTTTTACCAAACAATGAAACAAGACAGTTGCAGAACAGTCCAATCTGATATATTAATCAGTTTTTTAAGTAGTCAAAAAGCAACAGTCCTTTGGTTTTAAAATAAGAAAATAAAGAAACTCAAATTAAGCAAAAGTGGGTTTTTTGTTTTCATTTCTATTTGAACTTCCCATTCCAGAAAGATTCATACTAACGGTTGATTAAAACAAAAGCTCAGGCCAAAACTTCAACACCTCTCTGTCTCCGACCTCAAAAGGCCTAAACTAAAGAAGCATAAGTTAAAAAAAAACAGTTATCCAATTAGCGACAGGTTCCATGAACAATTAAACACATAATCAAATTCTGACAATCACAAAAATAACAAAATGCACAACGTTTTAACCAAAGGAAATTTCATCTCATAATTCAAAAGTCAAACAGAAACAGAGATTCATCGTCAAGCCTTATCCCTCCAGTCCCATTCCCATTCCAGTTAATTAGCTACGCACCTTCAACTGAAACAACACTCCCTTCACTCACCCAAGTAACTCACTGCACGAAACAGTTAATTCAAAACTCTGCAAAAAGAATAGCATTAAAGAAACAGCGACCATACTCTGAAGATGAATCGGTCCAGTAAAAACCTTGCAGCAACGAAACCGAAACCGAAGTAAAACGCGACAAGGAAATGCGACAAGTGCACTGAGCCACTGGAGATGGAGTCCATGCGAGAGATTTTCACTGCAACCGAAAACGAAAGCTTGGAGACTTGTTGAGCATCAATCAGCTGTCAATAAATCAGCGGCGGCGACTCCTCTGACTCCACTCTCCGAAGAAAACGGCATTGAGTTCACTTCTCCGACGAGAGCTAACGGAGATCTGAAACTTGACCAGTTTGACTGGAATGTCAAGTGTAAGAAAACGGAAAGCAAAAGGATTTCTGTTTTCGCGGTTAAGTAGGAGAGAATAGATGCTTTATCATGTGCTCTATACATTCGGGGCAATGCTATGCTGTACGAAAGTAACTGTACACATGGCGCATTCGCCGTTGGATTAGATGCCGGGTGAAAGTGGGCGGGGATGTGCTTCGTTGGTGGGGTCCATATTAAGACACATTGGCAACAATTGGTATTCCGTTCCGAACCTTAAAGGAATGAATTGAACTCAACTTGGGAACGTGGGGCTCATCACATGTCATGTCGTGGAATTCGTTTTGATTTTTGATTAATAAGAATGAAAATGGAAACTGTTAAGGAAGTGCGAGTTTGGAGTTGGTTTTGGAATGACATTAAGACAAGTTCTTCGTAATTGGGTTTTTTAAGGTTTCGTTATAAACTTATAACTCTCTAAAGTCAATCAGAAAACAACGTGACCAGACCAACCAAAGATCATACAATTCGCTAATCGTCCACTTCTTCTTCTTCCCTCTCTCTAGGGACAGCGCCGAAGTGTTTTATTAAAATGTCAGCGACTAAAGGCACCAAGTCCTTGCAAGGAACACCCTTCTTACACACATCACCCAGATGCGAGTCTCTCCCAATTCTTCCTCCTAAGAACACATCTGCTCCTTCCACAACCTTGCCATTTTCATCTCTTGTCATGCAACCCATAAACCCAATGTCTGCGACCTGCACTTGCCCACAGGTATTAGGACAGCCTGTCCAGTGCATTCTTACCGCTCGCTTCACCGATACCAGCCTCTGCACTTCCTCCGTCACCTTCAAGGCTCTAGCCTTCGTTTCTATTATTGCTTGCCCGCAGAACTGGTTGCCAGTGCATGCCACCAGGCCTTTCATCAGAATAGGTGGCTCCGGTGAGAATCTCTCTTTAAGCAATGGCTCTTTAAGTAGTGCTTCCACCTTTGCATTTTCAATGTTGGGAATTATGACGTTCTGCTCAACAGTTAGCCTGAGCTCACCAGAGCCGTATCTGTCAGCTAAACGACCTAACTCTTCCATGTCCTCTGCTTGGACACGGCCAACAGGAATGTGAAGACCTACATAGCTAAAACCCTCTTGCTTCTGAGGATGCACACCCAAGTAGTCCCTCCTTTCCCATTGCTTTTCAACCAATTCTTCCAAAGAGGCTCTCTCCAACTCTTGATGTGGCATCCTTTTCATCACCTCTGATCTGAAACCTTCTATGCCCTTAAAATTATACAACACATCGCAAATCAGGAACTCAAAATGTTCAAAACTAAACAAAACATCATAAATCAAGAACATATCTATGACAGGCACATCCAAAACAAATTGAATGTTTCGATGTTCCTTTGTCATACTTAACTTCACATCAAAAATATGAACTATCACTTACAAGTTCATCAATCAGCCACATCATCCTAGTCTTTTGCCTATTCCCTCTGGTTCCCAGATCTCTGTAGGCCTCAAGTACTGCCTTGCAAACTGGGATCACATCATCTGCTGAGACCCATGCATCGAGAGGAACCGCCTCAGCACACCTCTTGGGACTAAACAACCCTCCCACCAGTAAATTGAATCCAAATCTTCCATCCTTCATGGCAGGCATGTAAGCAAGATCATTAATGTGAGGATGCTCGTATAGATCATGGGAGCCCACAACACATACATTCCACTTCCTAGGTCTGCAAATATCGAATCAATGGTTGAAATACTCGAAAACAAATCTCCACTATGATTAAAATTTCATCTTTTATTCCCTCTTCAAGAAAATTAAACCAGCTGACATCCAGTGTGATATCAATTACAGTATCAATATCTGGACCTACAATCTTCATGAATTCACGTTCAAATCTCAACTTTTTAGATTTCTACCCAACTCTGCCAGTGGCAAGTTCTTAAGAGGACTCTCTGACACAGATATACAATCAAGTAAACAATAATAATTTGTCTGTTCTGAAAGTGTTATGCAGGAAGGTTACCGATAAACTTACAAGTTAGTAATTGTAGGATTGCCGCAAGAGTTTGCAGTGATAAATTGGGATAGCAAGTTGGTGTAAGGCCGTGTATCGACAATCTCATATGGGTCAATTCCAGCAAGAGGATTTCCGACCGGGTTTCTCACATTGTCCATCCCACTCTGCAGGCTTGTCAAGCCAACTTGAGCAAGACCCTCAAGCATTTCTGGCACATCAGGTAGAACAACCCCACGGATTTGCCAATTTTGCCTGGTAGTCACATCTCCACAGCCATCCTTTCCATATTTCTTAATAACACTTGCTAAATATCGCGCGTGAGCACTGGTTGTTACTCCATTTGGTAGCTTCAGTCTCATCATAAATCTACCATCTGATCATGAAAAATTAAATAAAGTACAACAAGAACAAATTATTGTTAATTCCTCAATTCCGTATACATCTGACAAGAACTTCACTGCCAATCCGTTAAATATCACAACTAAATGATTTGATTACTTTCGACCTGATGGATTTTAAGCTACTCAAGTGAACTTGGTACTTAGAAGGTTGATATTTTCATTTGAGCTCCAGACTGAAATCAGAACGTACATTAAACATTTTGTTCAAATTCTTCTCCTTTTGGAAAAAGTGCTTAAAGAAAAAGGGCAGACAAAGGAAAAGCTCAACCAAATGTTACCGATAAAAACTTACACTGATGTTTTCTTCTGTGAAAGAGTCCAAGCCACTTGAGGCGAACATCAATATCATCCTTGGTAACCTTACTTTTATCAATCTCCTCCATTGACAACTTAGCTAATTCCTCGATCCCATTTTCCATGAAAAGCTTCATTGGCTCCTTCTCTAACTTCACCTTCTCTTGAGGATTGACACCCTGTCTAAACTTCTCTTTCAAAACCCAATAACCATCTCTCTCCTCAACTTTCGGCTCCAACCTCCCTGCGTCTACCTCTTCCTTCATCGGAGCCATAGTTTGACTAGCAAACAGCCTTGTTTTTGGCCTTGAAGAAGAGGAAGATTGCAACAATGGAGGTGAAAGAAACCTAACAGAAAGAGACGACATGGTGATGGACAGTAGCAGTGATGAAGATCACAACTTTGAAATATAACTCAGAAAAGGAGCAACCTTTCAAGGTGACAGATAAAAGGGTGATGGAGAAAGAGTGAGGAGAAGCCATTTTATTGGACCGTAGAAGGAGAAGAAGGGGTTTTCTTTGGATTTCAGGGACAGGCTTTTGGGATGTGCCAAGGGTCATCATATTGAAGTTGTTTTCTAATAAAATTTTAAGGCGAAATCTTGGAAGTGACCGGCTGATTGGTCTTTCATTACAACTTTCAGTTTGTTTAGTACATCAACCGGATTTGGCGGTAAAACATCATTGGGCATAACATATTTATAGTGGGTTGTAAGTTCTGTAAAATTCGTTTTTGGATCCTATGACGCAATCAGAACCAAGAATAATATGTCGGTTTGTTCATCAAAGGAAACACTTCGGATATTCTTTGCTATGTACCAACAATACTTGGAGAGTATCTGAATTTATATTTTAAAAAATATAAGTATAAAAAACACCTTTTTTCCAATTTTACAGAGTATAACATGAAATGCTGTTTGGGACACGCTTCTCAAAGTGGAAATGAGGAGCTTAAGTTGACTTAACCCTCTAAAGAAGCCAAGAGGCAGAGACTGAAACCGCTGCCACAAAACAAAACATGTGGCTTGTAGCTTTCAGGACCATGGTTTTGACCCATGCCTTGCTCCATGAGCCGTTTCGGTTTTTATTTTTTCTCAAATTCACCCTTTCGATTCCTTCGTTAAATCGATTTAGTCACTTCATTGTCCGAAGGTTCCGATATTTACTCTCTTGCTTACATTGTTTCTTGCTGTTTTCAGTTTACTGTAGTCCTCCTAGAAATAGAATCATCCCGAGAACGTGTATGGAGCTTCACATTAAAATAATAACCAAGTTCGGATTTTGGCAGGAACTTACTGTCTCTTCTCATCTCGTGTACTAAAGAGAATAGGGAAGATGAATTGTAAGGTGATTTGGTCAGGACAGAAGAGGTGAGAAGATTACAAGCTTCGTCCCAACTTGTAATTTATCGTTTACTTGGAAACAGATAAACCCTCCTCAGATGATAAAGAAGGCATGATCAACACAGGACGCTAATTGTTACAAATAAATACAATTTGACATTGACGATAGAAGAAGAGTATCATCACCTAGGGGGGGTGTGGAACACTTGCTAGACAATAATATTAAATGTAATCCTTACCAAAAGTATACCTTAAACATGAATTCTTTAGTTCAGATATCACATCTACTTCTGTTGCCACTTGCACTAGGATAGGAAGCTTCAGGTTGAGCCAAGACCGTTAAGATGGTAATTTACACGCTGATTTCTGCAATCAACTCTGATAGCTTAACAACGCATTCCTAATTTGTTAATACTGCTGATCTTCAAGCCATCATCAACAAAATACAATTTACCTTCATTCCAGTAAAAATACCAAGAAAATAAGCATTCATTCATTAAGTGGCTCATGTTGTATCAGAATATTTCAATTTACATAGATGAATTGGTGTCTATCTACCCTACTTCCAAAATTAGCTGAGAACAACAACCCAACAATTGGCTCAAACCGTATTCTTCCATCCATCCATCCATCAATGAGGAAACCCTAACATGAAGGCAAATGAACTCTATCCAGTATCCAAATCTAAAGCACAAAGAACCAGCAGTTGACCCCCTCCTTCTAGCTTTTGCAGAACACGTTGAAATGGAGATTACAATCGCAAGAAGTATCGTTTTAGACAAATATCACTTCTAACTTGGCGCATGGTTTGATTTCCACATGATTCTTCAAATCAAAATCAGTGAATTTATAAGTATATAATGCTTGCCTCTGTGTCATTCCTACAGGGTATATCCTGTAGACTTTAAATTCATCTCCTCCTCTTATGCTTTCAGGTCTTTCCTCCTTCCAAATTGGTATGTGTTTCATGGACTTGAACTTGTTAAGCACTTCATGCTCTAGCGCCTTGACTGTAAGATTCCCAGACCTGCATTTGGCAATTCAACAACGTTTCAATGAAGAAGAGGTAGAAGAAGCACTCAAGTTTCAGCTTTCACGTGCAACCTGAAGTGAGATCATGAACCATAACTGCTTACATACTAAACCAAATTGTAATGGAACAGAATCTAACTATTAAAGACTTAATATTTGAAACCAAATTAGACGTGTAACATGAATCACCACATTTTGAAATCTGACAACTTTTGGTAGGAAGAGAGCATTTGTAGCATCAAATGAGATTACCTCAAAAAAATGGACTCCATTTCAAACCTCCCTCTTTCTCTTACATACAAATGAAACACAGTCTCTAAGCCTCTGGTGCATTTGCAGGGCCGTTTCTTAAACCCTGGGCTACTTTCTTCTTTTTGTCGAATAATAGTTGCCAAGTGAATGCAAAGCCGGCATGATGAATGTACTGCTGCCATATCCACAAGTGCCTTGAAAGAATCGGACGGACCCTCATACTTCCATCTTGTTAATAAATGTAAGGGAGTATCAGCATTCAAAAATAAATATGACACACACGTACAGGAGAATAACTTTACAAGAGATGGATTTCTACCTTAAAGACTGGTTATAGGCCTCAGGATTTCCAGCAAGATGATTCATGGTCTTTGCAACTGACTCAACATCGTCTACATTTTTAATATGTAAAATTGACCCAGGTGCAGGAGCAAATTCTTGGATGTTAGGAGCTCCAACTACCACAGGAATAGTTCCTGCAGAAAGAAATTTAATTTATGCCACCACCATAAGCACATCATTCAAAAAGTTTCCCCAAATTCTCAACTAAGATAATAACAAATAAGCGTCTACAACCCTTCCTCTTATCTTCTTACTCAGAAAATTACCTACTAGTCTTACATTTAGGGAGATCAATCATTTGCAACAATCTCATAAGCTGAAAGGATTGCCAAATGCTTCATATCTCAAGCAAAGAACATAATCCACAAGTAACAACAAGAAGTGACACATAGCAGAGAACATAGATCCAATACCAGCAACAAGAGATTGGAAGAACTTTTCAGTGACATAGTCCTCTTCATTTGAATTCTCAAAAGCCAAACTAAACTTATAGCGCTTCAGAGTTTCTACTTTGTCCACTGCAAAAATGTGAGAGATCACAAGTTATGACTCATAAATTCTAGTAAAGAACAGTAAATAAATACATGCTAATGCAATCAAATCCAGAAACAAATTCCTAAATTTAGTCCATCTCTTAGCACATATGATTCATTGGTCAGGGATCCCAAAATACTGGAAATCAAATGATCCCTGAATCTCACTGAATCTTCAGCTTCTTTCTTTATTTTACAACAACAGGCAATCTTCTGTTTCTTTAATCCTAAAGCACTCCTTAAGCTATAAAGGCACAGAAGTTCACAACATACTCCACCTGGAAACTTTACGAGCCTATGTGGTTAGACTTTCACAACCTTAGACATATCCATTTGGATGGTTAATTTCTAGAATTTATATTTATTTTGAGTTGTTAGCAGTATCCGTGGTCAAAAAACAGGTGAATGCAACATTTCCCAATTAATCCAACATCAGCAGAATTAGAATCATTGGAAATTGCAATATTGCTTTCACTAAAAATGTATTAGTTAACTGTTCATAAATTTCTCCCTATTATGAGTAACAACTTTTTAGCCTCAGGTGCACAACAATCCACCTCAAGTACAACAACTTCAAGGAAAGAGAAACTATTTGATAGGCGAGGGTTCAGGAGGCCAAGCATCTACAGCCACAAGTGAAAGTTGATGCTTGAATCACATCGTATGACAACTTATGAACTACAATGGAACAATGTCATGACAAAAAACAATAATTTTACTCGTGAAATATGTCAAAATGGCATTGTAGTTTCACCTTTTCCATCACGGTTACGGTGGCAAGCACCATAAGAATCAATTTTGATGTTAGATCTTTCAAGTGCATCAAGAGCCTGCAGGCGGAAGTTACGAGCACCACAGTTGGAAATGAAAGCCGCTGCAAGAGCTTTCTTAGTCTTGGGTTGCACTGGTGCCATGATATCATACTCAGCCCAGGAAAAGTATCCCACTGGCACATCTGATGAGAGACTGGTTGTCATTATGATATCATATCCCTTCCTAATTCATAAGAACGAAACAAAGAAAAAAAAGGATCCTCTTAATTTTCATAAAGCTAATAGATTAAAGAACAAAAAGATTTAGCTCCATAAGTATCTCAAACTGGTAATGAAACCTTAGGAGAATGCAAACAGTTGTGTTTTATTTAGATATACCAGACAATATATTCAAATTGGGTACAGTTGAAACAAGGCATTCCAATTCTTCTTCAGTTTAAAGCGGCAACTCATTTGCAATTGACCACATTTCCCATTACTAGTTGAGGCTAGCAATTGATTACTGTTAAGACCAGCTCAATCCTTAACCTTTGTATTCAAGTCATGAATTCCAGCTTTTCAGTTGAAAGAAGTGGCAACATGGCATAGATAGTTCAGTACAATCCCTTTCATATTCCTCAACCAGATTAGTAAAACCAAGCTCTCTACTTGATTAACAAATAGAATAAATCTTGTTAGAAGATATAAACTCTCTTTTTATTCCTCAAGGTACACTTTAGAAACCCAGAAGGAATGCAAGTGGACAAATAATTCACCTCAATACAGTGATAAAAATGCAGCAATAACTTTAAAATTTTGAAAAACAACCTGAGAGGTTTGATTATTATTTCCTGAGTGTTCTTAATGGTATATTTTATTAATGTGATACCCTTATAAGTTTGTGCTTACCCACCGTCGTGCCATGTCAATATTGTTCTCTGAATAGTACTGAGCTGATTCCATCGACCGGTGGATGGTCATAGTCCCAGATTGCTGAGATGATCCAAATGCAGCATCAGGACTTCCACTGGAACCAAATCCAAATTGACAACCCACATTACAAGTCTTCCACTCCTGTAATGAAGAGAATCACATGTGAGCTATGGAAAATATTGTGAACCTCATAGCAAAAGTTTGATATACAATCTCAAAATAGTTAATTTTAAAAATCCAAACTGGGAAAAAATCTTAAAAGATACAACAGAGTCATGCATCAAAACACATATGTTCTAGTAAGACAGCAGGTCCAACAAGCTAAGCAGTATCTATTCATGGTTGCCTCCCACTTCCAAGCAATTGAATTTGAAGTTTTACTGAGTAGCCTATATTTTCCAAGGTGGAGCATGGTTCTCAACCTGAAGCCTATAAGCCTAGTTTACGAGTGGTACCAATATATTTCACTAAAACCCCAATCCCTTTATTTTAAAATTAGTGGTCAATATGCATTTTAGTATCTCTGTTGCTCTTGGACAAAGACCACACAAATTCAGGGAGCGAGATTTTAACAGTCAACTGAAGAAACTTTCAGTTAACTAAGTGCCCTCACCGTCAGTTCAACATCGTAAAATTTTGAACATTTCGAATTCCCACCTATCACTAAGTACATAAATATTACTCATAACTCCGTAATCAATTCCATGGAAATATCACATCCTGTATTGTATAAATTCAAGTAACACCAAGCATTTTGTCTCCAAATCTTGTTAGAGACGGCTACATAATCCTCTTCTCCACGGATCAAAACTATATTCGATTAGAAGACAATGGTCCACTTGGATGAATAAAGAAGAAAAACTAGCCCATGCTCTACACAGGATCTCATAATCAAGACTGAAAATTTTAACCTCCTAGAAGCGAAGCTATTCACTCATTCCATACACAATAATTCAACAAAAACACCCACGGATCAAGCAACTAGCAGCAGTTAACATATAGTCGATCAAAGTCAAACTTTTCACGTTCATCAAAGGAAGTCTAAAACAAAAGAATTTAATTGAAACAGACCTTCTCGGCGCCAACGACCGAGATAGGATCTTTACCAAAGTCCCTGGAATAAACAACAGCATCTTCTCTCTCCAACCATTCTTCGCAGCTCTCTGTTTCCACATTTTTATGCGTGTCGTGATGACGTTCGAATCTAGCTCCCAAATCCTCACTCCCCACACCCCAATCACGCGACGGAAGCGATCTATCAAACCAGCTATCAGCCCATGAATCAACTAAAGCTGCATTTTTAGCCATATCAAGACGACCCAGAAACAGGATCTCTGCCAAAACCACGAGAGCAACAAAAACTGGCAAAACGTTTGACCACTTCCTCTTAGGAACAGAAACTGACGATGAGGAAGATAACCCATCTGATACGGGCAATCCGTCTGTATTTTCAACGGCTCTTGAGCCTCTTGAATTTAAAAAGATACCCATCAAGCAATACTCTCTCTTCCCGTTCTCGAGTTCTTCGTAAAACCTCCTCTAGTTTTTTCCCCCCACCCCCCCTCACTTTCAAGGGGCGAAAGTCCCAACTGATGTTTAAAGATGATCTTTTTAAGGAAGAAGCTGTTATAAAAGATGGCAATTAATTGATCTTTAAGTTTGGAAGAACAGGGAATGTCATTGGACCTTCCTACAGGATGTTGATATACTCAGGCTCAGCTGATGTTTTGGGCGAGTTTTTGGGTTGGTGGTAGAAAATCTTGGATTGGGAAGACTTTTGTGTCCCTCATTGGTCTGTTCAGTCTGCAAGCGGAGTCAACGGAAGAAGCGTAGCACTGGCCAATAGGAACACGTGAATGCTCGACTCCCCTATTTCTTTGGTTGTTTTGGTCTGAGACGATCAAGCTTTAATTAAAGGTGTTGGTGGATTTTGTATCAGCTAAGGTATGGCTCACTGCTTGGCTGCTAGACCGGAGTCCCAACTCACATGTGTATCAAAGGACAGCTCTGTCGAGCAGCTTCAGCTTAGCCAATAGCCACTTAGCCCATATCAGTGCTTACTTTTTTTAATTATTTTTAATGAAATTTAATACATTTATTCTAATTTTTAAATTCAAATTTGCTTTTATTCCTATCATTTCACTTTTATTTATACATAAAAATGAAACCTTCTACTGGAAGGGATCTTTACAACTTTCTCCAATTTTGCAGATTTGATTTGCAAAGTTTGTTTACTTTCGAGCTAAATAAGTCATCCAATCCATGATTTTTTCAACCCAGATTCAGTTGTGGTGTCATCCAGATTCTGTTAAAAGTTTGTCATACTCGATCACTTAACAGGGAATTTGGATAAAGGATCCAACTTTGTCCCAATGCTTCTAAACCAAGGCTGAGAGGAAGGCCCGTTGTAGTACAGGAAAGCTTTCTTCTTGTTCTTTGTACAAAATTTAGAATCTTTTTATATATTATTTGAAAAGGAGAGTCTTTGCCTTTTGTTACTGTTGAATGAGATGAAGTATTGTTTTTTCCTTTTGTCATTATCATTTTTGAAAGAAATAAAAAACATCTTTGCAGCAGCCATTTGCGATGAGATGTAGATGAAAGGAGGGCTGGGCTGCGGCACGATATTCTTATTTCCAAGTTCCTGAAAGGGCTGGAAAAACAGAGAAACGTGATAGATAGAAACAATACTGCCTACGGATAATGCCAAATTTGAAATTCATGAAGCAGATAAATCAAAAATGGAGCAGGAAACGGATTGTCCACAATATAAACTTACACGTCTCATCCCCTTGGATTATCCACAACTCTTGACTTGGCAATTCACAGATAGATAATATCATTAGAAAACTCTCTACATTATGTGGTCATTAGCAACACAATCTGAGTCTTAAATTTCTAACAGATAATAGGGAGCAGTAAACCATCACAGATGCCACAAGCTTGAATATGGATCAATAGCAGTGTAAACAACCATTTGTAATCTTCTCCATTTTCTAAATATTATACAGTTCGACAATGGAACAAAATTGGATAAATGAACAAGAAAACAGGAATAAATCTTATATGGTAACCTAACATGCCGCTTATTATAGTACTTACCAAAGAATCTTCCAACAAGTATCTACCAAAGGTATCTGCACCAGAACCTTACGAGAATCAAAGTATAATATTCAGGAAAGTTGCCTTTATTTCTGTCAAGTTCACCTCAACATGATTCTTCAAATAGAGGGGAGCAGAAAACCTTAGTCAATGTTTTGATGCACTTGAGTCGAGGGTCACCATTCAAGTTACAGTTCCAAGTGAAAATTGGCTCTCTCTTAAGAAAGCAGATCACATTTTGGGTCAACCGACCTATCAGAGGTTTCCCTCAGCAATTCTTGAGGAAGCTGATTTTCTGTCAGCGGAAGCTTGATGGACAGTTGAAACATAAATTGTAGGCTTCCCAAACAACAAAACCTGAAGACGAGAATTGAATCGATGACAAGTATCCTTTTAAGTTTTAATAGAGTTTTGTATACTTTGTTTATATATTGAAGTAGAAGAAGCAGTTACAGAACTCACATTGCACTTTTTTCAATCATCATTCTTCATCCACAGAATTCTGATCTGAAACCTCTGTAAGAAAGTAAAGCTTTCAGTAGAAACGATAATAAGAAACAACTGAGTGAATGTATTGACCATATAAAGAATCCAGGAATCCAGCTAGCAGTCTAACTGCAAGAAACCAAAAGTCTGAACCTTGCCAGTAGTCTAGGATATTAAAAATCTCCTCTCCACTAGGATTTAGATTCCACTAGAAATTTTGTTGGGTTTTCTACTGCTTTACTGCTATTCTTTAATGCAAAAACTTGACAGATTTTGTTAATTTGCAGATATGGAAATGCAGAAAATAAAGAGACCAGTATTTTACTTGGTTCAATAGTCAAGAACTATTTACATCCAAGGTTCCCACCTATGATGGTAAGATTTTCACTAATGCAGAAGAAGAAAAGGGAAGAACAAGATACAAAGATTGAGTGTTCTTTAGAACACCTGCAACAAGTCTCACTCAAACTCACCAGTACCCAAACAGGTTAGTACTCTAGCACTCTTTGATCTCTTTTCTTCTCACTATTTTTGCACTCTCAAAGATTGAAATACAATGAGTATGAAAACTGAAGTTTTTCTGTGTTGTGTTGTGTTGTGACTGAAGCTTCTGTTTTCTTTTTGTAGTTGTTGTAGAAGAGGAAAGCTTTCGGATGTGTATTGCTTGAATCAGCCAGCCTTCATGTGCCTTCCACGTGAGTGATTAATTAACTCCCTATGCTGTGCGTTTTGAGTTTTGTTTCATTTGGAAATAACACAACAGCGTCTTGAGCTTGTAACAACGTTGTATGACAGAGTTTTATGAGTTGTTTCTGCCTTTGCCTTTGTATAAACGACTGCGTATTAAGATCACTGACTTCAGACATGTCATTTTCTTATGTGCCCCACGTGTTTTGGCTTTAATTTTCATCTTCAGCTCATAGGTGCTTCTCCTTCTCTCTTCAACAACTCTTCAGACACAAACATATATTTCTTCTGTTCTTCATTCTTCTAGCATTCTTGTAGTATCTGAGTTGAAAATGTTGGAGTATATGTGATATTTGTCACAAATTTCCCTCCTACTCCATCATCTTCAACTCAGAGAAAACAACCCGAAAGTGTTAGGAAAAACCCAAAACTCTATTTTTTTTTTCAAAAAATTAGTGAGATCTATCGATATCTTCTTCGATTTCATGTGGCTTTCCTTCTCCTTCACCAATCGTAGGTCAAATTAAGAAACCCTAGAAAAATCCCCAAATCCCAAAACCCTAATCTTCACTCCTTATTAGATCTGCTGGATCTGACTTTAGTATCATGAGGCTTCCTCGATCTATAAGTAATCCCTGCAGAAACTAAACTTCTTTTGTGTTAGTATTTTTGTTCCGAAATCTGAGGGATTTTTCTCACCTT
>JANVCQ010000232.1:40303158-40324284 GCA_025531925.1 Erythroxylum plowmanianum
GGTTGCAATAATGCCCACGAAAACAAGTTTTCTACATCCTTTATTCAAAACTTTGCAAACAATGGCCCACGTTAAAAGGTTTTGAACTTTCATAAGTCGTGCAGTGCAAATGCATTAACAATTAAAACACACATGGTGGGCCAAGTTGATAATTTGCAATTTAGCAAAGAATGAAAAACGCAAGATTCGTCATCTTCAACCTCTTGACGGGTCGACGCCCACATCCAACGCATATAACAAAACAAATTATATCTTGGCTTCTTAAACTCTATTTTTAATGATTCAAAAGTCATTTTAAATAGAATTATATTTCTCACAATACAGTGACTCCTCCAACATTAATATATGCAACAGACAAAATACGTAGTCACGCTCAAATATGATAATAATCTATATACATGTCTATTATAGAAAAATAAAAAAACAAAATGTTATTATATACCTCCTATTATTGATGTTGGGAGATTTCGGACAAATATGAGAGGGCTCTTTTGAGCTTTTAGTAAATGTAAGAAATGGTGTATGTAGAATATTGCTAAGCCTAGGGATTCAATCTTCTTATATTCCTTGTTGTCTTCCATAAAAACAATGAAAAGACATGACGGTTTGCAATTGAAGGATATGAGGTTTCAAAATGAATAGACACGACCCATTATAAAGGAAACCAACGGATAACAGCTTCGTCATAGAATTCTGCGACAATCACCCCTTCCTCCTGTTAGTTTCCATAAACATCTTCAATACAGATGAACTCTTAGAGAGAGTGAGAGTGACGACGATGTTTTTGGGGTCGCTAAAAGCCTCCCTCCACATTGGCTGCGCTTTACAAGTGTCAGTTGCGCCATTAATAGCCACGTCATCATTTGCCGATAATATCTCTACCGAATGTCAGCCAGATATTTTGTTTAAGTTTTTTTGTATTTGAAAAATAATTATTTATCATTTTTTGTTTTATTTGGTTAATTTTAATTTTTTGATTATTTTACAGTAATATTTTTTTACGAGATTCTTTTGGATAATCTCTATACTCATATTTAAAAATTAAAACGACGTGGTTTTAATCATTAAATATGATTAGAAAGAGTAAAATTGCACACACAAAAATTTGTACCCTATTTTTACATATGGAAAACCTAACTTTTGGAAGTATTTAGTTTTTTTAATTAATTTTTTATAATTTTTATTTGGAGAGGATATGGATGTCATATGTACGCGCTAGAAACAAAACTTATCAATGGTTGAAGGCATCCTTGTGAAAGATGCCAACTTTTTGCCTTCAAGACCATCTGCAACTGACTCGCGAAGTTTCTTAGCTATCCCCTCAGCTTACAATTTGTTTATATGCAATTACGAATGTAAAGATAAGGAAATCAATGATAACTGTCTAAAGAGCCTCAAATTTCATCACTTTCCCTACTGATAATCTCATCTTTATCCATTATGCTTTCATCGTGAATGTTTGACAGAAAAATTGATAAAGGGGAACAAGAAAAGTAGAAAACTTTATACGATTACCATGTTATGTCGTCCATTAATGGGCGCTTTGAAAAAATACAGAAAATTAAAAAGAAGGGGTCGGCGGTTGGCTTTGTGCAATCGGTAGTCCATACCCAAAAAAAGGCCAGAGATGGATCGTGAGGATTGGTGAAGGAGAAGAGAAGATTTTGCGTAAGTTAAATACTTCCTCTATTGTGACTTCAACATAGATTTTGCGTAAGTTATGGAGTAACCTGTTTTTTTCTTTTTTTGTGCAGTATGTGATACTATAATTAAACAGCTTGCTAATACCACCATGAATAAACATAATCTCTCAGATCTAGCCAACAATGTGTATATACATGTCAAAAACTTGCAAGAACTACATCCTAAGAACCCTGATTTTCTATCGTTACTACTTACTATTTGATTGATTGGCTTTTTCATGAACGATAAAGTTGCCGAACTGAACAAGCAACAACTTGTGCCCACTGTCTCAGCTTTGTCTTCACCATCTCCGGAGCATCACCTACCAACCACCAACACAAAAACCATTAGATCAATCCGACAGAACAGCTGAAAATTGCTGTAGCAATATTGAGGTCACCCACATTCATCAAGTACAATTGTTGGTAACAAATTCTGCAACTGAAGAAGAATCTCCGTCAATTCAAACTTACGGAAGACATAATTCTGAAAACTCCTTACCTTGATCAAATATCGATGATGTACTTCCATTATCACCATGAGAATAAATCGACGACTCAGACGAAGTCCTTGACAAACTGTTACTGTACTGTCTCTCTACAGCGCAGTACAACCCTAAAGCAGGCAACGTATCCGACAACTTGGGATTAAGCTCAGGAGAGTCCGGGCTAAACCCGAATCCCAATTCAATGCACGCCTTCAGCTCCTCCAGATCCACGTCGGTCACGCTCTTGACGCGTCGGAGACGGCGAGCGTTGTTGTTCCCTTTGAGCCTGAGCCAGGTCTTCTCCCTCTCCCCATCAGGAGACCCATTGTTGACAAACTTAGGCGTAGCACCGGACTTTCTCATCAGTTATACCCCTGTCCAGTTGTCGTTGTTGTTGTCGTCGTCGTCGTAGGCGGCGGCGGCGGCTGATGGTGGTTTTACACTAACCTCTATAGCTTCTAGACTTTCAACACTCTACATAGCAAATTCTTACGTGTATATATTTCGACAGACCGTAGGTTTCGGTGTTGTTTAAGGTTCGAACTTGCTACTTTTTCGGATTTGATATTGGCTTTAATTCAACCATCGGTTTAAGTTAAAAAATTTAAAGTGGTTTATATTTTGATTAAGCGTATTAATTTATTATTTGATTTAGTAAATTAATCAATTTTTAATTTTTTAATTAAAATTTTTAAAAATATTCTCTTAAATCATATTTTAAAAATTTTTATTTTATTCTAAAAATTTAGTTTTTAAGTTATTGTTATTTTATTCTGAATTAGTTATAACTGTTTTACTAAGAAGATTGATGAACTAGTTTAAATGTTTAATCCGATTGGATCAGGCAAGCTATTGTTATATACTCAAATTCAAATCCAAATCCAAATCAAATGATAAGATTAAGTTAAGTCTGCTAGATTTTCTTTTTCTGATTTTCCGGGAAAAGTCGTTTTCTTGAAATCTTGAGTACTCATTTTCGTCTAAGCTAATTAATGACTTGCGAAACAGGGTGGACTGGTTGACATGGCTAATGTTAGATAACGAGAATCTTACGTATAAAATTAGTATAATACGTGTTTAAGTATGATTGGTCACGAGAGTGATATAAAAGATATATTCTAATTGTTGAAAAGTTATTAATAAATAAAAGCCTATTTTCATTTCTTTATTTTCTATTTTTCTAAAGTCTAATTTCTAATACAATAATCTCAAAAATGTTTTGATTGTAATATTTAATATTTACTATCACAGCCAATGATATTTTGGAAGAAGATTAACTCCATCAATATTTCTTCTATATTAGATTTGATCTTTTATTCTTCTTTATTCATAGATTTCATCTGTTATTCTTCTTTATTCACCTCAATCTTTCATTCTTAGGCTCTTGATCTTTTTGTTTCATCTTAATATTTAATTCTTGATTCTTCTTTTTTTATCTCAATCTTTAATTCTTTATTCTTGTTTTTTTTTACATATTAGTCTTTTAATTACCAAATCTTAAACATGTTATATTCGTGTGAAAGATATCTAAAATATTTTCTTTTTAATGAAAAATTGGCTAAAAAATGATATTAATGAGAGAACTCTATATGAAGAATCAGTAAAATTTGAGATTCAATGTGGAAAACAATTTAAAGAGTCAGTGCTTTTTCAAATTAGGAAATTTGAGCAAAAGATGAAAATAAGTATAGTATAATTGTGAATGCTATTCAAACAATGTTTTCATCACAATCCAACTAGGTTCTACTACTCTCTCTTCCATCATTGCTACTGCTACCCATATCATCATCAACCAATGACCTTACTTAGTCCACATAAATTAAGGGCAAGTACTTAGGATAATGAAGTCAAGGAAGAGGTACTTCAAGATGAAGAAGCATATAGATATGAAGAAGAAAAAGGAGACATGACACTATGCACAAGAGCTTTAAGCAACAATATGTTTGTAGCAATTTTACAATGTGTTGCTTAAAATTAGTATAATGAATATTTTACTGCCTTTGATAATATTAAGAAGCGATAATAATAAATTGTTACCTTATATTAAAAAAGACAATAAAATTATAAACGATTGTTTTAAATGGGGATATTAATTATAATTGTTATTAAAATAAAGTGATATCCTTAAGGCTTCTTAAGTTATTAACTCTTTATCATGAAATTTAATTAAATATCACTACATTGTGAAAATTTCTATCTTTTGTTAATAACTTTGGTCTAGAATATCAACACCTAATCCTCAACTAATTAGTTGAAATGTCTTTCTAGTTTTAACCCCTAAGATTGCATTTATTGATTTGTGAATTTCACTATTAGGTTTAACTTTAATTCAAATGATTTATGTCAATCTATTTCTAAGTTTGCATGCAACTCCTTTTAGTTATGATAGATCGATTTATACAAAAAGATTGCTCTATCTCAGTGGCATGAAATCATACATCAATCAATATTCTAAACAAATTAATTCAAGAACTATTCAAAACACATAATTAAATCTCAATGAATCAATAATTATATTGCATTAAATAAAGAATCAAATCACAATGTCTATCACAAGGTTTATCCTACCTAGGCACTAAACAAATTTAGTTCATAATAATAGAAAACATAACCAAAGAATTAGAGAAAGAATTAAAAATAAGAGAATTCATTGTATATCCCCTTTTCACTAATATAAGCTTCTAAAAATTTAATGAAAGAGATTCTCTATCGGATCTCTAATCAATCTCTACTTCTCTGATGCTTTTAGGTTTAGAATTATGTCAAAACTCTCACTTTAGCTCTAAAACATCGACCCTCTTTAATTAGCCTTCATATTGCCTTTTATATTTTGTTATCAGGATTTCTAGAACGCACATAATCAACCACATAATCATGTGCATGACCATGTCTCTCAGTCTTCTTCAAAAATCATATATAACCACATTCTTACAAGTTTACATGGCAGTGGGCACTGTCATACCCGTCACTTACACAAGTATCCCCATCTTTACACAGACAAAACATCTTTGAAACAGTACATGCTTATAAAGACTTACACGTTCCTTTATGTGGCTATGTAATTACTTATAACGTCGTGTCCTTCATCGATGCAAGCATGTCCCTAAATATATCTTCACTTCTTTATTTTTCTACCCAATTTCACCCAAATTTCTCTCTTTTTGATCCATAAAGGCAATTAAAACCTAAAAACACACTAAGAATTAAATAATTATCAAAAATAACATAATACTCTCAAACAAACAAGCAAAAAAAACACTAAATATAAGAATAAAAATATCATCTATTAAGCATTTATAGAGTATACTAACACTATACCTTATGCTCCTTGCTTCAAGCATCACCTTAATAATTTTCTCAGTCTTTTGTCTTTTAGAAATGTGAATATCAATAGGGCAGACATTAGTTAGTGTAATGCTTGACTTGCGTTCATTTTATTCTTGCAATGCCACTTTACATCAATGGACTTATGACCTTATAAAATGTCAGTAAGCTCCCATGTGTTGTTCTTGTCAATTGGCCTTATTTCCTCTATTATAACTTTTAACTACTTAGGAAACTGAATAAATTCATCAAAGGTAATAGATTTATAACCTATGTATCTTAAAAAATGCAACACATTTCTATCATCATCAAGGCTTCATCAGGAGATACCTCATAATCTTATAAAGTGATAAGAGGTTGTCTTTATCTTCGTGGCCTCTTAGAAACTATAAAAATGTGTGATGTAGAAGGAGTTGGTGCAATTTACTCATTTATGTTAGGAGCTTCAATTTAGGCTATGTTTAGTTGGGTAGTTATTAATAGAATAGAATAGAATGTAATATTATTTCATCGTTTGGGATATGGGTTTATAATAGAATGAAATGGAATAAGATGGAAGGGGAAGGTTTCACATTACATCTCATTCCATTCAAACAGTAAAAATAAGTTATCTTCGATTTGAGGGGTTTAGGATGGAATGTAAAATAATAAACAACATTTTACTATATTACATTATGAACCCTTCCATTCCTCCCAAACAATAATTTTCTAATATTACATCCATTTACATTCCATTCCACTCTATTCTATTAAAAACCTTACGTCCAACCAAACATAACCTTAATGAGCTTTTTCATTAATTTTAATAAGACATCTTATGAAACTTTATGCATTTCTAAATCCCATTTCCATGCTTCATCTTTAGCATAAGTTATATTTCTACTAATAATCACCTTATTTATTACTAGGTTAAACAACTTATCTACCATATATGTAATTAACAATGCTCGTTTTCTCTCTTTGATCATCAAGTTTCATCCTTTTTGATATTGGTACATGGTATGGCGAATACCTTAAGATACTTCACTTTTGACTTGATTGCTTCTATATGAGTAATATTTTCAATACTTCTTGTTGGAGACATGTTCAATAAATAAACAAAACAAGAAAAAAAAAATGCTCACCCAAAGAAGCCTCACTTGCTTTGTCTTACTGTCTTATTGCTTCTAATACCTGCTCTTTTTTCCCATTTCCTTCCTCTTAACATTGAACCATATCCAACCTATAAAACCTTTACACTCAACTTCTCTAATATTGATCTACCTCAATTTTGCAGGGGGTATTTTGGTCCTTTCTGTGTCTTTTTGCTTTCCCACTTTTAACCAGTATGTTTTTGGTATCTAAAGCTTTACCTTTCTCAAAGTTGTACCTTCCCTCCAGACTTTAATGTTTCCCAAACTGGTAATCTCTTAAGGATTGTATAGGGATGGTTTGCCCCCTTTACCCCTTTACTCCCTTCAGTAAGACCCTTGTTTCTTCTCCCCCTTCATCTTTAGACACTACACAGTCACCTCTAGCCTCTCCTTCAAACACGACTTACACCCCTTCATAACCTCTGCAACAATCTAGTGAAAGAAAGACATTGAAGCAGGTCTTATGAGGAGGAGATATGGAAGTTTCTCAGCATTTTGTCCTCCCAAGGTTGAAAATGGGTAAGTTATAGTTTCCCTGGACTTGAAAACTCTTCAAGAGGGAGCTAGGTCGTGGGAGAACTCCTTAGTTAGGTTCTTCTGGGATAATATACTTGCCTTTCCTATAATACAAAAATGGGTTGCATCTTTTTGGAAAAACAAAGGATTAATAGAGGTGCATATTGTAGAGGTTGAATATATAATGTTCATTTTTTCTTCCAAAGCTCAAGCTCTTAAGATCATAGAGGGGGGTCCATAGCATATTTTTATATCTCCTTCCTTTTTACAACTGTAGTAGCCAGGATTTTAGCTTAAGCTTAATAGGAATGGAGTTATTTCTATGTGGGTGAACTTGCTCAATGTTCCCTTTGAATATTGGACAAATAAGGTTCTAAGTATGATTGCAGTGTCCTAAGTAAACCTCTTTGTTTGGATAAAAAAACAACAAAAAGAAAGAGGTTATGATATGTTATATTGTGTGTTAATATGGAGATTTCAAAGGATTTACCTGAATGTATCCCGATTATGAGGTTCGGATATGATGGAGAACTTTTTAAAGATAATATATACATTCATTATCAATGGAAGCCCTCTCTTAGTTCATAAGGTAAAAAGTAGGTTCCAATGGGTAAGGTTTCCCAAAGAGGAGACTATAAGGAATTAGTAAGACAAGGGATAACTAATTAGGGCTAAGACTTAACCTTTACATTAGAAGGGTCGTATCCTTTCCTTATGATTGAGAAAGAACAAGCTGAATATTTATCACCTTTTATTGAGGAGTTGTTTTTAAGAAAATAACATACATGATTAAAAGCAAAAGGATGGAATTCAACATTGAATAATTAAGGCAACCTGCGTTAGACCTAGTTATCTCTCCTTCCTCCATTGAAAGTAGAGAAGATGTAACAATAATTGAGGAATTCCAATCGATGATAAAAAGGAAATCTAAGAGGAGCAAAGGTAGAGGCTCTATGGAAGTTATTACATGGAATGTAAGGGTGATCAATTGCCCAATCAAGGTGGCAAGCTTTGGGTTATTTTGTTTTCAACACTAATACAAGTATTATTGCTTTTTTGAAAACCAAAATTAGACATGAGAATCTTAAGATTATGAATAAACGGGGTATATAGTGGAAATTTATTTTTAATCACCAAGCCCATAGTCCAGGAAGGATTATTATAGGGTATGACCAAATTTTTGTAGATGTTTAAGTTTTTATGATAGAAATGCAAGCGATTCACTTGAAATGGAGATTCACTCAGAAAAAATTAAGATTTTCTTTTCAGTTATATATGGTGCTAATCATGCTTTTCAAAGAAAGGAGTTATGGATTAACCTCTTGGAATTTCATTAAAAAAGTGAATGGCCCCTATTATTGAGTGAAGAATTCAATTCAATCCTATTCAGAATTGAATCAAATGTCCACTTTAGTTTGAAAATTTTCTTCCCTAATTTTATTGAATTTGTTAGGAAGCTATGCATTTTTTATCTAAAGTCTCTGGGTATTACTATAAGTGGATAAATGAATAGGGTGGAAGATGGGTTTCAGAAGAAAATCGGATCGCTTCTTAGTTAATCAAGGCTAGATTGCCCAATTTCCAAAAAGTGCGATAACATTTTTAGATTCATTATTCTCATATCACTCCCCTATCCAAGTAGAGAATCTCTTCTATAATTCTATATGAAGGGTCTTTTTAGGTTTAACAATTTCCTGGTGGAGGATAATGACTTTCAGTAAGCTCTTTAAAAGGGATTAGAGTCTCCGATGGTGGGCACACATCAATACATTTTATGTCCAATGACTCAAGGACATTAAATAAAAAAATGAAAGAGCTAATGATTAAAATAGGCTCAAGTACACAACAAGTTGTCGATAGGGCTAAAGAGGCACTCACATTCATCCAGGGGTAGTTAGCAAGGAATCATGGTAATGATCTCTTATTACACAAGGAGAGAGAACTTCTGGGAGACTATTTATATGCAAGCAAAGATCACTTTAGCCTTCTAGAATAGAGAGTCAAAGTTAATTGGCTCAAAAGAGAGGAAAGATTTCCTAAGTTCTTCTTCAACTCTATTTTGGCTAGAAGAAATGTTAATAGAATCTGTTCTTAACCATACCTGATGGTTATATAATCTCTAAGCAAAAGGATCTTTTTATTGAATTCGAGAAGCATTTTAGGAGATTATATGGTTACTCAAATTCATTAGAATCCCTCTTGTTACTCTCTTTTTGTTAAGAAAAGTATCTCACAAAAGCAATCAAATTTACTCATTAAGCCCATTTGAGATAAAGAAATATAAGAAGTAGTCTTTAAGATGAATCCTGATAAACCTCCAAGTTCTAATGCTTTTAATGGCTTCTTTTTTCAAAAAACTTGGCAAGATATTGGTCCTATGGTGAAGAAATCTTTAAAGGAATTCTTCTCTAATGCTACCCTTCTTAAAGAGATAAACATAACTCATATTTGTTTAATACCCAAGATTTCTAATCTTACTTCATTTATGGACTTCAAGCTTATTGCATGTTCGAACTTCCTTTATAAGGTGATTTCTAATGGCCTGTTTATTTTCGTTTTCTTTCCTGTTCTTTGTTGTGGTTTTCATGAAAAAAAGAAACAAGTTCTTAAAACGTGTTTGGTTAAATACTATTATCATTTCTTGTTTTTAAAAATGAAAAAACCACAATAACTTTACAAAAACCTAAAAAAGATGTTTTTTTTCTAATATTGCACAACAATTTTTCACACATTTTAGTTCCTACTTCCTCTTTTTATAAACTTCCTTCATTATAAAAACTTTATCTCTTCTCTCTTCTCTTACATCTCAAAGTCATATTTTCTCTCTCTTATGCTTCTTTTTTCTTTTCTTCTCTCTTACATCCCTAACTCATCTTATATGTCCTTTTAACCAAGCGAGTTCCTGAAACCGATTTGATATTTTTGTAATTACATTGTGTTATTTTTCTAGTTTTCTTGGTTTCTTTTTCCATCAATGTCTGATTTTTCTAAGTTTATGATTTTCAAGTTTTTATTTTTGCATTTCTGCACTACTGGTTTTCCTATTTATCGTTTATCTGCTTTTTTGTATTTCCAATTGTTTGTTATTCTATGTTTTCGGTTTATTTTGACTTTTATGTTTCTACATTTCTATGTTACTGGTTTTCTTATTTATCGTTATTTGCGTTTTTTATTTCTGCATCTTAACCAAATAGGTTTTTATTGTTAGTTTTTATGTTATAAATCTCCACGAAATATTTTTTTATTTTTTTAATAAAAAACATAAACCAAAAACAACAAACTAAAACCATAATAAAAAATAGAAGTAGAACTAAACAACCCCTAAAATTCTTACAGATAGACTGAAGATAGTTTTGAACTCTCTTATCAAAGGTGAAAATGTCTCAATTGTATGAGAGCTAATGAAAGAATATTAGAGAAAAAACTCCTCCCCAGATGATATTGTGTCATCAAAGTTGATTTCAGGAAGGTTAATTATGTTAAATGGGGTTTATATTACAAACCTTAGAGATTTTGGGATTTCCTATTGCTTTTATCAAAAGGATTGAGGCACGTATCACTTCCCTTTTCTTCTCAATCTTGATTAATGGTGTACATATTGGATTATTTAAGAGTGCTAGAGGCCTAAGACAAAGGGATCCTTTATCACCTTAACTTTTTAATCTATGTATGGAGGTTCTTACACAGATGCATTTCCACAATGTGGGGAAGAACAAACACTTTAAGTTACATAACAAATGAAAAAAAGTGGAGCTTATTAATCTATGCTTTATGGATGACCTTTTAATCTTCTCTAAGGATCACTGTAAATCAATGGAACTGCTTAGCTATACTCTACTGGCTTTTAAGGAGCACTCGGGTTTGGAAATTAATTTCTAGAAGTGTCATTTCATTTTGGCTTCTAACACCAATCAATTTGGGTATAGAATATCCTAAATCATAGGTATGATTAGAAGGGTAGCTTTACTGATCTATCTAGTTCTCCCCATCACCACTAAAAGAATCTAGTTTTCATAATGTTATCCTCTATTAGAGAAGATACAAAGAAGACTAAACATGTGGGTTAATAAGACTCTATTCTTTGGGGGTAGACTGTAACTCATTAAATCAATATTAAATTCTTTACATATTTACTATTCCTTTAGCATGTTTCTTACAAAAGGATTTATAAAGACCTTAGAGAAATTATTTAGAAGATTCCTTTGGGGCAATCTAAATTTTGAGAAGCACAATGCCAAAGTGAAATGGACTCAGGTTTGAAAGAGAAAGGAGGAAGGAGGTTTGGGGCTAATCTCCACCAGTATTACTAACAGAATTATGTTGATAAAAAAGCTTTGGAATTTCTTGTTGGAGAAGGAGTCACTATAGATCAAATGGCTCCACACTTATATCCTTAAGGGGAATAATATGTGGTCTATTTCTATTAAGACTTCCCTTTTTTGGTTCCTGATTCAATTACTTAAGCTAAAGGCCATAATGGGACCAACTGTGCTTTGTAAGATAGGAAATGGTGAAAAGGCCTCATTTTGGTTTGATAATTGGACATGTATGAGCCCCCTGATCCAATACCCTAAGATGTGCTCAACTGGAATTTAATCCTTATCAATTCCAAGGTTAACTCTATCCTAATAGGGGACAATGGAGCAATATCTCTTCAAGATGTGATATCTCATTTCTAATTATAATCCTGAGCTTGGAAGAAAGGATTCTTCCTAATGTCTCAACCAACCTCTAAATATCTTTAACTCTTCAAGATTCATGGATTAGATGGTTCATAATACTTCTAAGGTGGAATGGTACCTGTATGGCATGATTCTCTCATTCTTAGTTACTCTTTCATATTGTGGTTGGCTACTTTGGATAAGTTGAGCACGCGAGATATAATGCCTTACATAGCTACCAACCCTACTTACATTCTATGTAGAGGATAGGAGGAGTCTAGGGACTATTTTTTCTTCCTTTTTGATATTTCTAAAGTCATATGGAACAAAATACAGGATCTGTACTTACAGTATAACATGAGGACTAAGTTTATGGACGTTCTTAATTGACTCCTAAAACTAAAAAATTCCACCTCGTCTAGTAAGGTGGTATTTATCATCTCTTTTGCTTTAACTGTTAAAAAGTTATGGCAGGAGAGAAACCTAAGGAGATTTCAAAATAAGGCTCGTATTAGGGATGATATTTTATTCTCCCTAATTTCTGAATTAGGGAGCAATTACTTTATATCCGAGGATTAAATAGAGTTTATCCTAATATAGCATCCTCATGGAGAATTAACTAATAGATTTTTTTATTCTAAAAGGAAGAGCACCCAACCAGTAATAATCAGAGTGAAGAAAATCTCTCACATGAAGAACAATTGAGCTTTACATAGAGGGGTTGTGTTATCTTCTATAGAGGATCCGATTCTTTTACTGATCAACTACTGTTGCTATATAATCTCCACTTGTATCTCTGAAGAAATTCACTAGAGAGGTAAAGAAGATTAAGATCCAAATCCATGTAAATGCATAATCAAGAGGTGAAAAAACTCTTCCCTGTGGAGCTATAGGATGATGCACGCCCTTTAGAGATGTCCAAGAGAAGGGAATCCTAATTTGGGCATATCTTTTCTAGGGGCTTAGCCATAATGATCTGAGATTACTATCTATGTTATGTTTATTTTCGTCTCGACGATGCATTTTGTATGCTGGTTAAGGCTATGTTGTTTTAGGCAAGGTATCCTTTGTAAGACTAAATCTTATAAACTCATTCATATGTACAATTAATTCCTTTTTACTTTTTCAAAAGAAAAAAAAGCCTCTTTACTATGTCTAAAAAGATCCTACTCTTTTGTTTGACAACCTTGTTATATCGTGGAGTGTAAGAAAAGTGATTTGTTATTGTATTTCAAATTCTTCACAATACTTTTAAACTTATTAAACTTATTCACCCTATCTTATGTATAGAATATCTTTATACAATAGTCGCTTTGTCTTGTCACGTTAGTCTTAACTTCTTAAAATAAGTAAAAACTTCAGATTTATTTGACAATAAATAAATTCAAAACTTGTTTTGGGTTTAATCATCAATAAAGATCAAGAAGTACCTATTATTTTCATTCAAATCAAAATTCATTGGACCAAAGACGTTAAAATGAATAAGCTCATGTGGTCAGATTGCATGTTGACTATTTATATCACTAAATGGAAATATGCTTTGTTTGCCAATAATGTAAGCTTTATATAATTGACTTGGATGGATTATACTCTATAAGTTTTTCCATATATACCTTTAAGAAAGCAACTTCAAAATTGGAACCTTAAATGGGCAAATCATAGGTGTTATAACTAAGACTCACTTTAATCATATTATGGAAGCATATATAAACGTCATTAGAAATATAAATATGAAACATACAATTTTTTTGTTAAAGTGACCTTAAAAATAAGTGCACTGTTTGTATCAAAATTTGAAAAGTGATCATCATGAGGATACTTTAATACCCTTCTATATTAACTAACTCATGCTATACATGTTGCTTTTGATGTTTGACACATATAAAACATTTGAAATATAGATATGGTCTCAATTCTTCAATTTGATTAAAATTGATCTTTTCCCCATTAATTGTGATATCATTGGCGAACTTAACTTTAGAGTACATAGACTTATCAAGATTAAAAAATGAGCTTTTCTTACCACACATATAATTGGTGCACCTTGTATTAGGAAAAATATGTAATAATTTGGTATTTCATTAGTTGTTGTAACCCTTAAAAGAATGTGGTTTTGATAGTCATCTTCTTATATAAAATGAGAGCTTTGGTCATACTCTTTATATTTGCACTTACCGGAGTAATGACTATGTTTATGACATAAATAACATTCAAAATTTGACTTATCAACCTTCCTTTGCCACGGCCACAACCTTAACCTCTAAAATTTTGACGTTAATGTTGGTATAATGTTTGATTTACTTTAATCATCTAGATTGCCTTCAATTCCATGGCTATGATCATCATATTCCTTATTATGTAGTGATGATTGTCACGTTCTTGTCAGCGACCACATGAATTTCCATATCCTTAAGTTGTTTCACCAACTTATAGAATGTTGGTACAAATTAAACTTTAAAAGGTTTGTTCAATTGGCTTCTCTAGCTACTACTTGTTTATAAGTTACTTATAGATAGACTTGCAAAGTGGTATATACCTTGTCAATAGTTACCAGATTAGATTAAGAATTTCTTTAATAATTACCTCGTCATACTCCAATTTGAGGTCAAAAACCCAAGATTTTCTCCATTTGAACTTACTCTTTATACTTATCTATTTTCATTTGATTTTTCAAAGTAAAAAGTCTACGTACATAATTAGCCATTGTCTCATATGAGTCTATTTGCAAAATTTCGTATTGACGTCTCAAGGTTTAAAGTAATAACATCTTAACTTTTTTCTCGCCTTTGTACAATGTCAATAAGTTATTCAGGCTTGCTTTGACATAGTCACTTTCGCAATCTTCTCAAACACTTCATCATTCACTCCTCCATGAATAAAATACAAAGCATTCTTTTTTTTTTGTTTAATCCTTGCCATGAACAACCTTCTGCACATAACTAGCATTGTCTTTAAAATTAGTGATGCCAGTCATCATAACACTTTATAAGTCGTGGTTTTTGAAAAGCATTTTAAATAGTCTATTGATTACAACTTTTTTCATTTAAGAAAAGAATTAAAATTTGGGATAAATTTTTCGTGACTACAGCTTTAATAGTAGTTTTGTAATAAAGATAAGAAGGAGTTAGTTGTTGACAACGAGGGGTGGATCACTTGGTTCAGATTCCTCACTTAAGACTTTCCCCTCAAAGAAAATCTTGAATTCGAGTTACGTCAAATGAGGGAAAATATGTATGTTCCTATTGATGATCCTCTAGCTCTCTGGGCAAAAGCTCCTTGATGGGATTAATTACGGACGCTTCGCTTCCAGCGGCAATGTGAGAGTTGGAGCTACTAGGGAACCTGGGGGCTGATGGGAACCTGATGCTGAACAGAGGGGAGTCAGTGATCAATCATCAGCTGAACAATCTAGAGTGTGTGAAGACTTCTTATGCGCATAAGTGTACAAGCTACGTAGGAACCTGAGGGATCTTGAGGTTCCATATTTACATCCTCTAAGTTCTTAAAGTGGGGTCGTAGAAACGTAAAATTAGTTTGGTTAAATCAGGATACCTAATGTAATTATAAAAAAAAAGGAGATAGTTGTTGACTTAAAAAGCAGGCACTGTTTCCCTCGATATGCTCCACCGCCACGCCTCCACAAGAAGACGTACCAGTAGGTCCAGTACTGTAGTCCCACTCATCACTCACTTTGAAGAAGCTCAGACTGAGAGTACCAAAAATGGTAAATGGGACATTGTCCTTTCTTGTGATGATATAGTATTGTAATGGTGGAGGAATCAAGTGTGTGCCACGTGGTGAACGCAGCCACACTAGTCGGAATGTTGGAGATTACTCGTCTCCTCTGGATAGGGATATTGGACATTATTTGTATACGTGGATCTCTAACTGTTATGATTTAAACTAAACATCATAAGCTCTCAAAACCTAAGCTTCGATGATCTTTGGGAATCAATATGGCGTGGTGTCTGCGCTTACCAACAACCATTTGTGGTCCAGCAACACAAATCCAAATTGTCAATATCCTACGGCTGACATCAAATACCATCAAACGTACGCATCTTAGGCAATTTTATCCTACGATTCCCGGTCCCAACCGATCCAACGGAAATAACCACAACTAGTCACCATCCAATGCCCGTGTCGGAAAGCTCAGCTCCACGGTCGTCATTGTCCCACGTTGCTCTTGTTCATTGGTTCCAAGTCACATCACTGTTTCATCTCATTCATGATTGGTCCACGTTCACCAGGTGTGCATGCTTAGGGCAATATTTTAGTGAGAATACAATTAAAAAATTTAGAAAAATATGAAAGAGACCTGAAATTGGAAGCCCCTTAAAATGCGGGCAATAGACACCTGGCGACTCGGAGAAACGACACACTCTTCTCCTGCTCTCCTCTTCTCTCTCTCTCTCTCTCTTCTCATCCCCTATTTTTATTTTTTCACGCCAAAAAAACCCAAACTTTTTATAAATTTTTGTTGAAAAATAAGAGGTGAGCAAAAGTAATCCAAGCTTTTATGCTTCTCTCTGACTTTCTCTACCCCCCTCTCTCTCTCCCCCTTCCCTAGTCCGTCTTTTGTATCATTACTGTTCTATTTTCATTTTTATCTTATCACTTCTTCCTTTTATGTGCTTTTATTGCAATAAAGTTTGCATCTTTCCCACTGAAATTACTTGTTGGAAATTGGGTTGTAACAAAGTTTAGAATTTGAACAGTTGATTCGTTTACTAGATTCTTTTCTTGGGTTTGTGGAAACTTAAACTGAGTGATGAAAATGGGTTTGAAGTTGGAATTTAGCTTTTCTTTTCCGTCACTTTTCTGCTTAAAGTTGCAGGTTTAGATGTTGTTTTTGATTTGGAAGATGCGTTGGTTTAAATTAGTGATTCTGTGGGGTGAAAGTTTGAGTTTTGGTGATGGGACGGAGATGAGGAGATGGAAGTGAAAGCATGAAATTTGTTGTTTGATTTTGTAGCGGTGATCGAATTTTTGGATCTGGAATATAAAAGAAAGAACCTTACTTTAATTTGACCCGCGTCAGTTAGCTAGTTGGATGGGCCTTTTGTTTCTTTATGTTCAAACCTTGTAATTTAGTGCACTTTGAAGTATTTTAGACTGATGCAAATCAAGTCTCGATCCTTAACTTGGCTTGCTTTTAATGTTTTCTTCTTGCTTTTTCTATTCTTAAGAGTATTGAGTCTGTTGTGTATATTTTAATTGACATGGGATGCTATGCGAGATTCTACATCCTTGAATATTGGAGCCATGTAACTCGGTTCTTCACTGAACTTAAGGGACCTCCATTGAAATTTGGATCTTCCATGGATTTCGCAATTCTGAGGCCGTGACGCTGTTTGTTATGAAATCCTAACTGGAAGTTTATCATACTTCGGTTTAGACCAACTCTTGCTAATTGTATGCCAGTACTTGTTCTTTTTTCTCCTGAAAATTGTAGTTGATGTGAAAACTTGAAATCGTTTATAGTGTTTCTTGGTTCGTTCTTTTATATGTTTGAAATGAGAACTTCTGACGTTTTTAACTCTTACAAGCAAAAACTGAGTCATATTGCTGTTGTTGCGAGTATCAATGGTTTGTATGCAGTTTATAAATTTATGGCTGTAAACTTGGTCTCCAAATCTAGTTTGGTGTCACTTCCCCCCTTATGACTTTAATGGATGTTTGGATATCATTTTGTAGAAGAAACTTAGAGGAACGAGATTCCAGTTTGATCCACTTCAGACGGGTGAAGTTCGAACGCTGCTTGATTGGCCCTGCTGTTTTAACTGCTTGAAAATTTTTGGAAATGGGGTCCAATTTGAACTTCAAGAACTTTGGTAATACTCCGCCTGGAGAAAGCGGTGATGCAAAGCCTCCAGGAAATCCCCTGCTATTTCGGCAGCCTTCAGTATATTCCTTGACCTTTGAAGAGTTCCAGAACACTTGGGGAGGAGTGCCTGGGAAGGATTTTGGGTCAATGAACATGGATGAACTGTTGAAGAACATATGCGCCGCTGAAGAGACTCAGGCGATGACAAGTTCTATTGGTGTTGGAGAAGGAAGTGTTCCTGGTGGAAATTTGCAAAGACAAGGATCATTGACGTTGCCCAGAACAATAAGTCAAAAGACTGTTGATGAGGTGTGGAGAGACTTGATCAAGGATACTGGTGTTGCCTTTAAAGATGGAAGCGGTAGTGCAGTACCAAATCTGCCGCAGAGACAACAGACATTAGGAGAAATGACTTTGGAAGAGTTCTTGGCAAGGGCTGGAGTAGTGAGGGAGGATCAACAAATTGGAAATGCAAATGATACTGGATTTTTGTGTGAACTATCCCGATTTAACTATAGTAATGACCCAAGTTTAGCTCTTGGGTTTCAGCAGCCAAATCAAATGAATGGGATTGTAGGTGCTCAAGCATCGGACAATAACAATAACTTACTCACTCATCAGCCTCCTAGTTTAGGACTGAATGCGGGAGCAACCAAATCATCTCAACCGCTGCAGAATTCCCATCAACAACATCCCCAGGCCCAACGACTACCACTCTTTCCCAAGCCAACCAATATTGCATTTACATCCCCTATGCATTCAATTCATAATACTCAGATTGGACGTCCGAAAGATTCAGTTGTGGGTATGCACACGTCTATCAACAACAAGTTAGTTCAAGGTGGAGGACTGAACGCGGTCAGTTTAGGAAGTTCAGCTGCGACAAGATCTCCTGTAAATCAGATATCACCAGACGTCACTGTAAAGAGTAATGAAGATACATCCTCGCTATCACCAGTTCCTTATGTGTTTACTAGAGGAAGAAAACCCAATACAGCTTTGGAGAAGGTAGTTGAGAGAAGACAGAGAAGAATGATAAAAAATAGAGAGTCGGCTGCTAGGTCACGGGCTCGCAAGCAGGTGAATTTCTTGATTGAGCTACTATATGCACAGTAGCAGCTAGAATATCTGTTTCATCACGTTCATTGCACTGGATTTTGTAAGGGTTAAAATTTACTGTAATGTAATGAAAAGGTCCTCTCTTTTACTTCTATGTGTCTGATGAACATATGATGCACTAATGTGGATGGAATTTCCCTTTTCGGGGGTTTTATAGAATACCGTTAAATGGATTTGAGAAACCTGCCACAAGTGACTCTTTAATGCTTTATGATGGGAGCTTTTGGGTAAGCATTACATCAATATAGCTATAGGTGCAGAGCTATATCACTCTGGTAACATGTCTTTTTGTTTGTGTTTTCAGTTTTTCATTTCATTAAATTGTTCGAAAGATAGGTTGACTTCGAGTCTTTTCGGAATAATTGCACAAGCGAAAGAAATAGTGTTAGACAAAATGCAAAAAGCCTAGGTGCTAACCATGGTCAAGTTATTAAGCTTGCATTAGCCACCAGCATATGAATTTAAAGCAATCAATTTTAATATTACCTGGTTGGAAGGAATTTTTCTGCAAGGAAAATGGATGCAAAATTATTATTATTATTATATAAATATTTAATTAAATGTTTTAAGAGATTGTAGTCTATTACTTAAGAAACTTGTCCATAGGCTTGTATGGTTCTAGTTTTGGTGCATAAACTGTTGTTCAGTTCAAGGTTGCAGAAACAACTCTTATTTCTATATTTATATTTCAAACTTGTCAGCAAAGTGAGAAGATCTTTACAGCAATGTTTTTGTTAAGGCTTTTTTTTTTGGTTAATCATGCAGGCATATACCATGGAACTGGAAGCAGAGATTGCAAAACTTAAAGAACTGAACAGAGAATTGCAGAGAAAACAGGTACGCCTTGTTAATCTGGAATCCATACAAAAGTTGGGTTATCGACCTTCCTTGATGTAACTTTTGTTGTTGCAGGCAGCAATGGAAATACAGAAGAATCAGGTGTGGCTTCCTTCTTTTATTCTGGTGAAAGCTTCAATGACACGATAATGATGCCCTTTTTATGCTCTATAAATTAAGCATAAATGCTTTATTAATCTAAATCTTAAGAACATGCAATGATAAGGGTACAGGATGTGCAAGGCATGCTACAATGGAATTCTTAAATGACTCCCTGAAAGTTTCACTTGATGACTGTTTCCATTTCTATCAGTGTTCCTTGACACTTATCACTAAAATCATGAAGGAATTGAAATAAAACAATAAGCACCCTTCACAGCAATTTGCAAGATGGAGTCACTTGGTTCTAACCATTGAGGATTTGGTGAACTGCGTATCTTCTTTCTGTACTCATCCATTTTAAAGGATACTAATGATTCAACCTCCTCAAATATATCTGAATATTGGGAATTAATTTGTTCTTTGTTTAAAATGTGTTAAAGTAAGAATTCAACTCTGTGATTTCTGTCCTTTGTTTATTATTCTGGTATTTGAGGAAGATTGCTTTCTGATCAGTTGTCTGGAAATTTTTAGATGCTGATTCTCCTTTTTTGTTTTTGCAGTTCAAGGAGACAAATCGGCCCTGGAGTGCTAAAAGACTATGCTTGAGAAGGACATTAACAGGCCCTTGGTGAGGTCAGTAGATTGGTCTTTAGATAATGGGACAGTGCTGATATCAAGGATGCAATATGAGGCATTTGTGGGGTATAAAGATCGGTTAGCTGATCGCATTTTATTCTAGGATGGCTTGGTAGTGTTATTACTAGGAGTTGAAATTAGTAAATTATGACTTTATATTAGTTCTACACTCTCTTGAATAAACTTGTATGTCATCTTTATCGGCTTATCTTTGATTATAAATGGCCATGTATTTAGACAAGTCATGTGTTCCGGGCTGCAACACTCAGAGCTTTAGCAGCTTACCATTTTCTACCTTATAGCTTAAGAATGCCAGAAATGCTTAGAAAGAAAGTAAAGTACATTTGGTAAAAGGGTGTCAAGTACTAACAAGTTGTAAAAATTTGATGCCACGGTCTGCAAAAATATGATTGTCAATGATGTATATATATAAAAAAAAAGACTGTTCAAGAGAGTATAGAAGTGGCGACCGCTCTCCTTCTCTAGCGCTTTCTGCTTCATCCTTGTCCACTCACCAGTTATGGCTAATCTGTCTCTCTTTTCCTACTTCAACTCTCATATATCTTCTCAAAGTTATGAATATCGTACCGGACTTGGTATCATATTGAGTTTTAGAACAGAACTGTATCGATACCGGTCGGTATCAGGTATCGTTTCGAACAATTTTTTAAATTTATAAAATATTCCCTAAAATTTTTAAAAATTACAAAATAGTCCATATTAGTATATTGTACAGTTGTACTGTATACTTTACTAGTTTACTGTTTACATCAATCATGCTTTCAAAAATCTTAATAATAA
>JANVCQ010000232.1:40348478-40365854 GCA_025531925.1 Erythroxylum plowmanianum
AAATTTTCATCTTATTTATTATATTCCGGTTTGATAGCGGTTCACTACCGGTTGAACCTCTAAACCTTAAACCTTTCTTTGGACCGGTTCGATGTCCGGTCCAGTTTTTAAAACATTGGATTTAACATTAAAGAATACTCTTAATTTTTCACTGTTTCTTTCTAGTTTATTGCATGCATGTCCATCACGCTTTCCAATGATCTTGTTGATTGCGTGTACCAACCATGACCTTGTGTGAAGTTGTGCGAGCCAACTTGAAGAACACTTTTAGCGCTTGTGGGCATCGTGTGAATTGACTTCCATTGTCTGACTTGATGCGTCTAACTCCTAGGATAGTCAAAAACAAGACCTTCAGCTACGCTTCTCGCTCTTGCATGACCGAAAAGCTTGCTCACGATGGCCAATGCAAAATCTGTCACTGTAGCAAGTCCCTTGCTTGTAATCACTTTACCATCGATTACTACTCTGGCACCATTAACCATTTCACTGGTCAGCTTGCTCAAGACCGAAGGATGTGCGGTGGCTCTCTTATCCTGTTTCACGGCAGAAGAAACGGCTTCAAAATATGAAAGCTTAAAGGAGGACGAGCTCAGTTAGCTTCATATTACCTTGAGTAAACCCTGCTTTTGTAGAACTGCAGGGGCAGAGCAAACTGCTCCATATATTCTTCCAGCAGTTTCTTGTTCACGGAGCATCTTCTTCAGAACTCTGGATCTTTGCAGGTTGTCAGCTCCACGAATTCCTCCCTGAAGGTTTGTAACAAATCCAAACTCTCTAAGGATGCGTAACGGACAATGAATGACTGTTAAAAAGTACATTGTGGGTTATGGGCATACGTTAAGAAAGTCAAACATGCTCAAAAGTAAGCAAAACAAGTATAACAGGGAAGGAGACAAAAACTGAACAAACTCTTTAAGAATTTGGACCACTATCTAGGTATGTATAACTGCGTGGTAGTATCAACTTTAAGTCAGTGGTGAAATCAAAAAGCAAGTTCATCAAAGCCAACAAAGGAAGTCGTGATAATTTTAAATGCTCTAAACAAAACCAATCTGGCTTATCAGAAGGTCATTTTCAGTAAAAAATTATGATACAGCGCTTAGGACTACATGCATAAATTGATGTCTTCTTGGAAAATTTATAGGTTGCATTTGAAAAATATGATACAGCACATTATGACTAAGTGCATAAATTGAAGTCAACATGGGAAATTCATACGTTGACAATTTAGTTTTATATGAAAAGGAATGCAAGGAAAGCTAACAAACAAAGCAATGACATGAAGCATTTGCCACACCGGAAGGAGGATTAAATCGTAGATAGACTGGGCAGCATCATTAATTAATTTATCAGCAACAATTTTTGTGCCGCACGACGCCAAAATATGAGCAGATTTTTCGACTGAAGCAACTACTACATCCACTTTTGCTCGGCGCAAAACATCCACAATCGTTATTACTTCAATCTCTTCAGAACCATTTGCAACTGGTACTAGAACCTGAATAACATTGAAGAGAACACAGGAAACTCCAGAACTCAATAGCAATAAAAGAACATTAAAAACAAAAACGATACAAGTTGGAACTAAGGCAGCTAAAAGAAACTCACACGAGGATTATGGTCAACAGACCATTCAATTGTGTTAAACTCTTCTTTTAAACAGTTACCACCACCACCACCAGCAGCAACATACATTAACTATTACAAGAATTGAAAAGCATTAACTACGGAGCCTCCAGAAAAGGGTGAAAAGAACTAGCATTCTACTAAAACAGTTTAATAGTTATGGATATCATGTTAGGGCAAGATAGGCATAATTACATCAAAATCTTTAGGCGGCATATTAAAAATTGCAAAAGTAATATCCAAGCTACTTCAATCATCTACTCTTTCTCCTCTTCTTTCTTCTATTATTTTTAGAATCTTTTCATGGATGTGTAAGTGCCAGTGTGTGTATGCTACCGAGCTATAAATTCATTCTTCCCTGACAACCATTCCTCGTTGACATTGCTGGGATAAAAGTTGACATGGAAATGAATCTTATCCTACTTTAAACCCTATTAATATCAGCAATAATGATATAGGGCAAACTAAATTTTATCTTTTGGCTCATATACAAACGAAGTGATGAGGATGTAGAACAAAAAGCATTAATAGCGATAAATAAGGATGCATGGCAGGCAAAAGAAAATAATTAAAAAGAATAGTAGATATTACCAATGATTCACCAAGCTCCTTGGCAACAGACTCCCCAAACAGTTGTTCAACCAAACATAGAGCAAACTGGAAAGAAGTTCCAGGACCTTGGCTTGTTGTAACTTCACCTGAAACTTGAATATTTGATTTGACGGCCCAAAAAGTTGGAAGCTTGTCCATGAATGCAGGGTGACATGTCATCTTTCATCATACGCTACATTTCTTTAAGAAAAACAAATCATTTTCATGCATATTCACCAAAGTTCTACCAAATCAAATCAGGTGAGTCACCTGCTTTCTTCTCAGAAGACCCCATGGGAGAAGTGCTATAGCAGGGGCAGCACATATAGCTCCATATAACCTTTTGTCCTCAGCTTGTTTGCTTGTGATTTTCTGAAGAACCTCACAATCTCTTAGCCTAGCTGAACCCGGCATACCCCCCTTATAAAACCAAAATCGACCAAATTACATACGAAGGCATCAAATTTCAAAGAGTACTGAAAGTATCTCTACACAAAATCATGTAATTTGTTGTTCTACATGTTGCATTGCAGTGCCAAAGATGAAAATTTTTTATTTCTTTGATCTAGTCTCCAATCAATATAGTCTTGTCACATGAAAACATCTGCACTTGTGTCAATTATTAACTTGCCACTGAATTAGACTTTTTTTATCAGTAAGTTTCCATGCACTACTGCCATTGGAAACAAAAAAAATAAACAACGCTATCCACAAAATTTAATAATCACATCATCATGGACCTCTATTCTTGAAAATCAACAAGGTGTGGCCCCTATAAACAATCCAAGCTTTGTAGTTAAATAGTAAAATATCAAGTTTGTTGCCATTATTAAAAAATTGAATGTTGTGAAATATACTAAAGCAATGGATGCTTACCATACCAAGAGATAAAGTAACCACAGACTACTGTCACTGGAAATTTTTATATAATTCTATCTGTAACAATTTGAAACTTGAAACAACTAACCGGCAAAGCCACAAGATCAAAAACTTTGTCAGAGCAGCTGGAAATGAAGGTATCAGCGACCAGTCTAGCGCCACCTGCAGCCTTAATCTCAAGCTGTGGCTCCACTGAAGCAACAATCACCTCTGCACCAGCTCTGCGTAGAACGTCAATCATAATAACAGCTTCCATTTCTTCTGTGCCAAATCCAATAGGAATCAGTACCTGCACATCCACAATAAAAATTCGGAATCAAGCCTCATAAGAAACTCAAAAATTGAGACAGACATGCTATAATTATCCAAATCTAGCCAACTTTTCGTATTCAGAGAAAAAGGGTTAGCTGATTACTCATTCATCAAGGAAACTGTCGAAACATTATTGCTCATCAATCACAAAGTTTCTATTTCTATTTCCCTGATCTATCTTTTCTCTTCACAATGTTACGACGTTTTTGAAAAGGATTGTTAGCGGTTGATCGGAGAAGACGACGTGAACATAAGAACTGGACGGACGTTAAGCTATATGACGGAGAAAGCAATACGCAACGTTTAAATAATAAGGAACCCATAGTAATAGGCTGGGGGTGAGTTGTAGGGAAATGTAGTAGCTGGCTTAAAGCCGAATGCATGCGATTCTGTGTGTGTGTATTGTGTAATTCTCTCTTTATGAATGGATCTGTGATTTCTTCTGATTGTATGTGTTTCTCTCCCTCCCTCATGTGCGTCTCTTTTTCTGACAACTTCTAGCCAGCGTATGCTAATTCCGTTAGGATTGTATTTTTGCATAACAACTTGGTATCAGAGAAGCGATTCTGTGAACACTCACCGTGGCAGAAAACACTAGAAGCGCGGAACTTCGAAGGTTGGAAGAAAGTTTGAAGGCTTCAATGGAAAGGATGTTTTTGGAAATCCAAAGTAGAATAGAGAAGGTAGAGGAGAAGGTGGAGAGGGAGATATCGGACCTAAGAGCCCTTATCTTACAGGGTCTTCCGAGATCCAGTGATGTTGGCATAACAGAGACAACGCCACAAGGTAGCTCCGCAGCACAAGAACGTGAAGGAAACTCTTTCACGAGAATGAGCATAATCGAATTTCCGCCATTCGACGGGGAGAGCATCAAAATGTGGTTATATAGATTTGAGCAGTATTTTAATCTCGATCAGACCCCAGAGAGCGCAAGGGTGAGTATAGCTATTCTGCACATGGATGAAAGAGCTCAGGAATGGTATCGGTTGTACGAGAGGAATCGTCAGCTTGCAGAAGCAGTGGGATGGGAGGAGTTCACTAAGGCATTGAAACAGAGGTTCGATGCTGAAATGTTTGATGACCTTGTTGGAGAATTCAAGGAGCTTGGACAACACGGGTCAGTGCTGGAGTACTGTGCGCAGTTCGACCATCATTCCAATAGGTTTCTATTGTCCGAAGATTATTTGGTGGGCTTCTTTGTGAAGGGGCTGAAACCGGAAATCGGGATAACCGTGAAACTTCACGAGCCCCATTCATTGCACCAAGCCTACACATTAGCTAGGAAGCAGGAGGCCATTCTGGACTCTACAAAAGGTATGACAGGACGACAAGGGGCGTTGATGAAGGGCACTAACGAATATGGCAAGGTTTTGCAAGGAACGCGTGTGTCACAACCAGTAGTCAGTATGCGCAGATCACCATCGGATGGCATACTGCCCACTCCCACTCCTACACCGTCGGTGCGATCTCCCTCGATGGGAGGGGAACCACCGAAAAATCAAAGACGTTTCAGTAGTAGAGATTTTGACGAGAAAAGGGCTAAAGGCCTTTGTTTATGATGTGACGAAAAATATCATGTAGGCCATCAGTGTAAGAAACGTCAACTTCAGTTTTACGTGGTAATGGGCGAAGATGACAATGGGGGAACGTCACCAGAAACCGAGGAGGATGAGTTGGAGCTTAACATCGCTGAAGAGAACCAACCGATAGTATCCATGCAAGCCATGTTGGGTCTGTCAGGGAATACAGAATACAAACAAATGAGGGTGGTGGGAGAGTATCAGCGGAAGAAGATCTATATATTGATTGACAACGGAAGCACACATAACTTCATTGATCCATTGGTTTTTCGCAAAGGCGAGGGTCAACTTCAAGAAATGGAGCCCATTTTCATAACGGTGGGGGGAGGATTGCGATTGAAGTGTCACCAGTACTGTGACGTGGTCTTGGGGGTGCAGTGGCTAAGTGGTTTAAATGAGGTCCTCTGTAACTTTAAACTGCAGACGATGGTATTTAAATGGGAAGGGAACACCGTAACACTATGCGGAAATCCGGAGGGATGATCCCGGATCATTTCTAGCAAAGAATTCCAAAAACAGCTGCGTAGATCCCGGGAGAATCAATTATGCATGATGCAATTGTCGACGCCGATGGAACTTCAGTTACAACAGTTGCAAGTGACGGAGGACCAAGGAAGTGTCTTTGATGAAATCAACGCTATTTTGTCGGAGTATGCAGATGTCTTTCGAGAACCGACAGAATTGCCTCCCAACAAGCAACATAATCATCACATAATATTAAAGGAGGGAGTGGAGGCAATTAATGTTCGTCCTTACAGGTATTCGGGAGCTTAGAAGGACGTTATAGAGCAGGCGGTGAAGAATCTCTTGAAGCAAGGGTTCATCCGGCAGAGCTATGGGCCATTTGCTTCGCCGGTAGTCTTGTTTAAGAAAAAGGATGACTCCTGGCGTATGTGTGTTGACTACAGGGAACTAAACAAGCAAACGGTGAAGGATAAGTTTCCAATTCCATTGATTGAGGAACTCCTAGATGAGTTACATGGAGCTGGGTGGTTCACGAAATTGGATCTCCGATCCGGTTATCATCAAATCCGGATGCAACCAGAGGATGTAGCAAAGACGGCGTTCAGAACCCACGAAGGCCATTACGAATTTCTCGTAATGCCCTTCGGCTTGACAAACGCACCGTCGACGTTCCAGCGTCTGATGAATGACCTTTTCGAGCCGCATCTGCGCCGCTTCATACTGGTGTTCTTCGATGACATTCTAATCTACAGCCCTTCTTTACAGTCACACATTCAACATATTTCTACAGCTATGGAGACGTTGAGACATCATCAATTATTTTTAAGGGGAGACAAATGCATCTTTGGGGCGCAACAGGTGGAGTATCTCGGGTATACCATATCGGAGTTGGGGGTTGCTACGGATCTTCGGAACGTTAAGACGATTGAGGAATGGGCAACAGCCAAAAATCTTAAGGAGCTTCGGGGTTTTTTAGGAATCACCGGCTACTATCGGAGGTTCATCAAAGGCTACGGAATTTTAGCTAAGCCATTGACGGAGTTGCTTAAGAAGGATCGAATGAACCAGTGGACATGGGGAGAAGAGGAGAATAACTCTTTTGAACAGCTAAAGGCAGCGATCTCGTCTGCTCCTGTACTCACACTGCCGAATTTTTCAAAAACATTTGTCGTAGAAGCGGACGTTAGTGGACAGGGCATAGGGGCGGTGCTACAACAGGAGGGACACCCAGTGGCCTATCTTAGTAAGGCGCTTGCGAAACGACACTGTGGGCTCTCAACGTATGAGAAGGAGTTCTTGGCTATAATCAAAGCAATCAAACACTGGCACCATTACTTGAGCATTAAGCCGTTTGTGGTTAAAACCGATCATCGGAGTCTTAAATACCTACTGGAGCAGAGGTTGACGACGCCCTTTCAGCAATCGTGGATCCCTAAGTTACTAGGGTACGATTTTGAGGTCCACTATCGGAGTGGGAAGGAGAATAGTGCCGCTGATGCTCTATCAAGAATCAAGAGCGTGGAGTTGATGACACTGTCAGTATCACAGTTGCATGGCCAATTGTTGGAGGAGATAAAGAAAAGCTGGGAACAGGATCCAACAATACAGAGGTTAATCGTGGAATTAAGTGCGGGGGGAAAGAAATCAAGTGCATACGAATGGAAGGACGATTTGCTAAGGTGGAAGGGCCGACTGGTTGTTGGCAATAATCAAGGGTTGAGGAAGCAAATAATGGGGATCAGCCATGACGAGGATGTCGGAGGACACGCTGGGGTGGGGGCAACGACCAAGAAAATTCAAAGTATGCTTTTTTGGAAAGGACTGGCGAGGGATGTGCATCGTTACGTTCAGAACTGCATGACATGCCAACGGAATAAGCACGATAACGCAGCGTATCCGGGATTGTTACAACCCATAGCGATTTCGGAAGGAAGTTGGAGGGAAGTTAGTTTGGATTTTATCGAAGGATTACCATTGTCGAAAGGAAGGTCCGTTATACTGGTGATTGTTGACCGTTTTACGAAGTATGCTCACTTTTTAGAGGTCAAGCACCCGTATACAGCAGGTGACATTGCGGAGCTCTTCCTCACGAACGTATTCAAGTTACATGGAATGCCAGAATCGATCATTAGTGACAGGGATCCGGTCTTCTTGAGCAGATTCTGGTAGGAGTTATTGAGACTGCAGGGAATCCAACTCAAGTGCTCGACAGCGTACCATCCCCAGACGGACGGACTTACGGAGGCAGTTAACAAAATCTTAGAGACATACTTGCGAAGCTATTGTGGTGAGACCCCACAGCGTTGGAGCGAATGGTTGGCCGTCGCAGAGTGGTGGTACAATTCGACTCATCGATCGTCAATCGGATGTACTCCATTTGAAGTATTATACGGGTATGCACCACCGGTGTATACGCCTTACATGGCGTGAGATTCTAAGGTAATGGAGGTGGATCGAGTCCTGAGGGATCGAGAGGCGATTGTGGAAATGACGATGTTCCATTTGCGAAGGGCCCAGCATAGAATGAAACAGTATGCAGACTCCAGACGATCTGAGCGAGAATTTGCGGTGGGAGACATGGTGTTACTTAAGTTACAGCCGTACCGACAAAACTCATTACAGAGAAGGAGCAACCAGAAGTTATCTCCCTTGTATTATCGTCCTTATAAGGTTATACAGAGGATAGGGAAAGTGGCCTACAAACTTGAGCTTCCTGCGACTTCTTTAATTCACTCGGTGTTCCATGTCTCACAGTTGAAGAAGGCACAGGGGGACCAGGCTCGAGTTTCAGCAGTACTATCGGAATTTGTCACTTCAATCGAAAAGGTTCCAGTAGCTGTCTTGGATCGACGAATTGCGAAAAAGAATAACAGAGCAGTGACCCAACTCTTTGATGCAATAGTCGGACGGAGGGGTTAAGGAAGCAACGTGGGAATTCCTGTTCGAGCTTCAGAAGAGGTACCCGGAGATTAATCTGGTGGACAAAGATGTTAAGGGGAAGGGAATTGTTAGCGGTTGATCAGAGAAGACGACGTGAACATAAGAACTGGACGGACGTTAAGCTATATGACGGAGAAAGCAATACGCAACGTTTAAATAATAAGGAACCCATAGTAATAGGCTGGGGGTGAGTTGTAGGGAAATGTAGTAGCTGGCTTAAAGCCGAATGCGGGAGGGGCGCGACACATGCAATTCTGTGTGTGTGTATTGTGTAATTCTCTCTCTATGAATGGATCTGTGATTTCTTCTGATTCTATGTGTTTCTCTCCCTCCCTCATGTGCGTCTCTTTTTCTGACAACTTCTAGCCAGCGTACGCTAATTCCGTTAGGATTGTATTTTTGCATAACAAGGATGTTCAAAGAACAGAGAGTAGACTACCGGAAGACCAAAACCTAAGAAGTGTGCACCAAAAGGCAACGAATATACTTAGTTAAGACATCCTGAAATTAGCTACAAACCGAACTACTAAATTCATGGATACTCTACTCAGAAAGTATGTAAACAATGACAGTCTCTTCCCCATAAGCATTTTAAACAAAATAGCATATGACAATAGAAATAATGGTACCTTCTTAGGAAGGACTGGCGAACTACTACTCTCAGAAGAACTTGTGGCCGGAGCGTTTTGTATTGTCTGAGACACCGTTTTACTGGGTTTGAAGGAAAGTCTCCTTCTGGTAGGTGTTTCTTGCTGCGACGGTATCCCCATGGAAACAAAGAACACACCACTAGTTGCAGATGAATTAATGGTAAGGGGCTTGAGAGAACAAAGCTTCGCTGGAACTGTAGCTGCAGCTGAGAGATGACACAACACAGACTCCATCGGCAAAGGCTTCAATCTTTAGCCCCTCTGTGCCTGCAGTCTGCTGTAGGTTGAAAACCTGAAAGTGTGTACGTTCAGAAAATCCCAAAGGCAAAAGCCGCCACGTATCTTGTCCGGGATGAACTTACTTTTCAAAGAGTTAAAAGACCGCCTCCAACGACAACGTTTCTCAAACTGGCAGTCAAAGAAAATTCATGTGACGGCCATATGTAAGCCTCTTAAAGATAGATACTTTAGGAACTTTACGAAGCTTATTCACTAATTTTATTGACTAGAATATGCAAGGAGAAGGAACAAGCTTACTCATGCAAAAATGGCATTTCTTTAATTGGGCGAGCTTCCTAATTCCTAAGATAAGGCAGAGTGGATGTGGGCAAAATGGATGTGAACAACACGCAAGCTCCCAGTGCCAGTAGAGCCACAGCCTTTTTATAAATTACTGGGAGAGGGAGTTTCACCTCAACTCGTCCCATTTAGCATAAGAGGGAGTTTTAGCTGAACTCGTCGCACTAGCGAAATGCTCAGAGTCGTGGCCAGAAGAGCCGTATCTTCATGTTCAGAGTTATGCTCCAAATCTGGAATACCGAGCCCGATTGATCAAGTCCTCCACAGACGACACTTCTGCTTGGGGGTCCTCCCTGATGGCCTGGATCGGAGCTCCGAGTCTTTTTCACGCAACTCTAAGGCCATGGAGAGTGTGCTTTCAGAGCTTCAAACCCATGTAGAGAAGGTATTTTATTTTATTGGTAAACTTGTTTATGTTAATGTGTTGTTCGTGTTTGTGCGCGTAAGGTTTGCGTCTGAATGGCAACTGTAATGTGTTGGGTATGACTTTTAAGGTTTTGGCTGGAGGAGGTGAAGAAGCGGTCAAAAGGAACAGGAGTAGGAACAAGCTTTTGCCTAGGGAAAGAATTGACCGGCTTCTTGACTCTGGTTCTTCGTTTCTTGAGCTCTCTCAGGTTTGTTGGGATTACTTGAATAATTTTATATATCAATTAATTAGCAATTGTGCGATTCATAACCTTTAAGGATTTTATGATGTTGGAAATTGTGTTAAACAGTGGGAGAAATAGAGATAAAAGATTGGAATCTGAAGTATGTGATTTTTTCGTTTTTCAGAAGCATGCTGAGAGGTTAATCTAAATTTTACTATATGTTCGTTAGTTGTTGGACTAATTAGATAACTGCCATTCCATACTAAGTAGGAAGCAGTTTCTTTTGTCTCATGGCAAAGTTTGAATCTTTTGTATATTTTTGTGCTTGAGTTGTGTTTTACCCGTTGAGCCAATATTTTGAGGCTGTTTCTCATGTGATTGTTTATAGTATCGGTTGGTTTTATTTATTCTGGGTATCTGATTAAGCAGACTTCAAGATAACATTGACCCTCTTATGGTGAGTGAGCTTTGGATCCTTGAATGGTGCAGTCAGCTATAACCAATGAAAATTAGTGTACCTAAAAATAATGGAAGTTCAATTATCAACTTGCATGTGGAATGCAGACATGATTTTGATGTATTCCTTGTGTTTTATTTTCTGTGTAAAGCTTGCAGGACACAACTTATATGAATATTCCTTACCATCTGCTGGAATAATCACTGGAATAGGTTCTGTTCATGGACGCCTATGCATGTTTGTGGCAAATGACCCTACTGTCAAGGGAGGAACTTATTATCCCATTACAGTGAAGAAACATTTAAGGGCACAAGAGATTGCTGCTCAGTGCAAATTACCGTGCATATATCTTGTTGATAGTGGAGGGGCGTTTCTTCCAAAACAAGCTGAGGTCTTTCCTGACAAGGATAATTTTGGTAGAATATTCTACAATCAAGCGATCATGTCTGCAGAAGGCATTCCTCAAATTGCACTTGTGTTAGGCTCTTGCACTGCTGGTGGGGCCTATATTCCAGCAATGGCTGATGAAAGTGTGATGGTAAAAGGAAATGGTACCATATTTCTAGCTGGGCCACCCCTTGTGAAGGTCAGTTCTGAAATCTCTAGTGGTTCAGATTGCTTCATGTGTTACTTAAGTTTGTTCCATTGTTTGTTTTCCCAGGACGTATTATTGATTTATTGGCATATCTGGTCGTATTCGTTTGGAGTCATGTAACCTAGGTCCATATTTGCGTACTGGGGTTTGTGTGTTTTTTTCTTAAAACTTAATGTAGAGCTAAAGTAGAAGTTATAGTAGGCTGCCACAGGAGAGGAAATCTCTGCTGAGGACTTGGGGGGTGCTTCTGTCCATTGCAAGACATCAGGGGTTTCTGACTATTTTGCTCAAGGTATCTGTTCTAATATAGATGCAGCATCTTCTGCCTAGCCAGGTCTTTGGAAACAACATATGGACTTCTTATTCTTAGCTGTTGATATGCCTGAAAACTACTTGTGCTTCTAGATGAATTGCATGGACTTGCCCTTGGGAGGAATATTGTCAAAAACTTGCACATGGCTGGAAAAACAGGGAATATCAACACATTCCAAAATGTAAATTCTACATATAAAGAACCATTATATGATGTGAAAGAACTTCGTTCTATTGCCCCTGTAGACCTCAAGCAGGCCTTTGATATCCGATCAATCATTGCTCGTATTGTTGATGGAAGTGAATTCGATGAGTTCAAGAAGCTATATGGAAATGTGAGCATCTCAATCACTTGAATAGAATAACTTAAATTTCCCCTGGATATATGTGAATGATGTAATTAATTCCTGAGCCTCAGATCAGTTCTACCCATCTTTCTTTCCATAAATCTTACCTGTTTCTTCTACTTGTATCACTGCAGACTCTTGTAACTGGTTTTGCTAGAATTCTTGGACAACCTGTTGGCATCATTGGCAACAATGGAATATTGTTTAACGAATCTGCTCTAAAAGGGGCCCATTTCATTGAATTATGTACTCAACGTAATATTCCCTTGGTCTTCCTTCAGAATATCACTGGATTTATGGTATTTTATTTGTCTCATCTTTACATTACCTCTTAGTGCTTTTTGCTTCTTTTTGAAAGATCATACTAACGGAAAAGATCAATGCTCCTTGTATTTGATATCCTATAAACAAAAGCTATCTAGTTAAGTACTGAGAATCATGAACATGGAAGTTATATAAGTCACCAACATATGTGGTCTATCTGTGAGGTTTCAGCAAATGTTTCTGGTAGATGGAATTGAGTACATGGTGAAGGTACAGAGGAAATGTATGACAAATTGAGCTAATTCTCAGTTCCATCCTAGAAGGAAGCCTTATGTTCTCCTTGTTTGTCTTCTTCTAATTGAACTAATTGGTGAACTCTACATTTGAGAATTTGCTTTGCTTTGAGGTCAAGTTACCTTAGGACATGAACATGCCTTAACTGTTTAGTTAGAGTTCTTCAAGCTTTTTTGACTTCCCCTTCTTGAACAAACAATACCTATAGTCAAGTTTTATTCAGTCGATGACAGTGATGTTTTATGAAAAGTTTGGTATATAAAAATGATATTAGAGACTTTAGACATGGTAATTTGATGGTAATAAGACTTTTGGCTTGCATGCTTGTCTTTGAAACTACTTCCTAAGCTTGGTGAGAAACTTAAGGTTGAATATGTTATTGTTATAGTTTGCTTTAGATATAAAATTTCTTTATAGCTATGCTGTTAATTGATAGAAATGAGGATTGACTTTTGCGTATGGTAGGTTGGTTCAAGGTCTGAGGCAAATGGCATAGCAAAATCTGGAGCAAAAATGGTCATGGCAGTTTCATGTGCTAAGGTTAGCTTCTTATCTCTCAATTCACTCATCTTCACATTTATCATAATTACAGAAGGAAAAAGAAAAAGGAAAAGTATGCAATGAAATATTTGTTCGAATGCCTTTGGAAAATAAAGTTGATGTTTTGAGTAGACTTTGAATCTTCCTCTTTCATTGTACGTTATGGTTAACTTAAAAATTGATAGAAAAACAAAAGAGAAATACATGTCGTTGTAACTGTTTCTGATGAATGCTTGTGCAGGTGCCAAAGATTACTATTATCGTGGGTGGAAGCTTTGGTGCTGGAAATTATGCCATGTGTGGTCGTGCATATAGTCCCAATTTTATGTTCCTTTGGCCAAATGCCAGAATATCTGTGATGGGTGGTGCTCAGGCGGCTGGTGTACTATCGCAAATCGAAAAGGCAAACAAAAAAAAGCAAGGAATTCAGGTAATTTACACTTTTGTTATATGCCATATTGCCATTGCCTTGAAGATGATATTGTGATTTGTTGAATCCGTACGATTTGCAGTGGACAAAAGAAGAGGAAGAAAGATTCAAGGAAAAGGTGGTGGAGGCATATGAAAGAGAGGGAAGCTCATATTATTCGACAGCAAGGCTTTGGGATGATGGTATCATTGATCCAGCTGACACTAGAAAAATCATAGGACTTTGCATATCTGCCTCATTCAACCGTCCTGTGGAAGATACCAAATACGGTGTCTTCAGAATGTAACCATTTGTCCATGGACTACTTAGCCTGCCAAACTTTTGTTCTTCAAATGCTTCCTGCTATTGCTAGTACTAGTGCTACCCCTGAAGAAGCCACAAAATTGTTATTCATGTAATTTTGTTTTTCGCTTCAGATTTCAGACTCAAAGGTCAAAGCTTGGCCTAGATGATTCAATACATCGTAGAGGGTTTAAGCTCTACACTTGCTGCCAACTTTCTCTTTTTTAACCATACTTTCCCTTGAATGGCTGTTGAGGTAAATAATTTTCAGATGGTACTGTTTGGTGACTAGGCTGCAACTTAGCAGCTACAATTAAAAAGCGCCCGTGGCCTAATGGATAAGGCGTCTGACTTCTAATCAGGCGATTGTGGGTTCGAGTCCCACCGGGCGTGAGCTGACTTTTTTATCCATTTCATTTCATTTGGGTTTTAAAAATTAAAACATAAAAAAAAAAATTCAGCGAATTTATTTACATTACGGATTGTGTTTGCTTATACATAATGTATTTAGAACCTTTTTTTTATTATTGTGTTTTGTATTTATTTTCAGTACTTCCTCTTAGTTATTTTAGTCATTTTAGTTAAGCTTTTCTACTTGTTTGTTTCATTTATTTATTTATTCCCCTTTCTTGTTTAATTTTTTTAATTTTTTTAATTTTTATCCTTATTTTATTATGTATTATGCAATTTTTAATTAATTAATTATTTTTATTATACTATTATTGGTATTATATTATATTTTTATTTTATTATTATTTTAATGCAATTATTTGTATACATTTTCTACTTTTATCATGTTCAAGTAGCAATTTAAATTTTTTTCCTTTTATTTTCTTTTCTCATTTTTTATGAGTATATCGGAAGTAATTTTTCTATTAGTTAATGATATAGTTATGTATTTCTGAAACTCTTAGCTAGATTTCTATTTGAATGTTGATGTGTAAATTATGTATATTTATAATTTTTAACTTTAATATGTAACCAGTAATTAATTAAAGTTTAGTTTACTAGTCCATTGTTAAAACCCTAAAATAGACTTGGCAATAAGGTTTGGGCTCGAGCTTTTTTACTAAGATGTTGTTGTTGTACTAGTACTAATTATGTATGTTTATAATTTTTAATTTGGTTTACTAGTGCTTCGAAACTTTGAAATAAGCTTAGCATTCAGGTACAAATCTATCTTGACTCGACCTGGGCCAGCCAAAAGTCAATGACTGTGGACTTGATTTTTTAAAAAATAGTCTCGAGTTCAAACTAGGGTGTATGATGTCCTTTTTTTTTTCCTATTTCATTTCATTTGGGTTTAATTCATCTTTAAAAATTAAAACAATTAAACATTATAACAAATTTATTTACAATACAAATTATGTACGCTTATACACATGTATTTAAAACCTTTTTTTTTAATTATTGTGTTTTTTATTTATTTTTAATACTTCCTCTTAGTTATTTTACCCATTTTAGTTAAGTTTTCTTCATTTATTTATTTCTTTGTCCTCTTCCTTATTTATTTATTTATGCTTATTTTATTATTTTATCTTTATTTTATTATTAATTGTGTATTATATATATGTTTAATTAATTAATTACTTTTTATTATATCTTATTATATTATTGTTTTTAAAGTAGTTATTTGTGTACATTTTTTACTTTTATCTTTTTCAAATAGTATTTTAAAAATTGTTTTTCTTTTTTCTTTTCTTTTCTCATTTTTTGTTAGTTTATCGAAAATAACCTTTTTACTAGTTAGAGCTAAGACTACGTGTTTTTGGACCTTTCAAGAGCCTCAACAGGATTTCTACTAAAATGTTGTTATTGTTATTATTGTTGTTGTTGTTGTCGTATAAATTATGTATGCTTATAATTTTTAATTTTAATATGTAATATGTAATGAATTAAAATTTAGTTTACTATTCCATCTTTGAAACCCTAAAATAGACATGATAATTAGGTTTGGACTTGAAATTTCTACTAGAATGTTGTTATTGTTGTTGTACATATTATTTATGCTTATAATTTTTAATTTAGTTTACTAATCCTTCTTTGAAACCTAAAATAGGCTTGACAATTAAGCTCGGTTTGACTCGTTCTAACCTGGCCCAACTTAAGGTTAACAAATCTTAAACTTGATTTTTTTAAAGAAACAGGGTCTTAAATCGGTTCAAATTCGGGCTATCAGACCTTACCGTACTTAATACTCAAAAGTTATAATAAAAACAATGTCATTTTACAAAAAACTAACGTTATCTCATATTTTTAATTAAAAGTAATTAAAAAATCATGCTAAGTCAGACTTTGAGTTATTTGGGTCGGTTGAGCTCAAGCTCGGCTACTTTAAAGCTAGAAAGAAGCTATCGAGTGTAGCTCTGTCCTAGACAAAAGGTATCGGATACCGTTTTGTACCGATTGATATCGTACCGGTTAAAAAACGAAACAATATTATCACATTTTGCATTGGCCAGTATTGAGTGTTTTCACCATATACTAACTAATACTCAAAATACTAGCCATATACTGGCCAGTATCGTAATTTTTATAAAAAATGAAGACGATTTTTGCAAAAGTCAAAAATTATTAACCCTAAACCCCCTCGACGCCTGCCTCTGCTTTTTCATTATTTTCTCTCTTCACTAGACTCACCTCATCTCCTCTCTATCTCGTGCTCTCGTCCTCTCCACTCTCTCTTTCTCGTTCTCCTCTCCATCTCTGGCAATGCTCCTGTGTACTACCTCTCCAATTGTGCTTCTACGTCTTATCTCTCCGACGGTCATCTTCCGATTTTCATCCACCACATGAACCCACCACCATCGACCCTCATTCGGACTTCCATCAAGCTTCAACCCTCCTCCACGAGGACCAGCAATGCACCATACCACCATTGGCTGCTCTCCTCTATCCCCTATGCATCCTAAGCTGTCAAATCTGGAATAATACCTAGATCTAAACACGATCCGATCGATTTGGAATAATTCCAATTGTGAATTTTTGTTTAGGTGTGTTTTCACTTTTTTGTTGAATTTTTTTTGATTAATCGCATTTATATTGTGATTGTGAATGGGTTGGACTTCGAAGTTGGAACGAAATTGTTAAGGATTTGTGACTTGTCGTTGGTTGGAGTTGGATAATGGATTGGATTTGGAGTTGAATTAAATGAAAGGAGATTGATTTTGGTTCATTTGTGGTTCGGTTGATTGATAATTGATGTCTTGATTTATGTTAATTTTTTTGGTCATTCATGGCATGCATCGTGTTAAAAGTTAAAAAGGCTTTCAATTTAAGTTTCAACTTAACTTTGTGATGCATTATTTAAAAGTTAGAAAGGCTTCCAAGTTTTAACTTAACTTATAACTAACAAACTGAAAATGTAAATTGGAAGGAATTCAAAGTAAATAATTAATTGACATAATTTTAAAATTATTGAAATGGTATTTGGATATTGAGTAAATAATTAATTAAGTATAATAATAATTCAGTTATGATCTTGTGGAAAAGTCGAATCGGAAGTTTTGTAATTATAATTATTCTATATCTCTAAGTTATCTTTAATTTTTATCCCAAAATTAGTCCATCTCATTTAGGATTCAGGTCTCTTACATATCCACCCTTATTTATGTAGCATCCCACTCCCACGAGACCCGAACCC
>JANVCQ010000232.1:40392250-40407461 GCA_025531925.1 Erythroxylum plowmanianum
AAAAAAAAGGCGGGTAAACGGGTACCCGATGGGGGTCAAACCCCCAACGGGTACAAGTATGGCGGTGCCAAAAAATCCCCGACGGAGATGGGGGCGGGTATGGGGGTGGGGGCGAGTTCATGGGGCGGGTACGGAGGATGGCATACCCGCCTCATACCCGCCCCGTTGCCATCCCTATGTCAGCGGTGGGGGAAGGATTATGGTTATTTAATTTTTTTTGCAAGCAGGTCCCTATATTTTTTAAAGTTTATGGTACCGACCGGTATTTTAATATTGACTTGTACCGATTAATACCAGACATTATCTCCAGTATCGCTGACTGATACCAAACTTATGAGTTTTGTATATTTTTTTTTGCCAATACGATACTTTTTGGCTCGAATCTCAAAACATTAAGCTTGAATACAAGACCTCTTGTAGTTTGAAAGCCTTATAAAGACTCCACAAACCAATAAGATCACCCCTAATAAAACTTCTTTATATCTATAATTTATTTTCTCAAAAATACCAATTATGTTTTTTTAAATGAATAAAATGTATTAACACTAGCAAAGCTTGTTCAACATTACAATGAGTACATGAAACTGACTATCTATCAATTTAAAACATGATTATAAAATTTGACTTAAGATAAAAACATACCAGCTCAGTTATAAGATCAGTACAACATATTAGTTATAAATTCCATTTACCTTTTATGTCCGACGAGGGAGAATTTTGTGCATTTTTTTGCAATAATTGCAGCTCTAATCTAATTAAGAATCTTCAAGGCTAGCAGGTACTTATCTTCTGCAATCTTCTTGAATAATTTGTTTTTTCTTTCTTTCCAAAGTGTGTAAATGGTGGTGGGGAATGCTGCTTTAAGCAATATGACATTTTTCTTTCCATGCTTTGTGTTGGTGATGAAACGGTTCAAAGAATCCTCCCATACATACATGTAATTGTCCACTGCTAATATATGTTGAATTATACTCCAAATTGCCTTTGAATATCTGCATAGAAAGAATAGGTGATTTCTATCTTCAAGAACTTCTTTGCATAATTCATAAGTTGTTTCACTAGTACCAAACCATTTACTTTTAGTCCTAAGCCCGCTTTTGATCACTAGCCAAGTGATAATTGAAGCTTTAGGATTTAGAGTTTGCTTCCATGGGAGGTTGCACCTTGAACTATTTGTGATCTTTTTATGACATGATTCATTTGTGAATCTTTCACTTGAATTGGGGGTCTAAATGATGAGGTTTTCTTCATTCCTTTCTGGCAATTCTGGTAAGTACTTAACAAGTGGGTGAAAACCTCTAAAACTCTTGTACCAATCACTATTCGATATTAGAGACGATACTTTAAGGTTCCAAGGAATTTTGTTCCTCAAAAGACTGAGATTAGTTCTTTATATAAAAGTCTCGCATTTGACCAACTATCGAACTAAAACCATGTATTTTCATCATTTCCAAACTTATGTTTAATCTAAGGATACACCATATCTCAAAATTTCAGCAATTGATTGAAAATCCAAGAAACCTCTATTGTAAAGGTAACATGCCAGGAATCATAAGAAGAAGGCTAATTTATTGTTATAAGTTTTAATAATTGTATTGGAGCATATTAACGTATATATCGTATTTGAAATCCATGATAACATGAGGCATATGATTATTCAAATCAAAAACCAATTTAGATTTAACATGTGAAAATCAACATATTGAGGGAGTTTGCCATTGTAATTCCAATCTCACCACTATCTGGTCACTGTCTAAACAACCTTTATAAATTTTATATAGTCAAAAAATATTCCTAAATTCCCAAATTTTCAATTTCTCTATCTTTCTTCTTCTTTTTTTTTTGTCTTCCAAATTTAAAACATGCTCATCATGTATATTTACCAAAATAATATATTTTAGCAAATATTAGAGCATTGTATAAATCAAAGTTTAACATAACATTCTGGAAAGCCCAAATCATACCTTTTGTCATTTTAAATAAGCTATGTAATTTAATGGTAAGAAGAAAGTATTTATGATTTAACAATATTTAACAAAAAATTGTCAAGTTTTAGCACCAACTTGAATTAAATTAGAGAACTTAAACTTTTTCTCTTAATTTGAAAACATTTGAGTAATTATTAATCACAAAATTTTAAGGTTTTTTAATTTTTGTTTTTATTTTAAAATAAAATTTGATTATTGATAACAATCAAATATTAAATAGATTATGCTTAAAATAAACTTTTAGTAATTAAGCTTATTAAATAATTGGATTATATTAATCATAATTCTATTTATAATTAAAGAATATATATTTATTGAAAATAAAAAATATTATAAAAATAAAAATAAATTTATTAAGTTTTGGAGCTAAAAAATAAAAGACTTAAATAAATAAAATTTTTATTAAAATTTGAAAAATATAAAACTAAAATTTTTATTCATGAGAAAAGGGGATTTGCGCTGCCGATATTTGTCTTAACAACAAAGGAAGGAATCCGCGGAATTGGAGACTGCGACGTCACTGTCGGTTAGGGCTTAATAATCCCCTCGGAACCCTGTTTGGCACTTATACGTACATTTATAAACTCTATTCTATACAGCTCCTCTACGGTACATCCAAGAAAATGCAAGAAAAGCAAGGTCATGTGTGATGCGATCTTCATTTCTGTGATTCCAATCCCCATATTTTGGTAAGTTCAGTCAATAGCCAAAACCCTAAAAACATGATTCCAATTTTCTTTCTTTGGTCCAGCTCTAGTTCTTCTTATTCCTCTTATCTTGATTATATATTTATCTGGTTCTCATTCGATCTTCGATCTTCGATCTTTTATCTTTTTTCTGTTTTTCCCTCTTCAAGATCAAACTTTCTTGGTTGTCGGAGAGGACTTGAACCTAATTTAATAGAGGGTATGAGAAGGTACGTCTTTTTCACATCGATTTGTGCTGCTTTCTTTTCTGATGATGGTTCTTCGTTTCAATCGGTAACGATTTGGAGATTTGATGTTCTTTTTTGTGCCGGGTCGTGGTGGGCTGCTTTATGATGCTGGAAAAGTGATGACAATGAATAGGCGATTCTGATTATAGAGTTTGTGGTGTGGAAGAGATTAATTTATTGACTATTGAGTTTGTTTCCAGTCTTGGGGTTTTTGAGTTGAAGTAAGAGTACTAAAAAGATTTTGTTATCCCTTTCTGCTTCATATCGGAGTTTTAGTTATCACTTTGATCGAACTGATTTCTTTATTTATATTATGGCTTACTTTGCTGGTTTGTTGCTCTGGAAACTATCTTGATGATACCTTTGAGATTCCATTGCGCCTTCAATTTAAATTCCTTGCTTTAAATTTATCAATCATCGGCATACCTGTTACATCAAGAAATGTAAACATGTTGTCACTTTGTCGTGATTATATAGGTTGGAGCTGTATCTGAATTGTTAGTCAACCAAAGCATTTCTCACAATAACAGTCATCAATTCATTTATATGACCAAGGAGACAGATATATGAAAGATTTGCTGTTACTGTCTGATAGTACTGTGTAATTGGACTATTTCTGAAAATAATTTGTTGAATGATTACTTCCAGGTATAGTTTGTTTACGTCGTAAAAATGCAAAAATCATCATAATGTAATGCCATACGTTAGTATGGCCTTGTGGCAGACTTTGTATCCATGGTTAATGTGAAGTCATGGTGCTCCACAACTTTTGGGACCGTAATCTTTTCCATTTTGCATTATATCCACAATCTATAACAAGTTTTCACTTTATTCGAGCAGTTTGCATTTTGATATTGATTAATTTGAGAAATCTAAACTCAAGATCAAACTTTTCCAAATGGGGCGATGACAAATAATCAATTAAAGTTTCCCAGGTTAATGTTAATTACTAAGATTCTTAACAAGGGATAAAATAGAATGTCATAAAGTTATACTTATTTTATGTTCCTTTTTAAGGTGTTTGGATGTATACATTTCTTTTCTACAATGCATTGTGACATATACTTTCTTATGCTTATCATCAGGAACTTTTAGCCCTATAAAAGAACATACAGGATCGATGGCTAATGCAAATACATTAGCATCAACAGTGCCTGTAGATACTTCTGAACAGAGAGGAGCCCCTATGGCAGATCCAAACATTCCTGCAGTTCAGCCTCGTTTAAACCAACAGAATCGAAGCTCATTTGATGGTCCTGTTGCCATCCTCTGGGACATTGAAAACTGCCCTGTGCCTAGTGACGTTCGATCGGAAGATGTAGCCGGCAATATTAGAATGGCTTTGAGGGTGCACCCTGTAATTAAAGGAGCTGTTATAATGTTTTCTGCCTATGGGGATTTTAATTCCTTTCCCAGAAGACTCAGGGAGGGCTGCCAGAGAACTGGTGTTAAACTCATTGATGTTCCAAATGGTAGGAAGGATGCCGCTGACAAGGCTATTTTAGTGGACTTGTTTCTTTTTGCCCTTGACAACCCTCCACCTTCATCCATCATGCTTATCTCTGGGGATGTTGATTTTGCCCCTGCACTGCACATACTAGGTCAACGGGGATACACTGTGATTCTTGTCATCCCTTCTGGGGTGGGCGTTTCGTCTGCTCTTATCAGTGCTGGTAAATTTGTATGGGACTGGCCTAGTGTGGCTCGTGGTGAAGGCTTTGTAACTCCCTCAAAGGCTTTACAGCTGCCTCATGGAAGACCTCTTGATGTTGCTGGGTTTCTCATGAGTCGTCATGTAAATGACAACCTTGATTCTCAAAATGGAGAAGAAGCTATCGTATATAGAGGGGTCATGCAGAGCTTTTACAACTCTAGGGATTTCTCTGTAGTATCACAGTCTTTACCAGAGTATAATGGCAATTGCTCCATGTCGTTTCCTTGTTTCCCTAATAGTATGAGGTCACAGAGTCTCCCTTCTGGCTTAAACGAAGTTTCAGGAGGTCTTATTTCCTGTGATGATCAGTGTCATTCTACCATGTGGGTTCAGCCAGGGGACATAAATGGCCTCAAGGGACAGCTGGTAAAGTTACTTGAACTTTCAGGTGGATGTTTGCCTCTTACTCGTGTTCCTGCCGAGTACCAGAAAGTATATGGACGACCTCTTTATGTGTCAGAATATGGGGCATTCAAACTTGTGAATCTCTTCAAGAAGATGAGCGATGCAATAGCTATAGATGGCAAAGGCCAAAAGAAATTTGTCTACCTTCGAAACTGGAAAGCGAGCCCAAGTGCACCGCCTCTAGTTCTGACAAGGAACAATAAGAAAAAGGGAATTAGGGATGATAGTTTGGATAATATGCTAGGTGCTGGATCTTCAGATGAGTTCTCAGATGAGGAAAGAGTGGTAGGTGAGGAGAATGAAGAGAGGAGGATCCGAGGGAAGGCCAATGTTGCGACAGAAACTCGATTTGAAGTTGATGATGGAAACATTGAGCAATTCAAGTATGAATTACAGGAGATCCTGGTGAGCTACTCTTGCCGTATCCTTTTGGATTCTTTTGAGGCAATATACCAACAGAGATACAAGAAACCTGTGGAATATCAGAAGTATGGTGTGGCTCAGCTGGAGGCGCTTCTTCACAAGGTATATGATGTTGTGATCGTGGATGAAGACCCAATAAGCAAGAGGAAGTTTCTGATTGCAGTTGGTCGGTAGAAAAACAAAAAGGCAAGTTATTTTGACTTGCAAAGCTCAGACAGAAATATATGGAACATTGGGTTGCCGCTGTCATCGTATTTCGTGTTTACTAATGATAGCGGAATGCTGGTTGACATTTATTCTTATTGCCCAATTCACGGACTCCAGTGTTAATCCTCAAATTTCCATGGCAAGTGATCAAACTACTAATTTGAGGTATGATCACATAATTTCCATTTGTCCATCAAAGAAGGGAGAGGGAATGGTTAGTCCTTCCCCCTCTGCTGAAAGCCGCTCGTTCCAGTTATTCTTTACCTTGCAATGGTGCCTCTGTGGAATGAATTTACGTGAATGTATATGATATGAACTGATCTCGTGTAAATTACTGTTATTTAGAAGAATAGAGACTCTCTACTCCTTTGGTGATGGACATTTTAGTTTTAATGTTGAAGACAACTTTATCAAGAAAAAAATGTCAAAGCTTTTATTCTTCGTTGTAACCATCATGTATGAACATGTGATTGATATGCTGTTTCGGCCTTTTCCAAAGAAGATATCTGTATCATCAAATTGACTCATCCCTCAAACCGTAGACTTTGGGTGTTGTGATTTGATCGTTTTGTTGGGAAATTAACGAGGGATTCCATTTTGTGTGTAGCAGAGTACATGTGAAAATTTTTTTTTGTTGATTTATTGAGGTCAAAATCAATCAAATATTTATAAAATAATTAACACATAAATTGTAATAAAGTAAAAATTATAATTTGCATTTTATTATAAAGTTTGATTCTTTTTTGTTGTTTTCTTTTTTTTAGTTGCACAATTGTATGAACAAGTTTAAGATACTTTTTTTTACATGGTATTTATGGAATGTTTTGAGAGAATTTTACGGTTATCGCAGACAGGAATGAACAAGAGTACTAATTTGGATTCTAAGCCTATTATAAATAATAGGTTGTAGATATTTTAGTAATTTAATTTAAATTAAATCAAATTAGCACTCTTCTTCATTATAAAATTCTCTCAAAATGTTCCATAAATACTATTAAACACTTGACACTTGTGCAACTAAAAAAAAAAATAAATATTAATTATGTTCAAACAGATTTAATATTTCATATTAATTTTTATTTATTAAATATTAATCAATTATAAAATTTTCTAAACTTTACAATCAAAACATTCTCTCTTCAACCCTTTTTTTGAGTGTAATTAATTAAGTTTTTAAATATATTAACAATAGATATAAATCATAATCTTAAATTATATTTAAGATTAAGTAAATTAAACTAATTTAATTTCTTTTTATTTTTTTAATTAAATAATTTATATCTATATATCAAGATTGACAGCTATCCAGCGTCATCACCACCAAATATTTATGAATCTCAAAGTGATTTTAACTAACTTTCATGTGTATAATCTTTTTGTATAATTCAATTCGTTCATCTTACAATGTTTCGGTTAGGCGTAAAATATAAAATTAATGTTTACTTTGCTTGAATCCAATTATGTTAGTTCTTCATCATTAGTAATTAATTCTATTAATGACATTTTTAACCTATGTACAAAGAGTCACTCTACCTTGGCCAAAAATTTCCCAAAACAATATTAATCGAGGACAATGAAACATTTTTCCTAATTACTTTAGAATGATGAATCCTATATTGATCACTTAACTACCCCTATATAATTCATGCTATATTCAACGATTACTGACTGAGTTACCCTTGCCTAAATTAGGTCATAAATAGTATCAAAACATAACAATTTTTATACGAGATAACTTTCGAGATTTCAAGTTAAGAGATCACTTATATAATTATTACAATGAGAATTTCCATACGTAATAAGTAATATTTAAAATGAAATTCTCGTATGGAGTCAATTTAGTGAACTTTTTCTCTAATAAATACCCAAACATTTGCTTAAGTATTTTCATACTTTTGTTTATAAGATCAATACTTTATTTATAAGGAAGAAACATAACGTATACTAGTCTTTTTACATTTTATCAGTGTCCAGTTTTAATAGAATAATGATTAGAAAGAATTTAAGGATAATATATAAATGCAATATGAATCTCATAATCATGATCTCATTATAATTTCATTTGCAATGTATATTTATCGTATGAGCTTTATTACATAGATGTAAATATGTACAAGATAAAGAATGTTTTTAAATAATTATTCATTAAACTATAACCTACCGATTGGCTGTAAGCATAAACACATAATATCCCACTTATATTCAGCCAATTGTTTAAATTTCTTATACCATATTACTATATGACGATTATATTACCACTAAGAAAATGATTTAATGAGATAATTCAACAAGATTCTTACAGTGAACAATTGCTTAAATCTTACCAACTTTCATCTTAATTATCTCCATAATTAAGAGAAATTACCTAACTACATACTTGAATTTTTGATAAAACCTTAGCTCCTTTTACATGCCTAAAGACTCTAATATTCTATATTACATTACCGTTTGAACAATGTAAGGAACTATGCTAAGTTCATTAAAGAACTTCTAATCCAAATAATCATTTCTGCTAAATAAAAATTTTATTTTTTCTTAATTAATGCTACATTAAAACCTTTTCAATCTCAAAATAATATTGATCCAATTAAAATATACATTAACTAGGATTTATTTCTAAAGTAGGATTTACTTCTAAAGTAAATATCCTTATAACCTTGAAGTCAATATAAACTCAAACATAGAATAATTAATATCTTTAATATTTCACAAGTATTAGATATCTTAAATACTAAAACCTTTCGCACGTTATCTATGTAGATGGAGTATAATATGTGAACAACTTCCAGATTATTTGTATTGATCTAATTTTCATAATTAAGTTGCTACCTTTTCACATTTAATATGAATTGTTCTTAGAGAGCCATATTTTTAACAATTGAAAATATAAATTATTATTCTTTTTATGAGAAGCATGCCTTTATATACTCTTACTAAAGTGGACAATTACATTTCCACTAACCTTCTTGTAAATATGACAAATTTACAATAATCACTGAAAACATACTCTTTGAATTTATCATAAAATCCTAGCCTTTTAACTATATATCAAATGTATCAATAAAGGTATCAGTTCCAATTGGATGCATTGTTATGAGATTTGAACTTTTTAAATTTCATCTTACTCCTATTACTTATATTGACAACCATTCTCTTATAAGTATATAATAAATAATTTGTTTAATTAGTCTATAAGATTATATCCAACCCTTTGCATATCTGTTAAAAATACATGCTTTAACTAAGCATCACATCCCAAATCATTAACTTTGACTCTTTTAAAGTCTTATCATTGCATATTTAATATGAATCTTGTTAATTGATTTAACTGGAATGACTAAAGGTAAGTTATTATACTTGACATAACTAAAGAAGAAATAATATTGCATCATACAATATCTGATATTGTATATTCCTCTTTTCACAAATCCATACTCTTATAGAGTTTAGTTGCAAAGGTGATCACTAGAAAATCTTATTCTCTAATAAATAATTGAAATTTAAAACTCATCAATGCTTACTTTCTATTTAGATTTAAATAATTTGAACTTTTAAAAAATTTTAAATAAAAATTTAATGTATGTGATTATGTCATATAAAGTTATTAGTAAAGAAATATAAGAATAATCCTTTTTATGAATTATTATTACATTTAACACATCACATATATAATATTTAATAATTCAATACCATCATCATCTTTTCATCACAGATTGATTTAGTTATTCTTCAACTTAACAAGTTTCATAAGATTCACACACACACACACACACACACACACATTCTTGTTTGTAACTTTACGATTCTCATATGTTGATATAACCAATATGACAAAATGATGGTATCGATTATCTAAATTTGTATTCTTTTCATTTACATTAAGCATAAGTCTACCTTAGTCTAATACATACCAACGATTTGTATAAATCTGGATCAACTACTTCTGATCAACATTATATTTCCTGTTATGCCTTAAACATTGGAATAATATTGAATCTAAATTCAGTATCAATTACTTATAAGCATGAACTAGATATATATATAAACTTTATCATATTTTGTATAGGTAAGAAAAGATATGCAATTATTTCTTTCAACGATAAATATTATCATTCTATAATAAATGCCTTTAATTTTAGTGCACATTTATACTTTTACTAGGCTAAAATGAATAGAACAATTTTATTAAGGTTCCTTTTATTTTTACTTCATGCAACCTTTTGTATTGTATCATTACGGTGTTGACCTAAATCTTAAATGTTGTTATCAAAGTTTACAAGACATTAGTTTACTTAAAATGTCCATACATTTATCTCTAAAACTGTCACCAAATCCATGACGGGTATTGTAGAAAAGTTGTATGATGGACATACATTTCCATCAAAATTTGAGAACTCTTTTCAAACTGAGCCTATGTCTATGAAATTTAGTTCACTAATTTAGTATCAACTATAATAGACCAAGTAAATTCTATTCAGAATAAAGTATAAATGTAAGAAAAATAAGTATTGGTTATATGTCATGACTACCAAATAAGATTAGGACTTTAATCATTAATTTAGTAACTCCATTATTTTATTCAAAATAATACCCCTCACTACCATTATGAAAGATTACTCTAATCTCTCTAGTAGACTAGGATCCCATTTAAATTTGGCTAATCTTGAGTCACCTAACAAACCAACTAATCTTAAGTTAGGTATATAACATCCTTATCAATCTCATCTCATATGACTTCTAGATCTATTAGGTAACAATTCTTGCAAAATTATATCTTATATATTATTCCTAACCTTGTGTCTAAATTTATATGCATCATAAGTCACTCATCCAGATCATAGAAACTTGGTTAAGTAGGACCTATTAATTTAAGATAAAACTTATTTGAGTCAAAAGGGTTTATAGTCACTTAACAAGCCTTACAATAAATAGAACTCTAGTTATATACTTAAATAATGGAAGACAATAGGTGCATTCTCAATGCATACTTAATATTCGGGATATCATATTCAAAAGTATCTAACCTTTTAAGATTTTTTAATTCAGTGTTTAAATTTTAAATTTTTTAATTGAGTGACTAACCTTTCAAAACCTTAATAATTCAGTTCAAGAGGTTATTTTTGAATAAGTGGCATGTCTACTAAATGCCACATAGATGTCCATCTATTAGTCACATTAATAAAAACTAATGTTTTGAACTAAAATATTAAGGTTTTAAAAGATTATTCACTAAATTTAAAATTTTAAAAACTTGGATATTGAATTGAAAAAACCTCAAAAGGTCAAACACTTTAGAGTTGATTATCCTTAATATTTCAGTGAAGAATTTAAATCATACATATATAACATATGATTTAACATGTGTCCAATATATATCAAACATGTAAATAAATGATGCAAGTTCTCATGTCAATATAATCAAATTATATGTATAAAATACCAAATTTCATTTGGTTCTAGTTATTGATTTTCATAATCTAAAATAATATTTTGGACTCATTGGATAATTAAATTCTATTAGCCTCATTGATTTCTAAATAAATTAAATTCTTATTCCAACTAGAAAATTGATTTGATATGAAAACAATCTTCAAATTCAATTAGAAATTAATTTCAATTATCTTCACTCCTTTAACAAAATTTAATTGAAAATATTTTTCAATAAATTATGCTTCTAACTTATTATAATTTAGAAAGCCCACTTTTTTTTAATAAATTCAACAAGTAAGAAATTATGATCCAATAAAAAACTATTTCCAATCTAATTAGAAATTCCCTTTCCTTAATTAAAAAACTAATTTCTAATATTGAAAAAGAAAAAGAAATTCAAAATTAAATAAAAATTTTTAAATTTAATTAAGAAAATCCTTTAAGTTATTTATTTGGAGATTGATTTCTTAATTAATTAATATTTTTAATAATTCGAAAATTATTTTAAAAAATTAAAGAATACTCAATTTTCTCAATTAATAAATGAAAACATTTTCAAAATTTATTTAGGAAAGTATATAATAAATCAAGAAATTTATTATTATTTATAAATAAAATTTAAATAAATAAAAGTATTATTGTCTTAAAAAATCATAAATTTGGTTTATCTCAATCAAATTGAAATAAATAAACTTTAATTAAGAAACACCTTTCTTAATTACTCAAGAAAATAATTTTCTTAATTTAAAGAGTCTAATTAATTAATTTCAATACTGAAATATAATGAATTTAAGTTTACAAACAAATTTTCTAAAATTTAAATAGGAATTAATTTAATTATTAATATTAATCATATTAAGAAAAATATTTACTTTAATTTTGAATTAAGATCTCATCTTTATAATTGATATAACAAAATCTAATTATAAAAGATAATCCTTTTGAACTTTTGTTTGATTCTAATTATTGATTTGATAATTAATTTAATTTAATAATTCACCTCTTTGAAAAATTGAACTGAATCCCAAAACATTCCTAATAATATTAACCCTTTGAAAATAATGTTCAAACAATAAGAAAACAATTCTCTACTTATTAGTAATTTAAATAATTTAATCTAAATTAAATTAGTTTGATTTAAAATTAAGGCGTAAAATACAAAAATTAAAATAAAAAAGAACGGAGATTGACTGGTGCATGTAATACAGGCAAGCATTACATAATTTAAGAGCCGCAACATCTATATTTTTCCTTAAACATAGTAAATCAATTTTGGAAGCTAAGAACACGTATAGGAGGTTGCAAATTTAATTTTCAGAAAACCTCAAATCAAACGGTGATCAATTTTATTTTTTAGAAAATTAAAACAAACTCTACGACATCAATAACAACAACAATCTAGTAAAAATTTAACTAATACTTGAGATTTAAGAAGTCTAATAATACGCAGTCTTACTTCTAACTAGTAGAGAGATTGTTTTCAAAATAATGAAATAATTAAATCTTAATTTTTATCAAATCAATAATAATCAAACAACTTTAATCAAATTATATAATTAAAGTTTGCTCTGATACTACTGTTGGAAAATTTGAGTAGGATCTAATCATGTGCACAACGTAATAAATACAAAACTTTTTCTTTTTGATTTTTTAAAGCCAAGATTACTTGAATTCTATAAAATAATCAACACATAAATAGTAATAATACTGGAATCATAATTTGTAACTTATTCAAAAGATTGATCATTTTCTTATCGTTTTCATTAAATCATTTATAAAATTGACCCATTCAACCACTATAGTCATATAAGTGTCCAATCCCTATAAGCATTCACAGAATATATTAAGAGAACTCTACAACTATTGTTAAGAGGGTTAGGTAAGGAGTTCTAGCTTTTTTAAAGTCTAAGCGTATTTATAATATTTTTTAGATATTTTAGTAATTTAATTAAAATTAAATTCTAATTTTAATTAAATTTTAATTATATTTCTAACTAATTCTAATTAAATATAATTATGTCTAATTAATATATAATATCTTACATTGATCATTACTTATTAAATATCACATATTTAATCATAATTTTTTCAAAATTTACAGTCAAATCTAATTTGATTAAAATATATTTTCTCTCTTTAACCCGTTCTGTATGTGACCTATTATATTCTCAAATATATTAGCAATTGATATAATTTATAATCGTAAATCCTATTTATAATTAGATAAATTAAATTTATCTAATTTATCTTTAATTTTTTAATTAAATAATTAATATCCATAGATTAATTGACATCTAGCAAAGGATTTTGATCATCTAAATATTTAGAAATGTTAAAATAGTTTTTGACCTTTCTGTGCATGATTTCTTTGTATAACTCATTCTCTTTATCATACAATATTTCGATTAGATATAAACCATAAAATTAATCTCTACCCTATTTGAGTCCAATCACGTTGGTCCTTAACGATTAATAATTGATTTTATTAATGACATTATAAACTATTAACAAAGTGTAATTCTACCTTGGTCAAGAATTTCTTGAATTAATATTAATAAAGAATAACAAAACATTATCCCTAATTACCTTAGGGTGATGAATTCTTTATTAATGACTCAACTACTTCCATGTAATTCATTCTTTATCTATAATGACTATCGACTGAGTTACTCTCAACTATAATAGATTATAAGTAGTATCAAAACATAACAATCCTCATGAGAAAATTTTGGAAATCTTAAGTCAAATGATCACTTATACACTTATCATAATGAGAATTTTCAAAGATAACAAGTAGTGCTCCAAATGGAATTCTCATATGAGGTTTTCAGTGCACTTGTTCTCTAACAAATACTCATACGTTTGTTTAAGTATTTTTATACTTAGTTTATAAGATCGACCACTTCCTTACTAAATAATAAATATAATGTGTGCTAGTTTTTTTAACATTTTATTAATGTCTACTTTCAATAGAATAATGACTAGGAACAATTTAGAGATAATACATAAATACAATATAAATCTCATAATTATGAACTCATCATAATTTTATTTGCAAAATATATTTACCCATGGACTTTATCATACACATCTAAATATGTATAAGATAAATAATATCTTTAAATAATTGTGTCAGTAACCTACAATCAATGACTGTAAGGAATAAACTAACAGTTTTCTTATTTAAACTCTCAAACTTTTTAAAGGGATAACTAATTCTAAAGTGTCAAATCTTTTGAAAATTTTTAAATCCATTACTCATATTATTAAGGAGAGAGATTTTTTTAAAGTGGACACTTATATATCATAAAAAATAAAGATTCTATTAGCCAACAAATTAAGAAAATAATGTTTTGAGCTTAACTGTTACGGTTTTAAAAAGTAAGTCACTCAACTAAAAATTTTAAAAATTTGGGCACTAAATTGAAAACTCTTAAAAGGTTGGACATTGGTTATCTCTTTTTTAAATTATCACATATTCCTTTTTCTTTGTTAGTTTATTTGTTTTTAAATCCAAAATGACATTGTACCTGAATGGAGGTTACATGATAGTTAAACAATATTACATAAGAATAAACTATAATTTTCAAAGTATAAAAATTAACTTAATTAAATATCAAATCTTTAAAGATAAAAATGAAAGTTTTGTTCATATTGTCTTTTATAACCTAAAGATAATTGGGACTAAACATTTATTGTGGATAAGTAGAATTTGTCTTTCAATAATCCAACAAGCAATTTCTATACAAAACCTAATTATGTAATTAACAATGTGAAAATTAAACAGAAGAACAACACTAACCTTGAAATCAAAGATACAACACTAACCTTGAAATCAAAGATGTAGCTATATTCTGCTTAAATGTTTTGCACCAACATGCTTTCCTACTTGTTTCAATTAGACATAAGATAGGGGAAGTAAGGTAGTACGAATTACGTTAAAACAGGTAGCAACTGTTGGAAAATTTATGCAAGATCGAATCTAAGCGCAGCGGAATGAATTTAAAATTTTTTCAACAGAATCAACTTTAATAGAATTAAAATCGAAACATAAAACAAGAAATTGACAAAGTTACACTAACCTTTTTCTAATTTCCCGATACAATATCT
>JANVCQ010000232.1:40412583-40426948 GCA_025531925.1 Erythroxylum plowmanianum
CGGGAAGGTCCCGGCAACAAAAATTTTTGTTTTCCGCTGCTGGTACATGTGATGTACCTCCCGGGATTTTCCTACACAATTGGCATAAATCCATCTAGAGCGGAAACTATAATGGCACAATAATTATATGAACAATAGTATAATAAGTTCTCCACCTGGCCTCAATATATAATTGATATAACTACTAGATTTTGTGAATTGGTGTATAACCCCATGGTAGAACTTGTAACCTTTCAACAGGCAGGGTCTATGTAAGAATATTTGTACGCATTTAATATCATCTTAGCTTAGGTTACCCTACCTACAAAGCATACCCTTAGTGTATTTTTGATATGTTTGGAGTATACTACACGAATGTATGTCAAGATGTTTACTTTGAAAACCATACTTATGCTTATTAAGGGCAACCTATAACCCTAAAATACCCACCTAAAAACTCCCTTTTGACAAATCCTTTCCATCCTCAAAGATACCTTAAAACACAAAACCCATACTTAATAAAGTCCTAAGATCCCTCGTTCCTATTGAGATAGAAGATAAGAAGTTTAATGGTTTGTGTTTCATTTGTGATGTGCCTTATACCCATGGTCACCATTTAAAGCATAAGAATGCCCAACTTTTGCCATAAAGGGTGAAATTAAAGATATGGAAACTAAATAAATTGAAGAATTGGATAATATGGGTGATCTAGAAGTCCCCATTGCTATTGTTGGATACTATAATTTCTAAACCAGAGAGTCATTAGAGTTCATAATAAGAAACCCTTACATATATTGATATATACTGGAAGCGTTCATAATTGCTTAGATAAGCTGGTTGTAAAAAACTTGGGGTGTAAAATTATGAGCACAAAACCCATAGCCATATTATGGCTGATGGCAATGCAATGTTGACTCAAACAACTTGCAAGTAATTCAAGTGGTAGCCACATAATACCTAGTTCTAGGGTAACTTCATGATAATTCCATTGGGTTATTGTGACAATGTGTTGGGAGTTTAGTGGCTCACAACCCTAGGGAAGATAATTATGGACTTTGAAAAATTAGTAATGAAGTTCAATTATTAAGGAAGGAGGCAACTTCTTAGGGGATCTTCTATGGCATCTGTGAAGACTATCAAGGGAAAGCAAATTATTAAGGTAGTAGCTAGCAAACCATAAATTAGGATGCTATAATTAAGCAATTTTCTAACAAAAGGCCCTATTTTGATACCCCCTTCTTTCTTTTTATTAACCACAACACTTAGTAAAGAGCTCCCTTCAGTCCTAACAACCATCTTATCAAAGTTTGCTAACATATTTAAAGACTCGATGGGGTTATCCCTTATGAACCCAAGATTTAACCACTAGATTCCTATTTAAAAATGATTTTAGCCCATCAAAAGGAGATCATAAAGATATCCAGCCATGCAAAAATAATTATTGAAGGGTTACTGCAAGAAATGATAAACAAGGGCAACATCTAAGCAATTTCTAGTCCTTATGGGGTTATTGTGATGTTAGTGGGGGAAAAGGATGGGAGTTGGAGCCTTTGCATAGACTACAAAAATCTTAATAAGCAAATCATCAAGACATGTTTGCCAAGTTAGGAACAACTTAGGTTTTTACTAAGTTGGATTTAAGGTTAAGGTATCATCAACTTCAAATGCACCCACCAGACACCTATAAAACAACCTTTAAAACTCACCTAGGATACTATGAATTTCTAGCTATACCTTTTGGCCTAACTAATGCCCCTTTATCCTTTTAATATCTTATGAATGCCATCTTTAAGCCCTTCTCAAGGAAGCTTGTACTAATGTTCTTTTGGCGTCATCCTCATAAATAGCCCAAACCTTACCCACTATGCTCACTATTTGGAGGAGGTATTTGCAAAGCTTAAAGCGAATTCTCTCTTTCTTAAAAGAAGTAAGTCTACCTTTATTATGGATAGGGTGAAATACTTTGGTCATATCATATCTAAGTGAAGAGTGGCCACTGATCCTTCAAAAATTAATGTAGTGATGACTTGGACTTTTCCTACTACTCTTAAACAGCTCAAGGATTTTTTTTTGGGACTTACAGGCTATTACAAAAGGTTTGTAAAAGGGTATGGGAATATTGTCAAGCCTTTAATTAAATTATTGAAAATAGACAACTTTGTATAGACATATGTTGCCACCAGCCTCTGTGCAACTCAAATAGACCCTACTAACTACTCTAGTGCTAGCAATGCCAGAATTTAGTAAATTCTTTATTGTGGAGATTGATGCCCTAGAGGTTGGAATATGGGTAGTACTTACGCAATCATCTCTTACATTAGTAAGGTAATAAATGACAAACACCAAACACTCTCTGTGTATGAAAGGGAGCTGTTAGCAATCTTGTTTATAATGAAAAAGTGAGAGCAATACCTCATGTTGAGGCACTTTATGAATAAAACAGATCAAAAAAGCTTAAAATACCTATTGGAGCAATATATCTCTACCCCTTACAACAGGTTTCACTCTCCAAGCTAATGGGGTTTGATAATAAGATATAATACGAAAAAGGGAAAGAAAATGTGATAGCTGATTGACAATTAAAGGTGCAAGGTCAGAAATTCTTTGTATAATAATGTAATCATTATCATATGATTTAACAACTCAAATAAAGGCAAGTTGGGATAATGATCCTGGCATGAAACAACTTCTAGTTTAATTACAGAGTAAGGCCTCATCCCATCCTTATTTCATTTGGTATAACTAAGAATTAAGAAGGCATGATAAGTTAGTCATTTGTAATAATCCTAAACTCAAAAGATCTATTTTGCAATGGATGCATAACTCTCCATTTGGGGGACATTTTGAGAGAGACTCTATAGTATAGAGGGTGCAATCTCTTTTTGAATATAAGGGCATGAGGAAGGAAATCATAATTTGAAATCATAATTTTATAAAAAATTATGATATTTTTCAAAAGTGTAAGAGTGATGATACTGCTTATCCTTGGCTAATTCAAACACATCCTATCCCTGACACCCCATGGAAAAATATAACCATGGATTTCATCAAGGACCTACCTCACTCTCAAGGCAATTTTGTTATAATTATGGTGGTTGACAAGCTAACTAGCTATTCTCACTTCATAATACTGTCTCACCTCTACATAGATCTAATGGTAGCATAGACTTTTATAGATTGTATGGCTTATTAGGATCAATAACATCTGATAAGGATAGTATTTTTATGAGTAATTTTTGGGACGATCTCTTGATTATCTAAAGAGTAGATTTGTTAAAATCCACATACTACAATCGACTGATGGACGAGCAATTGGAGGTAGTTAATAGAGGGTTGGACACATACTTGAGGTGTATGGGAAGTGACACTCCCAGTAGCTGGTTTAAGTGAATAAGCTTAGTAAAATGGTGGTACAATACCAATTACCATTCATCCATCGAGTGAACCTCTTTTAAAGATATTTATGGTTACTCTCCTCCCATACATCTACCTTACCTAAGAAGTCTAGCGATGATGTTGTAAGTAGAAGCTTACAACATAAAGAAGAGATGAAAAAAGCACTCAAGTGGCATCTAGAGAAAGCCCAACACAAAATATCCAACTTGCAAATAAGCATAAATCAAAGAGGGCTTTCCAAGTTGGGGAGTGGGTATATCTAAAACTTCAACTCTACAAGAAAAGTTCAGTAACAAAGAGGAACAATGAGAAGCTCTCCCCATATTTTTATGGTTCATTTTACATATTAAATAAGGTGGGTCTAGTGGCGTATAAGCTAGAAATGCCTACGGGATCACCGATACACCCAACTTTTCATGTGTCATAGTTAAAGAAGTACCATGATCCTAAGTTGACTGCTACTACACTACCCTCTTTCATGAGTGATCTTGATTACAAGCTCAAACCTGAAGCAATATTGGAAAGAAAGTTGGTTAAAAGGAGAAGGCAAGCTACAATCAAGGTCCTAGTTAAGTGAAAGAACAAGCCAATTAAAGATAGTACTTGAGTCTACTACTACGATATGACCAAACAATTTTCAAATTTCCATCCTTGAGGACAAAGATGATGCTACCGGGGGAGACTTGATGCAGATAATTAAAAGAATAAAATAAAAATCGGGATTAAGTAACGTGGCAAAAGTGTGTTGTAGTAAAAATTAAAAGAAAAAAATATTTAGTCATTCATCACATTTGTTGAGAATTCCATTGGGACATTTGCATTTTTCCTTCTTTCCTTGTTTCTTATTTTCCATTATAAATGTTACGAAGTTGAGGTTGAAAAAGTTATCAAAGATATTATTTTCTCTTATTTCCCTTCTTTCTATAACTCTCTGTAATTTCTTGGAAGCAATGCGATCTTAGTGAAAATTTAGTGATTAATTCACCTCCTATTGACTTTGTTTCATCATGTTTTTCTCCCTAAAATTCTTGTAATTCCTGGCTGAAATTTAATTTTTGCATCAGAAGTGTGTATAGCTGACCATGTGCATGATTGGTGCCCTAGTTGGATTATTTTAATCAAACTCAAAGAAAGCAAAAAATTGTAGCTTCACGTTTTCTTTCAATTAAAAGCGTCTAAAAAAAGTCTATTTCGTTTAGTTAATGACGCTAATAGCATAGTATGTTGTCATACTTATTTGTAAAGGATTCATGTTTAGATTATAGTCTTAAGTTGCACTCTCTTTCCCCCAATATTTACTTATTTAGTAGTAAATAAATGACATTGACAGGCTCCCGAAACATCTGCACAATCCAATTTCCAGATAACAAAGGTGGGCAACACTTAATTGCCATCTAATTTCTTTTTATCCTTGTTCCAAATATTGACCCTCATTTTTCTGTACTTTTCTCTCTAGTCTTGAGGTACACAACCTTCGGACCTTCCTTCTGATTTCTGGTAAGAACAGATCTCTAATTCAAATAACAGAAATGTTCCCTTCAACCCTGACCAATTGTTACAGCACCTACTATTGTGATCAAGAAGAGCCCAGATGCTCAAAACAACAAATTGTACATTTCTTCAAAACGGCAAAGACTCCTATCACTATAGTTTCTTATGAAATGATGTCCAAAAAATACATCCACCCCATCTATGGTTTGCTCCATCCAACCAAGTGTATCAACTGCTATGCAATCGTATTCATGATGACAGAACATCATTTTGATACGGCAAACCTTGTTAATGGTGCTATACCATACCTAGCAGAAATTGCTGGAACCTGGCAGGAAGCTGTGTGGCCTCCATGACCCTCATATTTCCTAGAAAATCAGTCATAAATAGTTGATAAACCCTTCGCTTAAGTTGTGACCTCAGATTCGTTTTCTACTGAAATGAGCAGTGTTGAATTCAGGACCAGATACAAAAATGAATCGATCCTGATCATTATTTTCAGACATAGAACCTATCAATCAGGGCTCGTCTAAGCACATTACGGCCATGTAACAGTCACAAAGAGTGGATAAATTGTTGAAATTGGCTTGGAGTTGGTCACACGGCGTCCATAGGACCATATAAAGGAAACAGATGATTGCCATCAGAAACCATTGGCCGCAAGATTTGTGGATTTAAATGATCTTACATTAAGTAGCTCCATCCTCGTAAAGGGCAAACCTAGCTCGTTGAGCTCACACCACCCCATTCGGACATTCTTTGTCAGTGACGATTAGGCCAGCCAGCCCCTTCATTCATTCTTCTAATAATATGGTTTAATTTTAACATGTTATAGCACTGTATAACATCGGCTCATTGGAATCAGAATCTAAAACCAAGATAAGAATCAATCAATGGCCCTTCTGCAACTATAATTGCAAACTAGCAATCTTGGTTGAGAGTAATCTTCAACTAATCAAGATTTGCTTTTATCTTGAAATGAATTTAATGTACAGTACACAACCCATAATTTCTCAAATAAAATTAGAAAGCTCCTCTTTTTTTTTTACACTGCCTCAGTTTTTGTTTTCGAAGTTTTGGAAATTAATCCAAAATAAATGATATAATGCAACTTCTTTAACAATTTTACTCTTCAGTTAAAAGGGAATATGAGCTTGAAGTCATTGCCATGGCTCTATGCGGTAAATCATCTGACAAACTGCGCATACCTGCCAACTTGAATAAGCAAGCTGAGAAAGTACCAAGTTTTGGTTGAACTGCTGCATCTTTCTAGCAACAAAGTTTAGTAGTTCAGGTGAACAAGTAGAAGGTATCAAAGGGACTGCACGTTGGGTGGTGATTGTGGAGATCCAGTTTCAAGCAAAAAGCTTCTGCTACAATATGACCTTGATGTACTTGAAGAGGAAGCAAGATACCTTCCTTCCCCGCTGTTAAAAATTACTTCACTCCTATGCATTTTCCCTTTACTTGTCCTTCCTCTCCCTTCACTTCCTTCATACTCTTCATCCCCCATAGCATGTATAAGTCCACTGTTGGCAGGGTCTGAACTCTCGTACAAAAGCCGAAGGACTTGTTTAATGGATGGCCTAGCACGTCCTTCCCTCTGTGTACACCATTTCACAATAGTGGCAACTGTTTCAAGCTGGTCTAAGTCAACAGAGTCTCTGATACATTGGTCCAACAGGTCAGGTAGTCTTGATTCAGATGCCAACAAGATTTGAGACCACTCTACCAAATTCTTCCCATCATGTATTGCCCTTCTTGCAGTTATTATCTCCAACAGTACCACTCCATAGCTGTATATGTCGCTTTTTTCAGTGAGTTCTTGAGTGACCACATATTCAGGATCCATGTAACCTGGAGGGCATCATACAGGGATCTATTATTAAAATGAAATAAACTTAAATGTTTGAGCAGTCAAATTTGCTCTTTCTAACCTGGGGTTCCCCTGATGTTGGTATTTACTGGCTCAAAACAAATAGAGCCATCTTTTGAAGCATGAGCAAGGCCGAAATCTGCAACCTGAAGAACAACTTTTTATAGGCTGGGAAAGCAAACGTTCTGTTTCCAGATTAAGCACTCGTTTTAATTTCCATTATGACTAGTACAAGGCTATGAGTAAACCAGCTGGGTCCCGTCAGAAGGATAATATGCTTCATCTATGAAGAGCATTCGGAACTGCTATTTTGGTGAGGAGTGAAATTGAAAATCTACATGTGCAAATTCAACACAATATTACCTTAGCAACATAATTTTCATCTAGAAGGATGTTGCTGGACTTGATGTCTCTGTGGCACAAAGGTGGATCACAATAGAAATGCAGGTATTCCTGTAAGCAATTAAAATGAATGGAAAAGAACAAACAAATGTTATCAAATTGGAATGACAGTAAGTGAACATTGTGAATATAGTTTTTCCGACTGTGCATGTGTCTGATAATTACCAGAGCATTAGCCACATCAATAGCAATCTGGATTCTCATCTGCCAACTCAGTGGACTTTTTCCACTTGCTGCACGAAAAAGATAAGAGACTAAATCTGTGCCTTCCATTTTCCCATACTATATGATATAAAAAGGTCAGTAAACTGAGGCATTTTCCCTAGAATTTTTGAATGAACATTTATCTAAAAAGGTTTTTGTTTAATGAAACAAAAATTGTAGATCCAGTTTGATGATTTCAGATATGTATCAAGGATTGACCATCAAATTATAAAAATTCTCCAAGTACCATCAAAAATACAAGAATCAAAATATTCAACTTCAATTAAGAAACAGAACACAATTAATCTGAAGAAATCAAGAAACATACAATGAAGATGATCCTTTAGGCTCCCATTGGCCATGTACTCGTAGATTAGAAACCTGCCATATATAAGCCAAAGCATTTGATTTTTGAGCACTCCATTAGTATTAAATCCATGCAAGAAAGAGAGACTAGAGTCAATTCTATAGACTTTATGACATGAAATAAATATGCTAGAAACAGTAACCATGATAATAAAGAAGTTGAAATCATCCACTTATCAACCATCAATGAAATGCACAAGGATGGCCAAGTTAGATGGTAAAAGAAAGACCAGTCACTCATGAGATCAGTTATGCATGCACTAATTTGCAAGAAGATACCTTTCATGTCTTTCAATGCAAAAGCCCCTCAGAGAAACAAGATGACGATGATGCAGCCTCGCAAGAAGTTCTATCTCTTTACAAAACTCATCTTCCCCCTGCTCTGACACCTTGTTCATCCGCTTAACTGCCACCACTGAGCCATCAGTAAGCTGTGCTTTGTATACTGTTCCAAATCCCCCTTGTCCAATGATGGTATTGAAATTATCAGTAGCCTTTCTTATCTCCTTATAGCTAAATTTTCGAAACATCGATGCTGGACCTTCACAACAACCACACGGAACACAAACCTCCAATAAGAAACAAAAAAAAGCATATTTAGCAGTGCCAGACAAAATGAGGAGAAACTCCAAAGTACCTTCTTGATACTTTTTTATAGGTCTAGGACGAGAAAAGGCATTTGAAGGGGTTTTGTCCATGTTTTCTGAATCTTGTAGCTCTCTGCCCTTTCTACGAATTAGGACCAACAAGACAATCAGCATTGCAAAGGCAACTCCAGTAACTGCAATTCCAACCCCCGGAACTAGGGTTAGGTGGTAAGAACGGTGGTTTTCATTACTTGGGACTCCTGACACAATTTCGCTTGGGCTAGCAGCAAGCAATGGACTTGGAGATGCCTCAGGGGCAAGTGCAGATGGAGACGAAACTGAAATTAGTATCACACAACAATGGATTGCAGAATAAGAATCCCATAAGTAAGTAAATGTCCCTAGACTTGATGTGCAATAAAAATTAGGAAAGACCTTCAGAACCAAGAAACCTGAAATTTCAAACTAAGACATGCTTCAGCCAAGAATGGGCACAGGCATAAGCTGATGGAGATAGAAACTGTAGTAGTTAAATTATATGACTCATTCTAGAAACATAAATTTGATTATGAGCAATAAAAGCAGGAATGAAGAAATTGAGAAAGATGATCATAAGAACCACAAACTGTTACCAGTAGGGATGTTAAGCCCTTGAATTCCAAAGAAGCAGCTTGCGAAAGTAACAGCTGCAGTTTCATCAACTTGGCTTGCAAGTGTCGTAAAAGTTGCATCACGGCAAGTGTTCAGTGTGACGTTATCATCTTTCCCAACCAGATGATGAAGGAACACAATGCCAGCATTTAAACACTTCCGGCAATCGCTTTCTCCTGATAAGGGCAATTTGCAATTTTGCATGACATCAAGAAATTTTGGAGACTGAAGCATCTGATTAACAGTAGTTCGACCATTGCACACATAGCTAACTGGAATTTTTGTCCCAAGACCACAAAACGAAGTTGCATTATGTGGAACTCCATATAGTTCCATGGTTTGCGAAATGGAATGGAGGCAAATGTCAGATTGATCTGATGTTACACCTAGAATGCCAGTTGCATTTGCATGGCGAGCTACAGAAACTGCAATAAAAGAATTAATATAACGGCAACATTTTCCTCTATCATCTTTAGTAGAGCATACGGCAGCTGCTAGTGTAAAATTTGATACACTCAAATCCAAGGGACAATCTGCAAAATGAGGTAAGGTTTATCAACAACATGAGCACCTATTTGCTTTATCAATAAACAGGTTCAATAGGAATAGTAACTCCATCCAGGAAATTAAGAAGGTTTAGTAAGTGTAGTTATTTTAGTGACATTAATCTGATGGTCTTATGTAGGCCACATACAGAGACATTTGGTAAAATGCTTCTTTTCATATGATATAGCTTCATGGAATTAGAAGTCTATGACCTGTCATAATGCGACAATTTTTAAAATGCTGGCGCACTTAAGCTCACTAACTAAAGCCAAGGCTGGAGGTTATACAGTAACAAACTTTCTACTCCTAGCAATCTGCCTCTTGGAGATACTGTGATGTGGACTTTAAAGCAATTTTTCACCCTGTTTTCATCTGAGAATGTATTCTGAAGGCCTGAACCATACAAAAACTTGCCTATTTAAGGTAAAACCAGTTCATCATGAGCATCAAAGTTCATGCAAACCGTCCAGTCATGTATTCCTATAGGATACAACTGCTTTAGATGACATTATTCCACCAGAACGTTGTAGAAAGAAGTAGAGAAAAGTACCAAGTGCATCAATCTTCTGAGGAATTCAATTAACCTCTAGGAAGTTGCATGCATTCAACATAATGAACATTTTAACATAAAGTTCAGTTAGATGTTATCAATAGCCATAAATGTATGCCAAGTAATTCATCCGCAAAAGCATCCAAGTTAGATCGAGCATACTAAGACATATCACATTAGCCTGTTAAAGAAGAACGAATAAGGCATCTGCACTATAAATTGCAATTCGGAACAAGACAATACAAAAACTAAGACAAAGTATGTTGAACAGCAACATCAGCACTCTAAATATACCTCGTTCGGAACAAACATTGGCCAGGCAATCAATGGGTCATGGAGTTTCTGGAGCAAAATTCACAAGGGTTCTAAAACTCGTTAATACCAAAACCCATTCTAGAATCCCAGTTTTGCCCACAATGAACAAAGAAACAAGTGAAAAAGCAACAAATAGACACTAGCTAGTTCATTACTCCAAAACGAAGTCAGAGAAAATTTTAATGCAAAGGGAGGTATCATACTTCAAAAATTGAGAAAAAAATAAAATATAATGAACCAACCAGCCATTATTGAAGGAAGCTGCGCTGCGAAAAAGGTAAGCAGACCCAAGAACAAGGAGTGACCGTACAACCCCATCGCCAAGACCAAGATGGGAACTTGAACCCACGGTGAAATACAGCTTCGGCTTATATATTAGCAATAGTATGTTTTGGGGACTATCCTCCGAATGTGACAGGGACAATCGTGTTAAAGGAGACCAGTGGGAGTGTGGCTAGCTTCTCACTACATGGGAAAATGTAGAAAGGTTCTCTCTCTGTCTCAAATAGTCAAGGAACTACGGACCAAAAGTAAAAGAGTCTCGAAACTAATTTCTAATTCAGTCTATTCAGAAGCACATTTTATGGAAGAAATGTGGGACCATAATCACATTTATCTCTGTAGGTTTCACTGTTCATGTGGGTGGCGTATGTCCAGTCCTCTGAGCGAGATGGTGTGCCGCCATGAAATGACATCTTCTGAAAATCGAATTGCACTAATGGAACCATTTGTTTTTTAGGTGATAAAAGTGGGAAGTTTTGCCCTTCAGAAAATGAAAAAAAGAAAAAAGAAAATCACATCAATTAACAGATATCATCAATTTTTTGAGGTCATCGGTGCCCGCTGAAAAATTTTGAACAAGGTTAGCAAATCAATAACAGAGATTTTCCATGTCACGTCAAAGGTTTTATATGAAGGCTGTCGTCTTCGATATAAAATTATGTACTTTTGTTTTATCTACAGGAAGAAAACAAGAAAGCAGCCTTTCAAGTTTTAAGTGACCTGACCACGATGAGAGCGCCAAAACCAAAAGAGACGGCAATTTCCAATTTACCATCTATTTCTATTGACTATGCTCTTTAATCAGTGACCTATGCAAGCTTATTCAGGTATGGCTTGAGTGACTGAAGATTGATAGTTAACTAAAGTTGGACAGTTGAGCTAAGAGAGATAGAGAGAGTGAGGACATGAACAAAAGAGCTTCTGCCATTGATGCCATACACTACACCAAACACGTTGATGAAATTTCAGAGTATTTATTTGGCAATCGAGCTTCTAAGATTGTGAAGTGGCATTATTATTTGAGCATTGTCAATGTAGACTTGGATTGGAAACTAAAAGTGAAACCACTAACTTGTTGGTGCTCAATCGACCAGACAGAACACGAGGGAACAGTATGCCAAGAGCATGTCTCCCTGTATGGGCACGGGCCTCTTTAGAGCACAACACCATGGTTGATAAAAAGGACAAAAGGGCTGGTTCACCACTTCTTTTGCGTGAAGGCTTATTAGCTACATGTCACTGTCTATGAGCTCCCTACATTGGTTATGCTGCATTGCTGAACCCTCTTCATCTTAGAGCTTTTTAGCTTTCACAAATTGGAACTGTTACTTGGCATCTTGTTTATAAGAGACAGATGTGTCAGTAAAGGCAGTGAGTTTTGTATTCTTTAAGGTCCTTGGAGATCAAAACTGGTAATAAAGTTCTCATGTTTGTTTATTTGCAATAAGTTCAAAAGTACATATAATTCATAAACCCTAAAATGGGCAACTAAGTTCTCACAAAGGATTTTTCATATATCAAAATTGGGAAGTTATTGTTTTAGTTATAATTCAATTATCAATTAACATCTTTTTTTGAAAAATGAATAAAAAATTATATTAGCAATAGCTCAACTATTACACTTGGTTAAGAACTAGACTATACCCGTCCGGACCTCCATTTGCTTCAGGAGCCTCCTTTGTCTACTCGTCCATTCTATCACCGAGATAAGCACGGCGCTATGTATCGCCGCTCTTGACGTTAGCATTTTTTGAGTTGATGTATTAAGTTATTTTCCCTTGTACTACAAAAAAAAGAACTAGATTATACATCTATAAAAAAAACATTTACTGACTAGGACCTAATGGAGGTACTAGTCATAACATCTAAGGGACAAAATTTACAAGGGAACCTCAAGAAAGCCACAAGTCATAGATTCCATCTCATTTGCATAGGAGGGGTTAATTAGTTTTGAGCATTCCTAGCCAACAAAGCAAATCTAATCCAAGTAATAATCTTGTCAGCTAATTTGCATTTATCCTCCTCTATTCGCTTGTACAACCTGTAGTTCCTCTCTCTATATCATATATATGGTAGTAGTGAAAACAACCTTAAATAAGATAGCATTCTCCTTCCCTAGTTTAAAATGACTAATGTCCCATCTCAATATGGCCTCTCATTCATAAGTTGGGTGTATTACTTCCAACAGATGAAGGAGTTGGCTCCAAATAAGTCTAAAATAATCACAAGCAAAAAATAGATGGTTCTTTTTTCAACAAGGTAAAGAGCACAGATGCTATCAGATGGGTTGAACCATCTACATTTGGTCCTTAGCTCATTGTTTATGGCTAACAGGTAATAAAGGAAGCTTTGGAGTTCAAAGAGTTCTTACATACTAGATTGTATCAAGGGATCGTTTTTAACTCATTTTTGAATATTCTATGGCAAGAAACATTGATAAACCTTCCTTGCGGGTTAAGGGTCTAATAAACAAAGTCAGGCAATCGAGAATCCCCCATACATGGTAAGTACTCTTGCAGATGTGAAAATCCTCTAAAGTTACCTCTTCATCTCCCTCTAAAAATAGATCTACCACCTTAGCTTCCAAAGGCAATATGTTTCTTAGATATGAAAAGGTTGAATTTTGAATGAGAGGGGTAACCTTAAGCCAGCCGTCAAACCAGAACCAAGTATTCTCTCCATCATTGATCTTATATTTAATGTGTGCGTAGATCATGAATCGTGTTTCCAGCAAAAGGTTGAAGAAGTAAGAAAATTGGCTAGACTTCTTAGCATGCCAAAATTTTTGATTTGGGAACTGCATGAACCTATTTTTCCTAAAGAGATTCCTTATATGAGATCAATCTCTAAATCCTCTTGCTAAGTAATACTCTTTGCATAATAGTTGTGTTAGCAATAGGTCCCTCTTCATGGAGGGATGCCATCTTTGATTCAAATATTGCGGCACCAATTTCGGTGTCGCATTATTTGAAAGAAATGTAAGAAGACAACTGCAAGGCAGCTATCTTACGTGGTGGAATGCCTATATAAGACACTCCCTGCTTCATACACAGAAAAACATAGAGAGAAAATCAAAGCAAATCAAATGCTCTGAAGTTAGGAAATATATTCCTAAAAGGTTGGTGAGTGACAAAATAATGAGGTTAGTATTTTTAGGTTGGGAAACACCTTGTGAGCCACTATTTTGGTTTTATCTCTATACACTTACTATTTGTAATAATGGAAGAAATATTCTGAGATTTGTCCGTGGACGTAGCCCAAAGTTAAGGGTGAACCACGTTAAATATTCTGTGTCCATTTTGCTCATTTTATTTTTTCTTTTCACAAAATACACTCACTGCGTCCAACAAGTAGTATCAGAGCTGTGTTTTCATTGAAGGTATTTTTGAAAAGAAGCACGTGATCGGAAAGACAAAATTACAACAAATTTTTTGGCGTGATTCGTTCGAAAAGTTGTCGTAAAACGGAAAAGGTGATGAATAGTATTTTTATGTTGTTTTAATAAATTTACAAGGTGACGCACTGTGCGGCAATAGTAATTGGGTTCTGCGGCACTATTTGCGGTACTATTCATAAGTTACTATTTACCGGGTCCCGCGATACTATTCAGGTGGGATCTGACGATACTATTTCTGTTGGGACCCGATCCGGGAACCGGATCCCAACCGAAAAGACGAAAACGAAAGAAGCAGAATAAACAGAATGAGGCGAAAAACTAAC
>JANVCQ010000232.1:40428131-40446748 GCA_025531925.1 Erythroxylum plowmanianum
TTGTTATTGATTCGCCTTCGGATTCAATTTATCCAATTTGAATTCGCTTTGTTTCCTTCGTTTTCCAGTTGGGATCCAGTTTTCGGATCGGGTCCCAACAAATTGAGGCAAAATTAGTTAAAGTTTTCTTCTAGAAAGTTGTAGCTTATCCTTCTAGCTTTCCAGCGATATATAGTATGAAATTTTTGGACTTCTAGGTTGAAAGTTATGGTCCATATAAGGGGAGAAGCTCAGGAGTGTAAAATGTATCGTCTATGATGACATCATATCGTCTATAAAAATGTATCGTCTATGATGATGTCATATTGTCTATGATGACATCATATCGTATGTAAAAATGTATCATCTATGATGATGTCATATCATCTATGATGAAGTCATATTGTCTGTAAAAAATGTATCGTCTATCATGACGTCATATCGTCTATGATGATGTCATATTGTCTGTAAAAATGTATCGTCTGTGTTGATGTCATATCATCTATGATGACATCATATTGTCTGTAAAAATGTTTCGTCTATGATGACATCATATCATCTGTGATGACGACATATCGCCTATGATGACGTCATATCGTCTATGTTTCACTTTCTGCTTCTTCTATGTTTGACCTTCTATATCTTATTGTCTGCTCCATTTTTGACCCTTCATCTGATAGATTCTGTATTTGAGGTTTTCATGAAAGTTGTAGATCTTGAAGTCCTCTTTCGAAATAATGAAAGAACACTCTAATCTGATATCTGTACGAAAGTTATGGCAATTTTTTCCATTCGTCTGCTTTTTCATTTGGTTTCATTTATACCTATGATCTACTCTATTTTTGGCCCTTTATACGATAGAATATGTCTTCTAAGTCTTCATAAAAGTTGTATATCTTGAAGTCTTCTTTATAACCAGATAAAGAATACCCTAATCCCATATCTATAGGGAAAGTTATGGCAATTTTCCCCATTCGTCTGCTTTTTCCCATTCGTCTACTTTTTCATTTGGTTTCGTCTATACCTATCTTCTACTCCATTTTTGACCCTTTAATAGATAGAATTTGTCTTTGAGGTCTTCATAAAAGTTTTATATCTTGAAGTTCTCTTTCAAACCAACTAAATAACACCCTAATCTGATATCTGTAGGGAAAGTTATGGCAATTTTCTCCATTTGTTTGCTTTTTCCATTCATTTACTTTTTCCTTTGACTTCGTCTAATCCTATTGGCTGCTCCTTTTTTGGCCCTTCAAATGATAAAATCTTCTTTTAAGGTCTTCATGAAAGTTGTAGATCTTGAAGTACTTTTTTAGGTCATCTAAAGAACACCATAATCTGAGTTCTCTAGAGAAAGTTATACGAAATGTCCTAAAATAGGTTTAGTATAGTCAAGGGCAAGTACTATTTCCGTCAATGACTCCGAATGCTGGGCTCCGGAAGTGGGGTTCAGCATTGTTTGCTCCGAATGCTGGGCTCCAAAAGTCGGGTCCAACAGTCCCCATCTTGTAGCCAATTAATTTGGGCTCTTTGCTGCAAAAGGGAGGAGTGGTTATTATCTGCTTGAAGATAACAGGTGAGGGCTAGCTTCTCCTGGTCGATGAGAGTTTGATTATTAGGATTGGAAGATAAAAGAGTCTGCACCCTGGCTAACTCCAATATAGAGTGATTGATAGTTTCAGCAGTAGAACCGTGAATAGACTTTATAAGCTTAAGCTCCTGCTTAATGACTTTCAATTTCTGAAGGCATTTGAATTGCTTAGTACCTTTGTAGTAGTACGTAGTGCTTTTCATGCAAGCTTCGACGAACACAGGAGTTTTAGTAAGATAGTTGTTGAACCAAAATGGATGGTGGATAATCATAGGTTTAATCAGATTAGAGACAAGGATAGGGGTATGGTCTGAGAATAAAGGGTCCATGAATTTAGCTGAACTACTGGAGAAAAGTTGAAGCCATAGATCATTGACAAAGGCCCTATCGAGTTTCTTTTGAATAAACCATCTTTCTTTTTGTTTATTAGACCATGTGAACAAATGGCCAGAGAATTTGAGATCTGTTAAATTCACTTCCACTAGACAGTTCAACAAATTAGCAAAATAATTTCTCAAGCTAATGTTGCCTTGAGCCTCAGAAGCGTAGAGTGTAGTGTTAAAATCCCCGCATAAAAGCCAAGGTTTGTTTATAGTGCCACTAACTTGGCTAATGTTATTCCATAAATCTCGGCGTTGAAACTCAAAATTGCTAGCACACACAAAAGAGACAATTAACTCAATATTACCTTGCAACATAATTATACGAAGATGCATGGCTTGCTCTGTAGCCTCAATAAGCTCAGCCTTAATCTCATCCGAATTGAAACAAACTATTATCCAACCATAAGCATGGTGACTGTGGTTGGATAATAAACTCCACTGAGGACCCAAAATATGAAGTTTATTCATATTGGCTAGCTGAATTTTCGTTTCAAGCAAGCCCATCAAAAGAGGTTTCTCTGTCCAGACAAAATTCTTTAAAGCCAACAACTTGGAAGGACAATTTATTCCTCTAACATTCCACGCCAAAATAGACATATCAAGAAGAGGTAGGTTTGAGGCCTTTACCCTTACCCCGATGGGATTTTCTTCTTGATATGGATCGTGAATCCACATTGTTCTCATTTGTATGATTGCCTAGAGAAGGAATAGAGTATTCGCCAGAGCTTACCATTGTCTGAGAGGGATCCTTATAAGAACTATTATCCTTAGTTGGGGAGACAACAGTCACTGCAGGAGAGCTCTCAGGAATATAAGGGCCAGGCATATTAGTTGTATCTACATTCACTACCTTTGTGATTCCACAAGGCTCTAATGGCTGAGTTAGAGCAGGACTATCCTTGTTATTTACGGGTTCAGCTATATGAGTTACGTTGAGAGTAGTTACCTCTTGGCTATCCTTACTTTCCAGAGCACTCCGTTGTCTAGGGGTCATAAAGTCATCCGACTGGCCTGCATCCTCTTGATTCATCAACTCCTAGTAGCTACTAGTTTTAAATGTCTTACCCGTAGGTCTCCAAACAGTATTTTGAGCTTTAGCAAGGGGTCTCCAATGATAGGAAACAGCAATGCTATCCTCCCATAACTGATTCCTAGTCCCAAGCCTCATAATCGGTATTTCATTAGGAAGTTCCTTTGACACCTCTATACTAACGCAAAGACGGGCATAACCAATTTGCTTCTTAGTGGCTGTGTTCTCGTCTATACATAATGACTTACCGATGAAGCTAGGTAGTTGGCTTAGGCCCTGTGTGGTCCAGTACTCCAGAGGCATGTTATGGAAATTAATCCAGATTGGGAGATTCTGTATCTTGATGGTTTCCAGCTTAAGACTTGGCTGCCAGATTTGCAGGAATAAAGGCTGACTCCTAAAGTGCCACGGACCATCCTTAAGAATTTGTGTAGCTGCAGAAGTGGAGGAGAAGGAGAAGAGGACAAGGTTGTCTTCAGAAAACATAACGTCTGTATGGCCTCTATTCTTCCAAATTTTGTTAGCCCATCGCTGGATAAGAGGAAAAGTTGGGCGCTGATCAAGGAAAAAACCGACAAGGGTGGCTTTCCAACTATCAGCTCCTGTTTGAAGTGTATCCAGATCCGGACAAACGATAAGATTCCCATCGACTTCACTAGGTGGCATGTAAGATAGAGAAGATGTCATAGAGTCACCAACAACCTGTTTTCACGTTTTTTGGGCAGCTAAAGGGACAGCGCTCGAGGGGGTTAGAGAGGTTTGGGGAGATGCGGAGGATAAAGGTGGAAACTTCAATAGGGCGGGCAGGTGGGTTAGGTGGGTCAACCATAATGTGGGTAGAGAAAGGCGGGAAAAGAAATTTTGAAGGAACGATAGAGGCAGAGTGAGCTGGAATGAAAAGGAAGGCTGGGGAAAAGGAAGAAAGCAGAGGTGGGGTATGCAAAGAAGTGAGAATCCAGGGGTGTGAAGGATAAGGTGAGCGCAAGGAAAGCAAGAACTAGAGAGAAGGGAGAGCGTCTCTCTCTAACCTATCTTTTTCTACTTTTCTTAGCCATGTTGTTAATAGTGTCCAATCAAATATTAATTTCATATAGTTTATTATATGTTTGTGTAAAAACACGTATTCTTCATATTGACCCCTCATAAAGATAACGAGAAGACGTTTGACCATACGATCGAGTAATTAACTATGTGTAATGAAACTAAAAGAAATATGCATATAGGCATATGCAAATCTATATCCTTCACAATTTCCTTCAAAATTTATATAAATAACACAATTCACCTTACAAGAATGTAATAAACAATATTGAGCAAAACCTTTAATAGACATAGATTCGTATATATTATGTCACTAGTATATAAGAAATCAACTCATTATATTTTTCTACAATGTCTTCAAATTGGGTTCTTTGCGTGATTGTGGTATTCTTTTTTATCATAGAAGTCTTGTGATTTTTGGAATTCTGAAACATAAGATTTATATTTTAAGCTCAAAATTTTTAAATTTGTTACTTAAAATATTTCAATGGAATATTTTATTAGTTGAGATACATGATAATGTAATACAATTTTCATAACTTATTATTCTACCTAACAAAACTATTTTTATGGAATCTCAAATTAATTTTTAAACCAATTATCTTTCTGTATAGTCCTTCTAAAAATAATGGGTTGAGAGATATAAAAAATGTTTGAATTCTTTGCTCTTAGATTTTTTTAATAAAAAAATATAAAAGATAAGAGAAATGTGATCAGAAGGTATTTTAAATTATAAAGTAATTATAAATATAAATATACTCATTTATTCATTATACTTATCAGTCTTTAATCTATTAAAATGCTGGCATAATAATACCCACGAACTACATGTGGGCTACTTAATCGAGTCGAGTGCATAATTAAATTCGAGTTTGGTTGGTTTCTGACCTCTTGCATGACTTATTCTGCTTTGACATCAATACGTGGCGCCAGATCTAGTGAGAGAGTGGCAGATACAACAACATCCAAGCCAAGCCACGTCCTTACAGTTGAGTGTCCATGGAAGCAGCCTCATGCTAATCCAAATAAGAAAAGTGAGTACTCCGAATACGGTTAAGTTGTGGAAAGCCATGCAATCACGGTCATCGAACAAAAAGAAAAGACTTGAAGCTAAAGACTCTACGAAACGTAGGAAAGGAAGTCCAAAACTTGCAAGGTCCGAAAGGCAAATGAACATCATCAATAGGCTTTTTGGATGAATGGTTAACTGCAGGTCCTTTCTGTTGCTTAAAGCAATTTCAGAACTTGTGGATCCAACTCTCCAAGTAAAGGAAGTTGAATTTTATTTCGAGATGAGAAATGATGATGGTCCCAGACAGTGACATCAGAGAAGGAATAAATGTTTTTTCAAAAAGAGTTTTTATTTTCTTCAAGGAAGAATATGTTTCTTCTTCTACTAGTTTGATTAATGCATCCAACGACGAGTAAAGAAAGACATGAATGCTAAAAAGGAGGAGAGTAAATGCAGTAGGCCCTTGTTCTGAGGAGTGCAGTTAGTGTAGATCAGATGGCTAGGCTACAAAACCAAGTATCATCCCCTTTGTTATGCCAATGTACAATTCCCGTAGACTCAGTAAAACAAAATAGGTGTTATAACAACTGCAGCAAGCAGTTACCTAGTAATTAGGTAGCACCTTCACAAGCATCTATTTCCCCCAAGTGTCCCTTTTTCTGTTGTCATTCACAACCACATTCTGATATCTGAACCACATATCGATCATAACATGTCTTGGCTTTATCTTTTTTCCTTTGTTCGGGAAGTTTTTCTTTTCTCTGGGTAACTTACCACAATAGAGACTGCGCACCCTACCTAACAGAAGTCCTGTAGTAGATTAGTAACTCCAGAAACCAACAACCAATTCATATGCAGGCAAGCAAAAATCACCAACCTGCATCATTTTTTCGTATCTCTATTTTCTCTTTCTCTCGTTTTTCATGAAAACTAACTGATACTGTACTTGCAGAGGGCAATTTTCCTTTCATTCCTGTTAACAACAACATTTCTTCTCGGTTTCTCAACTGCTCTCAAGGTGGATCATTCTGGACTTCTCAGTTTTTGGATCTTGTTCCAACCACGTTCCTTTTTATTTCTTCTTCTTCTTCCTCATGTTTTGAGTATCTAAGTTGTATTCAGTGACTTGTTTGTATTTTTTTTTTATCAGGAGGGACAAACATGCGTGGCAGACAGCAACTGCGACTCAGGTTTACACTGCGAAACATGTGTAGCAAATGGGAATATACGACCAAGATGCACCAGAATCAAGCCTGTGATCCCGACCTCAAAGGTCTGTACTTATATTTCTTTTTCTTGAATTGGTGGTGATGTGTTTATCTATAGAAGTAACGCCTTATTGGTTTCGTTCTTGTGTTTGGTTGATTTCAAAAACAGGTAAAGGGCTTGCCTTTCAACAAGTACTCGTGGCTCACAACCCACAATTCGTTTGCCAGGTTGGGAATGAGGTCCCAAACTGGGGCCATAATTTTTGCTCCTACAAACCAGCAAGATACCATTACTGATCAGCTCCATGTAAGCTATGTTCTTTCATAAATTAATTTTTTAATTCGGTCATTTCTATTGGTAGTTTCAGTGCTGTCGGCCTTAGGCTTCTGAGTTCTGGTACTTGCACTCGGGTTTTAAAAAATTCTGCCTTCTCCTTTTCATTCTTAGAAGAAAAATCAAATCTTAACTGGTCCTTGAAGATTGTTTCCACGAGAATTAGAAGTGACTGTTGGGAAAATAACAAATTAACAGCATTAGTAGCCTCTAAAAAGACCAAACTTCATGAGTGGGATTTTCATAATACAAGTCTCCGATGTTCTTTTGTTTTATTTTGTCAGGTCATATTGGTTTATAGTAAATTCGTTAATAGAAAGCCATTCCAGCAATAAAAGGGCAAGCTTGTTTAGGTATATTATTAGGTCCATGGGAAGAAAAAGCTTTGTGATTGATGAAAACAACTAGAATATAAAAGAACAAGTCAAGGTTGTCCTTGTCATTTCGGGCTTATCTTGGCTTACAAGCATTTCTTTCTTTCATCATTGTAGGAGCTTGGGAATTGTTGTTTGGAATGCAATGTCTGTGTGCGCTGTTTTCTTGATTAATTTTATCGAATAATGCGGTCTTTATAGAACAGCGTTACACATGTATTATGTAACTGCATTCATCATGACAAAGAAATAAATATTGTATCCTTTGATGTATGACTTTGGTTGTTTGTTCTAAATGTGATAGAATTAGTCTTTACCTGCTTCTGGCTTTAGTCTCTGAAGGTGTGCGGCAGGTGTATTGTGACTATGATCATTAGAATGTCTGTTCCCATGTGCTCTCTGGGAAATTAGAAAAACTTAAGGTGTCTCTCTTTTCTTTTGACATTGTTCACATGTATGTAGTTCAAGATGTCATCTTTAAATTAAGCAGAATACACACGTCGGTGCACACCCCCACTTACTGCATATATGTTTATATATGTTTAACCTGGATGTTTTATTCCTCATCCCTCCACTTACTGCATATATGTTTATATATGTTTAAGCTGGATGTTTTATTCCTCATCCCCCCACTTACTGCATATATGTTTATATATGTTTAAGCTGGATGTTTTATTCCTCATCCCCCCACTTGCTGCATAAACAACTATATAAACATATATATGTTCACCAGTGATACATCACTAGCATAACCTAAATAATTTAATTCCGCAAGTAGTCAATCCTAATTGAAAATTACTCCTTTACCAAAACTTTCTTCTGTAACAGAGGTAAGGGGGAGGGTATCTGCTACATATTGGTGGAGGCCATAAACAAAGGTTCAAAAATCATAATAAGAATATCATAAGGACTATCTTACTAATGATGATCAATTAACTAAAAGACTTAACACTGACTGGACATTCCTTTAGAGGAGCTTATAATTTGTGTCTTAGTTGTACGGTTATTACTTGGATCATACTTCGCAGTTTCTAACGCCTGGCCTGTTCTTTACTGAGAAGTGGTTTTCACTTGCAGAATGGAGTCAGAGGCCTGATGCTTGACATGTATGACTTCCAAAATGACATTTGGTTGTGTCACTCCTTTGGAGGAAATTGCTACAACTACACAGCTTTTGTAAGTGTTGAAAAGGATGTTTTGCAGATCACGTGAAAAGCAAACAATTTTTATGTCCACATCACATGTGAAATGAAGTTATCCTGTCATTAAAGTAACAATGTCAGATTTGCAGTTTCTTTTTGTTTAAACTTATGATTAACTTGAAATGTCAATATGGCAGCAACCAGCCATCAATGTTTTGAAAGAGATTCAAACATTCCTTGAGGCAAATCCATCAGAAATCGTCACCATTTTCATTGAAGATTATGTTACATCTCCTAATGGCCTGACTAAAGTGTTTGATGCTGCCGGCTTGAGGAAATACCGGTTCCCTGTCTCTCGGATGCCTAAAAATGGCGGGAATTGGCCAACGGTTGATGATATGGTCCGGAAGAATCAGCGTTTACTGGTCTTCACTTCAAAATCCAGAAAGGAGGCTTCAGAAGGAATTGCCTACAACTGGAGATATGTGGTTGAAAACCAATGTGAGCACTGTATTTCTCTAAATGTTGATGATTCTTTTGGTTAATAATCCACATACATTTAGAGTAATGCAAGTTAAAATCACAGATGGGAATGGTGGAACTATAGCTGGTTCATGTCCAAACCGCGCGGAATCAGCTGCCATGAATACAACAACCAGGTCCCTAGTGTTGGTGAACTTCTTCAGGGACTTGCCAAATTTTGCCGAAGCTTGCAAGTATAACTCTGCCCCCTTGATTGATATGGTGAACACATGTTATGAAGCATCCCATAAACGGTGGGCCAACTTCATTGCTGTTGATTTCTACAAGGTATATACACCTAATTATGTCTCATTCTTCCTCCAAAATTACCAGGACATAATCAAATTTGTAAAATATAACATGACAGAGAAGTGATGGCGGGGGAGCTCCAGAAGCTGTAGACGTTGCAAATGGTCATCTGGTTTGTGGATGTGGAAATATTGCCTATTGCAAGGTTGGGCTATCAACATCTAAAAGTTTCATTTAGATAGCAGAAAAGTTAAATATGGATGTTAACATTGAGTTGTTGCGTCGTTTATTGCAGCAAAATATGAGCTTCGGAGTATGTGACCTGCCTGAGCCTGTAGTTAGCCCGTCCTCGGGACATGCGGTCCAGGATTCAAACTTTGGTTATGTGAATAAGAGACCAATTTCATTATATTGGTTGGTATTATTAATGCTTTTGTGACAGAACAGTCAAAGATACACAACCTAACCATAGCAGTCTAACTAGAATAGCCCAATGGGATCCACGTGATTTGCAACTGTGAAGAATGTTGTATTGACCACGTAGCTTAAATTTATGTGTGACTACATTGGCTAAGTTGTCTTCGCTGTCCTGTCTCTATATACTCATAGAATTAGTACAGTACTGATAGAATCATAATTATGCAAGCTTTCTGCACAATGAGGGAAACGTCTTTGGTATAGAGTATGAAGATGGGTGGCATATGATTTGTAGTGATTAGCAATACGCCCCTTGGATGGAAGCTTTGTCTATTCTGTTTATGATTTGAATCAATAAGAGGCTTGAACCTTAGACAGCCATTGGCACAAGTTTGATAGATGCCCATTATATGTTTGAACTGCGTCTGAGCTCATTTATGAAGCTCACTGAATATCCAGCCATCAGTTCAGCTGGGACTTATTAGTTATCATAATCAAGCGCTCCAATCGAAACGTCTCATACTTTATGCACTTGCAAGTGCGAATAAGCGACCTGATGGTACATAGGGGACTCAGGCAAAAGCTTGTTAGGAATAAAAAAGCACACTAAATCTATCAAGTTGGGCTTATTCCAGACATCTAGTATTCTCTCTTCCATGTTTCATATTGTATAGATAAGCATGTTAAGAAACTCCAACCATAGTTAATATTATCTATATGCCCACTAACATCAGCTAGTTGTCTTAGACAAATAGAATAATTATAAGGCAAAAAAAAGGACTTGTTGGAATCTTTTCTTTGTTTTCCTTCTAATGGAAATTGCATCATTTCATTTCATTGACAAAAATTTTATATACAAGTATATTGTTATGCTAATGTTGTTCTTTTTATCGTGTATAACGTGGAACTAGTTACGTGGTCAAAATGTCAAACATATGTAAGCAAAATTTTGATAAATATAATACGGTCTAGAAATTTATAAAACTCTCAAATATTTATTAATATCCAAAATTTTATTCTCATACAAAGATAAAGTTTTCGAATACTACTTTTCTCCGGTGTTTAGTAATGTATAAACCATTCACAATAAGTTTCTTATTTAATATGTCTCTTTCCTTAAACTTTCTATCTTACCTTTCGTATGTGATGATATTTTGTGTAAGACAAAATTTATTGGGCAGAGACCAAATTTTAATACACAAAAAATGGATAACCATTAATGAGTTTTAAAATTTCTCATCACAATGAGCTAAAAGTCCAAAGATTCTTTAATAAATTATTAAATCCCTTAACTACTTTTTAACATATGAGTCACTTAAATGATTAATTTCTAACATTCTCCTACTTGGCTCATGTGATTTTATGCAATCTATTAAATCAATAATTCAAACAATTATAATGTACAATCCTGCTTCTTTCTATGTACCATTATACTAGCCCTTCTGCTTTCTATGTACCATTATACTAGCCCTTCTGCTTAATCATGATTATAAATGGGAAGTGCATATTAGGTTTACCATTTAGTTCTGTTTTTAACAACATACATTACAATCAAATACATAAAGAAGAAATCAAACAATTAAAAAAAAACACATTCATTAATGCACAAAGAATGTCAAATATATAATAAGAGCTAATACAATAGTATTGTCTAATAATCATCAACATAAATAATACTGATATTCTTTACATGACTAGAAATCACTTTGTGTGGTAACCTCTTTGTCAATGGATCAGCTAACATAAGATCATAAGATCGGTGCCTAATATACTCTATTAATACTCTATATTTCTAAACTTCCTCCTTAACGGTAATGTATTTAAGTCTCATATGTCTAGCACCATTGGAATACTTGTTGTTTTTAAAGAAAAAAATTGTTACAGAGTTATTAAATAAATTTCTACGGCCTAGCTGTACTTTTGATATTCCCAAGTCTCAAAATAAAGTTTCATAGCCCTTTAGCCTTAAAGTATGCCACAAACTCATCTTCTATAGTTGATTCAACAAATACAAATTGCTTGACACTCTTTCATGAGATGGCTCCTCCAACTAATATATAAACGTAGCCAAAAGTAGATTTTCTTGTATTTATACAACCAACAAAGTCTAAATATGAGTATCCAACTATCTCAAAGTGATCAAACCTCTTAAAAGTAAGCATGTGTTCTTTAGTTCTCTACCAATATCTTAGAACTTTCTTTATAGTTCTCCAATGATCCATCGAGAATTACTTTAGCATCTTTTCAACATCCCGATGCAAAATTTATGTCTAGTCTTATACATGTTTGAGCATATATTAAGCTCCTAAGTACATATGCATATGGAATTGATATGTTAGTGAAAGGAAAAATTGAGAGGCTGATAGAGTTATCTTATATATGAACTAGTCTTTGTCAGATACATTAGCACTGTTGGCCAAACATTTGCTTCTGTTTTAAATCACTTTTTAGACATTGCATCAGGTTAAACTTGTCCCCTTTTTGAATTGGAACTAGTGATACTAAACATTTGTCCATTCTAAATATTTTTAACATTTTATTAATATATGCTTTTTGAAACAAGCTTAATAATCTTTGTGATCTATCATGAAATATTTCTATTCTTATCACAAATATTGCCTTACCTATATTTTTCATTTCGAAATGACTAGAGAGAAATTTCTTAGTTTCACTTAATAGATCAAGATCATTAATTACAAGTAAGATATCATCAACATAAATTATCAAAAAAATAAACTTACTCCCACTGATCTTTACATATATACATCAATTAACGGTATTTTCTTAAATTTAAAGGAAACAATAATATCATTGAATTTAAGATACCATCTTCGAGAAGTTTGTTTATGTCTGCATATTGACTTCTTCAGTTTACACACTATATGTTCCTTTCTAGCCTTTATAAACCCTATTAGTTGGTCTATATAGACTTCTTCCTCTAAATCCCTATTCAAAATGATAGTTTTCACATTCATTTATTATAACTCCAAGTCATATAAGCCACAAAAGCCATAATAATCCTTCTTAGATACCGGTGAGAAAGTCTCCTTATAATCAATGCCCTCTTTTTGAGAAAATTCTATAACAACTAATCTGGCCTTGTAATGTTTTAGATTACTAAGAGAATTAGGTTTGGTCTTAAAGACCCACTTACAACCAATTCTCTTGTAACTTTCTGCTAATTCCACAAGGTCCCAGACACCATTATATTTTATATATGTGAACTCATCATTCGTAGCATCTAACCACTTATCAAAATTTTCACTGTTTATGGCTTGTGAAAAAGTTACTATATCATTCTTAGTTCTTAAATTCATTTTCAAAATTGAGTAGATATACCACAAAGTCATTAGAAATAACTGGTATGCTTTCTCATTGAGACCTCTTAATGATATTTATTGTGGTTCTTCTACTGTAGGTTCATTTCTTTATATTCAATTTCACTATGAACACTATGTTCATTAATTTGTTGTTCTTCATGGTTATTAGGTAGTTCAATAATTTGTGTAACAACAAATTGAGTAAGTGTACAAGCTACAGTGACTTGCACAATTATAGGAACTTGCTCTCCTATTTCTTAAATATCCACTATACATGGTGTTTCACTCCTATTAGTCTTGTCATATTCAATGAACATGGCATTCCTGGTTTTCACAATTCTTATAGTATGATTAGGACAATAAAAATTATCTTTTAGGCTTTTTTGGATACTCAATGAAATAGCCACTGATTGTTCTTGAATCCAATTTCTTTTCATAATTTATGCCTAGCAACCCTAAACATGCATGCACCTTAAACTAGATTTCTTTATAATCCATATCTTAAAGGGAGTCTTTAGAATTGTCTTACTAAGAACCCTATTCAATAAATACATGACGGTTGTTATAACTTATGTTCATAAAGAAGTAGGTGAAGATGAATTACACATCATACTTCCAACCATATCTAACAAAGCTTTATTACGTCTTTCTGTCACACTATGTTATTATGGTGTGTGTAGAATTATTTATTGCCCACAAATACCATGTCTTTCAAGGATTTAGCAAAAAGACTAAGATTTTGACTATTTTCATCATACTTACTGCAATAGTAACCACTTTTACCTTTCTTTCTAATTTCTTTTCAACCTCATTAATAAAAATCTCCAAGGTATTTTTGCATTAGATGTATCATATAGCAAATTGACATATCCATAACGTGAATAATTATCTATAATGGTGATAAAATATTTTTCTTTATTGAAAGTAGGCACATCAAATTGTCCACACACATCAATGTGAATTATTTCAAGAAGAGTGCTTCTTGTGGCTCCTTTCTTTAATGTGTGTTTTGTTTATTTGCCTATAATACAATCCACACAAATATTAAGATCAACAAAATCCAATTTAGGAAGTATTTCATTTTTTACTAATCTTTGAAATCATTCTTTAGAAACATGTCCCAAACATTTTTTTTCCACAACTAAGTAGATCTATCATTAATTAAACTACGTTTGATACCAAAATTAGGATTCAAAATCAATAAAGTTTTAGCATAAACAACATCAAGGTTTAACTTATATAAAAGATTGCACAGTACATCACTACTAATCATACAGTTATATACGTACAAACTGAAACTACCATTACCAAGTTTAAAAGAGTATCCAGATCTATCAAGTTTGGATAAAGAAACTAAATTCTTAGATATACTAGGCATATAAAAAGTTTCACATAAGTCCAAATTATATTTAGTGTCTAAGATTAAGCGATAAGACATCACAGTATCCATTGGAACTCTCATTTCATTGACTATATAGATAAAATTTTCATTTGATTTTGTTGTTTGGGTCACAAGAAATCCATGCAAGGTATTAAAATATGAGTAGTACAACCAAAATCAATTCAACAAGTATTAAAAGGAACTTCAGCAAGGTTAGTTTCAAATCCTATATAAGCATATGGCTTACCTCTATTCTCAAACCATGCCTTACATTCAAAACATTCCTTTTGAAAACGTCCAACCTTCTTACAAAAATGACATCTATGTTCTTCATGTTCCTTCTTGTGGATGTGAGAGGATTCCCCACTAACTCTCAGTGGTCCCTTTACTTTCTTCTTATGCTTCTTTCCACCTTTCTTATTAACTTCTTGATTCTTAACATAATTAATGGAGTTACTTTCTTAATTCTTGAGCCTAGTCTCTTATTAAATTAACATGCTGTGCAACTCATGCACATTCCATTTGACACTGATGGTATTATAGTTCATTTGAAAAGGATCGTACTCAGACAGTAATGAGTTCAAGAAGAACTACACAAGGAAACTGTGATCCATTTCCATTCAGAAGGACTTAATTCTTGCCGCAATGTTTTTCATCTTTATGACGTGTTCATGAATAGTACGTGATCCATCAAACTTTAAGTGGTCAATGTACCCATAAGAGTCCCAACAAGAGACAAGTCAGTAGTCTAGGAGCACTCTTCCATAAACTTAAGTAATTCTTTAGTACTTTTAGTTTTGGAAAGAGTAGACATAATATTGCTAGCGAATGTCATCTTTGCATACATTATACTCAATCTGTTTGATCTTTCTTAGTTGTTAAAATGAATTTTATCCTCATTAGTGCTCAAAACATTCAAATTATCTGGTTTCTCAATTTTGAGTGCCAAATCCAAATCCAAAATTCTAAGATAGAATTGGATTTATTCATTTCATTTAGAGAAGTTCAATCCATTAAATATAATGACAAATGAGAGATTCGGATGTATGACAATAATTGTTGCCAAAAATTAAAACTTAACATTAATGTTTTGAATCATACAACATGCCACATAAATTTAGAAAAAATTTCATAAATTGTATATCAATGTTCACGTTTGGGCAATCCATTAATTCACCTTTGGGCAATCCATTAACATACCATATAACATATAATGATTCTTATAAATTGTATACTAATATTTAATTTTGGCCAATCCATTAATATACTATATAACACATAATGATGGTAATATGTGCGTAATTCGATAATCACACATACAACAACTAGAAATATTTATCTTTGGATATCTAAACCCAACTAATCGTGTATATGCATTACCTACATTCATTCTGATTAACTATAAAAAATAAACCACCTTTGGGGGATTTCAAAAATATTCTATAGCAATGAGTTTCAATTTATCCATAAAATTACAATTCATTAGCATCAAATTCACTACAAGAAATTAGCGGTTTACCGACGGAAAAAACCATCGATAAATCGCAAGCTTTCATCGGTAATTTACTTTATCGATGGAATTGAACGACGAACAAAATTGTCGACAAAACGCCCATAGTTAACCTCACCGACGAACTATATTCTATCGGTAAATATATCGACGAAATGTAAATAAGACAACCGTCGGTGAAAGTTTATGACAACGGTAGATTTTTACGATGGGTACTTAAAATATGTCGTTAACTTGTCATCAACTTTAACGACGGAACTTTCATTTCCGTCGCTAAAAAAATATTGAATTTTTGACAGTATTTTATGTTCCGTCGGTAATGAGAAAATTTTGTTGTAGTTTCCAATTACATTATGTTCTGATAAATACATAATTTTTAGAGTTATCAATTACTTGTGCATAATAAATTAATTTGTGTATTTATATAATTTGTTGAATCCAGAAAATTAATTAATGATATAAAGTTATTATTGTTTTAATTGATAATAAAAACATTAAAGTGTACATAACTTATGTTTGTAATTGAAAGGACATGACTAGGAAAAGTTAATGTCGTGGTGATCGCGGGTGCTCTGAGCTACTAAACCTCCCTTTCAACTGTTCCATCCCCTGTCTCAGCTGAGCCATCTACTTCATTTGTTGTCTCATCTTAGTCATCTGCTCCATCTGCTCTTTCATCTTAGCCATCTGCTCCATCTGCTCTCTCATCTTAGCCCTCTGCTTCATCTGCTGCTCCACCTGCTCTCTCATCTTAGCCATCTGCTCCCTCTACTCCATCTGCTGCTCCATCTGTTGACTGGCACTAGCCATCTGCTCCTCTTTCATGTGAGTTATCTGGTCCATCAATATTTGCACTGTGGCCCGAAGCTCGATGATTTCATTGTTGTCTGTTGGCCTAGCAGACGCTGCTGTACTGGACATGGAAGATTGCGAATAACATGTATTCACATTTGAGCCTAGCCCGAATAAGTTTCCACGACGATCCCTACCACCCATAACATCAAGATACGTCTAAGTGTCATTTACAGGTTACGCCTCCTGAGACTATTGCTGAATGGTTTGTTGTATTTGGTCCTATTAGGAAGCAATATTTAAATTAGTAAAGGATTAGTATTAAGAAATTATAATAATGCATTAATTTTACATACATTCAGTTCTCTACATCGGTTGTTGATGAATGTCACACCGTCATGGTTCTTCGTGTGAGTGTGCAAAAACAACTGAATAGGTGTAAGCCTGATGTCCAATGACTTTTCCTACATACATAACCTAAATTGTTAGATGTGAACTATAAATTCTTACAAAAATTTCGGTAGAATTTTCCCTATTTTTACAATATTTACCTCCTGTTGAACAAAGAAAATAATTCAACACAGTCATATATAGCACCAGGCATTTATACCATTATCAAATATTTACAAAATAAGTGTCAAGTTGAGATACTTACAAGTCGTTATGCATGCTCGTGGTGGGTTATTGATCCTCCCGTATATACAGGAAGACTCTCTCCTCCTGGCCTCCACGTCTATTGGCGGAGTTATACCTTGAGATGAACATTGCCTCAGGTGATGCCCAATACTCCTGTCAACGACTCCAAATTTTCTCCAAAATATAACGTGATCATTGACCAACCTTGCATATTGCACCAATGAAGTCGCGATAATGTGTACGAGCTCGCTTCTCCTATACTTTATACATGCTGGCGTCAAAAAAAGAATCCCAGAAAAATTCTTTCTGAAAAAATGAGAAAAAAATTAGACTACTATATATAATGTAATAATATTTATCTAATTAGCGTATATACATCAATATAAAAAGAAAATAAATATATATTGTACTTCAAACTCTTGAAAGTAAAATTGCTTTGTAGCCTCAAATATTTTCTTCCACACATAACCCTCAGGATAAATCCTTTGCTTAAATGTGGAAGCTATATATCTAGAACTCGGTCCAGACGGATCTAACCTAATATAAAAAGTAATTTGATACTGGCAAAAAACTAATAAACCTAAGACTTAATCAAAAGCAAATAGTGGTAAATGTGATTTAACTTACTGTTCATTGACAACTGTTACATACTTTCTGTTGGGCCCCGTTTCCGAAGCCCAACTATCGAACTGGAGTTGAAAACATAAGCGAGTTTTCAAGCTTTTTTTTTTAACCCTCTTTGAAGGATTCTCATTCGCATGACATCTCAAGCCACAAAGGCGAGCCCACACAACGAAACCATAAAATCACAATATCACAATTGACTTCTTCAAATTGGTAGCTCTTAGTCTCTAGTTCATTTAGAAACAAGAACCACCTCAATCGGAGCCCTATGGCTCAAGATATGCTTGAAAATCCAAGGTATATTAATATCTTAATCACGCACTCCAACCCGACTTCTCACTTCCTTCTCATAAAAATTTCTGAATTTAAATCCAAAGGCTACCAATTTTCATGTAGAGGTAGAAAAACGTGTTAGAAATCTAACGCCTCAAGAATCACTTCATTCGGAGGTCAGACGAAGGAGTTATGGTCAAACGAATCCGATATGTTCATATCCTGATTCCTACCGAATATACTTTGGCGCAAACGCCATAACTCTCGTTATAGACGTCGGATTGACTTAGTTTTTGGACCATTAGAAAGTAGACATCTAGGGCTACAACTTTCATGAAGATCAAAATTTGAAATTCGGACGTTAAGAGGGCCAAATTACACGGCCCGTGTGAAATCACATGGTCTGCCCGTGTAACCTTCCGGTGACTTGGTGCCTCTGCACTGGAAATTACACGGGCCGTGTGAAATCACACGGTCAGCCCATGTAACCTTCGGGTGAAATGGGGTCTCTGTGCTGGGAATTACACGGGCTGTGTGAAATCACACGATCAGCCCGTGTAACCTTCGGGTGAAATGGGGTCTCTGCGCTGGGAATTACACGGGCCGTGTGAAATCACACGGTCAGATCGTGTAACCTACGGGTATCTTCAATTTCACCCTCCAAGACCCCTCCAAAGATTCCTAAACCCATCCTAACATTCTCTTACCTCAAATTCTTCTCCAAGACCACAAAAACCACTTCAAATCCATTAAAAGACATCCAACATCATTGAATCTCCTCTCCAAAGGATTCATCCTCAAT